>PRKT01000013.1:2327625-2341160 GCA_003671525.1 Saccostrea glomerata
CTTTTCTTGATTATCTCCCCTTGCGAGGGGATATGTCCCTTAATTTTAACAATTTAAATTCCCCTTCACCCAAGGATGCTTTGTACCAAGTTTGGTCAAAATTTGCCCAGTGGTTCTTGAGAAGAAGTCGAAAATGTGAAAAGTTTACAGACGGACAGACAGACAGACGGACAGACAGACGGACGACGGACAAAATGTGATCAGAAAAGCTCACTTGAGCCTTCGGCTCAGGTGAGCTAAAAAAAGAATATGCAAACATGCATAATTTCTACCTTGATTTGCACATGTATTTTACAAACATCGTTTTGTTATCCGTCATTTTATGTCCAGACTTAAAAAAAACGAGCTAAAGAAGAGGTTATATGTTTAGCTTGAATGAGATAATGTAGTTCTTATGCACCGGTAAGGCAATGTGTTTCTCGGCGAAATCAAATCAGTTAATTTGATATGTGTACCAATCATGTATGAGATAATTAAAGTGTAATTAAGTGCATGAAATTTATAAACAAATATAAGATTCTGGTTTGAAAATGTAGTTAGTCATTTTTGGACATAAAAGTTTATTACTCGATCCTTTGTGTACTTACATTAAAGTGAATCAACATATTATTCCAAAAACCCTAATAAACCAAACAAAGAAACCATAAAGGTGTGCTTATGCCTGTAAAACACCGCAAATGTGGTCCAACTGGTCACTTGATTGAAAATGATTGATTCTGATGTGGCTTATTTACTGCAATTGAAATCATCGGTCAAATTATTTGTTTTTATTAAGGGAAATATTAAACTTTGAGTAAATATTTAATGGAAATAAGTTAAATTGGTCTAAGTAAAGGAACATGCTATAAATAATGGAATTAAGGAATGAAGCTTATTTTAACTTATGTTATCCAATATAACATAACTTGGGGCAGTTTACGCTTTATAAACCGCGAAGCGGTTTATAAATAAGCGTAAACTGCCCCAATTTTTGTTATATCGGATAACATAAGTTGAAATAAGCTTCATTTCTTATAATTTAATTTCAATGTAGAAAATGAAACAATATTTCCTCCAGAAAAGGGCTTCAAAGTGAGCATTATTTTAAAAGTAACGTCAAGCGGAGTGAAACGTTTTTGACGTAACTCATTGTGACGTAGGCAAGTTATGTTATACGAAATGGATAAAACCGTTTAACCAATCAAATGACGCGTTACAACTGAAATTAAATTATTAAGGCATGAATTTCAAATTGCAATTTTTAACCATATGCGAAACTTTTTATACTTAATTTGATACTTTACCTCCAAGGAAATGATACATTTGTACTCAAATAATTAATTTAAATTCATAGAAACTACCAATGATTAACTTTCATAATGATGTGTGTAAATTATTTATATTGAATATATATAGAGTATCAAGGAACCATTATATAAACCAAAAATTCTGAAGAATTACAATGTTCATCGATTATGATAATCCTTTATCAAAGAAGATAATAACACGAAAGACTCCAATCCTTCAGTTATTGGGCACATTATTTGCTCCGTATGGTTGTCATTGATCTAACTGTATCAAAAGCTCCATAAAATACATTGACTAAAGAATATTTTCCTTCGATTTAAAACAATTTTGCTAATAAGATAAAGGAGACAAGGATATTGCTTCCGGTTTCGAAACTGCCCTTTCAGTCTTCGACCTCTGCATTTTTCATAAAAACTTTTAAAATTAGATTAAGGATGAGGCGATTCTTTGAGTTATTTTGGCTCCAGTGAACACTAAATATACTTCGAATTTAATGTTGATTCAACCGCAGTACCAAGATTAAAAAAACTCTAGTAACATCTGTGATTGGTTGTGAATTGTTGAAATTCCATGACGATGTGTTTATAAATGTCAGCGCTACATATCAAATTCTATTCACCATGCTTATTACTAAATAAAAAGCAAAGCTAATTGCACATATTAATAGCCCTACTACCTCTTTTATAAGACTTTCAGAAAAATCAAATCTAAAAAATGTCCACCCCATTTTAAAAAAAAACACTATATTTAGCAAAGGTTATTGTTTCATCCCAAATGGTTAAATGTGATGAACAAATTATATGTACTCTATTTTAGAATGATAAAAATGAGAAAGAACAGCATAATTGGCAATGATATTATATTGTGTAAATAAATTGCGCTACCTGAGACGTTCGGCTCTGTTTCTAATCATTTATGTATAAGCTTAAACTTTAAATAAGTTATTTAGGTGCATTCAATTTTGTTCAAGGACTTTCTTGCTCAGTTAACATGTGTCATTAAATGAGGCATATACGTAAACAAGTCAAATTTCTGTTCAATACTGGGGATTTTTCCCCCTTTTTCATCTTCCTTGAAAGTATTGTAAAACTCTTAGTTGTTTTGAAGCATTTTATGCACTTTATGGCAGATGATAAAGAAAAATTGGAAGTCAGGATTACCGAGGGCATTGTCTACAAATTTTCTTCCTTTCTTAAAAAAATTAAATTATGTTCATTTTGTTTATAATTGAATGTAAAAAATATTTTTTAAATGTACATAGATTTTGCCATCTCTAATAAAAACAAATGAGACAGTAAATTGAGATTTTGCATTCCTTATTTTTTTTTTACAACTCTTTTATACTTACATGTATATGCAATCTTATAATAAATCATTTTCGTTTCATTGATTTAAAATCGTCTTCTTGGTACTCGCTGAGAGAAAAAAGCTTTTTTTTTAAAAAAGTGTAGAAGTGGGTTTGAAGTATTTTATATTTAAGCATGTTATATGAAAGAAAAAAATGTTAATATATGTTTTTAACATGTACAGATGAAAAAGAAATATTCCTAGTTTAAATAGAGGATATTGTTTTATTATTTTTTCGCATTATGCATTCTTAAAAATAATTCAGAAATTGATTGGATATTCTTATACCCCTATTTATCAGCTGTTATGCAAAAAATGTAAATAATTAAGAAATAAATGCAAATAACGAAAATTTCACCATTATTTAGAATATGGGCTTTTGACATTGCATGTTCAACAACATCCATGATTTTTAAAAATGAGTTCATGATCAATACATTATCAGTTGCTCAGTGTATGATCAAATTAGTTTAATTTCTGTCATATTTATTTTACTTGATAAATGAAAATCCATTAGAAAGAAAAATTATTCAATAATAAACTTCACATTTAATTATGCTACGTTTGAAATTACTATGTTGTGTGACAAATACAAAGAAAAACAAAGAATTTTAAACAATTCATATGCATGTAATAAATTATTTAAGTTATGTAAATCTTAGTATGTTCTAGATGAAATAGTCATATATATTCTACGGTGGGGATCGAAGCTATTTTTCACTGTTTCTAAAAATACAGCAATTCTTATCCAGACTCAGCGTGAGATGTACATGAAGTATACAGATTCCTGAGATTACACAATATTTAATCATTGATGATCTTTGCATTGGTCTGAGATGATGTGAAGATTTCCCTGAATATGAAACAGGAATTTCTAAATGGCTTCTGAATACGATTCTTGGAAAAAACCGGAACTTTTTATTGAAGGTTTTCAATACAATAACTATTTCCAGCATCTGTTTTTAGCTCTACTGGGCGTCCGTCCGTCTGTCTGTCTGTCTGTTAACAATTTTTCAAAATGCTACTCCTCCTACAGTTTTGGTCTGATTTTTATATAACTTGGCACACAAGTAGACTTCACTGAGATATGTAATTTAATATGTCTGTTTTGATTTCGACGAACGGTGTTGTCGTCGTTACTTAAATAGAATTTTTTATGAAATGCATTCAAAATGCTACTCCTCTCACAGTTTTGGTTTGATTTCAATAAAACTCTGCACACAAGTAAAATATACTAAGGTACATGATTCTGTGCATTGATTTTTGATTTCGATGGACGGTGTTGCCGTGGTTACTAAAAATAGAATTTTCTGCGAAATCCTTTCGAAATGTTACTCCTCCTACAGTTTTGTTTTGATTTCAATATTACTTGGCATACAAGTAGACTATGCTTAGATACATAAAACTATGCATCGGTTTTTGATTTCAATGAACGGTGTAGCAATGATTACTAAAAATAGAATTTCTTTGAAATGTTTTCAAAATGCTACCCCTCCTACAATTTTGTTTTGATTTCAATATAACTTGGCACACAAGTAGTTTATACTAAGATGCAGTGTTGCTGTGGTTACTAAAATAGAAATTTCCATAAATTAATTTATAATTGCTATTTCAAATGCAGTTTTAGTCATATAATGATATAATGTGGCATGCAGATAGCATTATTGTCTTTATTGTTTTTTTTTTAAATATTATTTTGATGAACGATGTTGCCTTCAGTTGGTAACTAAAATTGGAAATTCTTAAAAATCTGATAAAAAGCTACTCCTAAAGTTGTAGTCTTATTGCAATATTGCCACAAAAAGTGACATAATAAAAGATCATTATTCTATTTATTGCTGTTTTAAAGTTTAAAGTCCTAACTGCTTCTTTTCTCTTCCTTTGTGATAAGTATAAACCAGTAGAGCTAAACTCCGACTTCTGGTTTTAAATATTTAATTTCTTTGTAAAAATAGAAATCAATACTACTCGCATTTTGTAGGTTAGGTGCATGGTTACACTTTTGTAAAATTAAAGTCTGATTAAGGCATATAAGACATCATTTGCATCGGAAAAATGTTTGTGACATAATATATATATTGTAAATGACAATGGAAAATTGATTAGGAAATAAATAAATGAAATGATCTCTTATTCTGATTGATTTTTTAATTTCGATAATTGAATATCTATTAGGTTGTTGATTTTTCATTTATGTAAAGCTACACTTATTCATTTTGCATTAAATCAGCTCATTAGTATTGCATCTACATATAACCATGATTTCCAAGTTTAGTTTTGACAGAACTTTGAAGTGTATAAGACATTTACTTTGAACGATATGTCATTAAATCAAACACACGTTGGGCCATTTTTTTTTATATACTAGTATGTATACTAGGCATTCCATTCAAAGGTTGGGAAAATCTAATCAGTTATGTTTCTAAAATTATATTGGATAAAGGTATTCAACGATAAATAAAAGTATCTTATCTTTAAATGCTAAGAATTGAAGATAAAGTTTTCTTTTTTTAAAAATAAAATTTAAGAGAGCACTCCTTTATTAGTCAGTTACGAATGAGTTATAGTGAGTTATTTTTATTTAAAAAATAAATTTCAAACGGTTATACAGTAACAAATTATCAAATGTAACAATCTTTAAAACGCACGTGCCTGCTATTATGTGGTTTTATCAGATGTATGCCGATTTTATTCCTCATCACATTTCCGGTAAATTTACAACAGGGAATCATCTCGTTAAGTTATTTATAAAGATTTTGTAATAATAATTTATTGTATTACAATAGACTATTTTGGTGACCTTTTTGAGACTAACAACTCATGCCCATTTCAGGATTGATATCTAATCTGGGTTATAAATAAAGATTGATTACAATGAATTACATAATTTACACATATTTTTACTCGTTTATAAGAGAAAAAAAGAGAAGTAAGTGCAATTTGATTAAATTTACAATTGTTTATTTACTAAAAAGTGATACGAGAAAGTGGGTCTTTTTTCCCCCGTACTTATTTTCCATTCCTATAAAATTGATAATTAGCATAAGTTTTAGGTAATTTTATAATTTTTTCATTTTAGTGTTACCTGTAGGAATGTTGTACAAAATCTTGTTCATTACCTAATTATGACTAGGAAGGGACAACCAGCCAATGCAATTTAACCTCACTCTCCTAAATGGAACGTCAAGAATTTATATAAAGGATTTTCATTCGTGAAAAGCCGCAAAACGTCTGCCACTGAAGTATATATTAATTGCACATGGTCCGTAAAATGACCTGCTGATAAGCCTATTTAACGACATGTAGCAAAAACTTATTAAGGAACTAATTTTCAACATTCAGGTTTTAAAAAAATGAAAAGAGTAAAAATTGATATGGAACATTTAAAACTAATTTAAGTTTTCAGATTCTTGTTTATATGCAAGATTCAAAATAGAAACATTCGCATTATATTTCTTTAAAAACTTCTAGAAACGACGATAAAATTCTTGTAAAATACGTTATAAGGATATCATATTTCTTCCTATTTGTTTACACATCAAACACTCAGCGCAGGGAGATTAGGGTTGAATCTCTCCATGTGACCAATTTCTTAATACCTCGTTGCATTTTTTCAATAAAATTGTTTTATAATGCTTCTTTATAAATCCCAAATCCATCCTGTGTGGTTGCTATTGTTACCGTAAGAGAGGTGCAGTGAATGCACAAAAGATCCTGACCATAACCTGTAATTACCTTTTATAGGCAGGGCCTTACATGGCAGGCCTTTGTTACCTGTGGTCCCTCCCCAATCTTTTGCGTAGGCGCTCAGGTATGGGGTACCCTAGTGATGATTCATTCGCAGAATTTTTTCTTAGCCTGTTGAAATATATAAATAACCCACTATTCGCAATGGTTTGTCATAATTCACCAGACACTACAACTCGAAACAGCTTAACCAAGACTGATTACTGACATTTACCGTGTATTCCTCACAAGGTATGTAAATCAGAATTGTTTTATTTTCAATTAAGTTAGATATTCCCGGATGTTAATTATATAATTAAAACATTTGAAACCTTTTCCATTTATTTTCATAAAAAGAATGAGGTAGTTAGTCATTTTTAAAGCGAGTTCTTTTTTTTTTTACCAAGAGTAAATAAGACAAGAAAACATTACAAAACAATAAACATTTCCCGATTATGGGACATAATTTTTCTGTTCAGGACAGTACAGGAAATTTGCACTTCCTATTATTAAGTGTTGACACAGTTAATGCAGAGTTAAGAAAGCAAAATATTAATAATATTCAGTAGCTTTAATTGAAAGGGACTTATAAGTTCAGGATTCATAGTTCGTGTACCAATTTTATGAGCATTACTGTTATAAGTATTTTAACTATATCTTTATGTATTTTAAGCATGATTAAGAGTTCTGAAATGAAAGGGGCAAGATTTATCTAATCTAATCTAATACTATATTTCTTCTTTTCAGATTAAACCAAAACATGAAGTGGAGCCTGTTTATTATATGCTTGGTGTTTGTTTTTAAATCCTGTGTAGGACAAAGTTGTCCAGCGCCCGCAAATAGCGGGTGTACGTGTGACGAAGGACCACCGGGTAGTAGTGAACGCGTCATCAACTGCCGAGACGCCGGTCTGTCTAGTTTACCTGTCTTCAGTCCATCAGAGGAGGTTTTCTTGGAGGTGACCTTCAGTAACACCCAGTCTCCATCTCCGTCCTGTTCAAGATGCAACAAGATTACAGCAGTACCCGCAAACGCATTTCAAGGACTCAAATTCAAAGTTCTTGACCTCAGTAAAAATTCGGTATCCAGTTTTGATAACAATGCATTTGCAGGACTAGAGGATTATATGGAGGAACTAACGATTCAGGGAAGTTCTTCAGCTGTGCCATATACAGCGATATCGAGATTAAGAAAACTGAAGAAACTCTCACTCAGTCACTTCTCACAAAGTATAATTGGCAGGGACAACACTGACCTTCAAAGTCTGGTTAATTTGGAAACCTTAGAGTTCAAGAATATGGACACTGAGTTTATTCAGAGTGATGCTTTCAAGGACCGTGTCCCTATGTTGAAGAAATTGGTCCTGGAATCACTAAAGATAAGAACATTCCCTGTAGCTGGAATAGCAGAATTGACTTCACTGGAACATTTGTCTGCCGTTTACTTGGAAATCAAAGAAATACCTTATCAGGCTTTAGCTTCGCTTCACAACCTCCAGGAACTCGTTCTTTCTCACAATGGTCTTACTACGCTCCGATCAGGCTGCTTTGATGGAATTCAAGACTCTCTAAGATATCTTGGACTTCACATTAATAATTTAGATGAGAGCAGTGTTGGAGCCATCGCATCTGAAAGGTGGGACAAATTAGAACAACTTAATCTTGGACATAACAATATGAAAGTCATTCCAAGTGGGTTATTCTACAACATGCGTAGTTTGGTTTATCTGAACATTGATTCAAACTGGTTAACAAAAATCGGATCTGAAGACTTTCAAGGCCTTGACTCATTACAGTTTTTAGATGCATCCTATAATAATCTCGTGGAGATAGAAGATGGTGCTTTTATGAAGACACCCCGATTGCAAGAGTTAGATCTCCGAGGCGAAAACACAAACATTCCACAAAATACTGCGATTTTTCAATTAAATACAAAGAGTGTACAAGGCCTGGATAATTTAGAAAGACTTATTCTCGCTGATACTGTCCTCGATGAGACAACTTTATGGAGTGCATTGAAGCGCCTCACAAACCTCCAAGTTCTTAAGCTAGGGGGAACAGGAATCACAGAAATTCCCGACTTCCAGTTTGAAAATAATCAACATCTAAAATACCTCATGCTCGAAAACAACAAACTTACTAAACTCACCGAACAACAAATGTATGGCTTAACAGACAACTTGGTGAGTTTAAGCATTGGTAACAATCAAATTCGCGAGTTAGATGAATGCGCACTAAACAAATTTACAAAGTTAGAAATGCTTTACATCAATAACCTTCCTCTCCACTGCGATTGCAAAATTCTCTGGTTGTATGATTGGCTCAATGAACTAAGAATAAAAAACGACATCAAATACTTTTTAATCAGAGCGATTTGCAGTACTCCTACAACTTTAGCTGGTAGGAATTTGGTGACTGTTAATAGGACTAAACTGGTGTGTGAAAGTACCTACACCCCGAAAAGGTGTAACGATTTTACTACTCCTCCTTCCATCACCACGACTGTGTCCCCCTCCGTCCAACCTGTCACCAAAAAATCACCCACAAACAACGTATTCAGCTTCGAAAGAATAACCGAATCCAGTTCTACAGTCAAATTTGAGTGGAAAGTTTCAGATCCAGAGAAGATAGACAAATACTTTTTGGAGTACCAACTTCTGAGGACTTTTCAGTGGAATAAAGTGGATGTTCCAAGGACTGCCTTAAGTTTTGAAAAGGAAAACTTGCAGAAGAATTCTAACTATCTGTTTTGTTTAACTGTTGTCCTGAAAAGCAAAGAGAGCATCAGACCATGTATTGTTGTCAATACCTTGCCATAGACACACATATAAAAACAGTGGTAAAAAGCACAGTGTTCAAGGAAATCCATTTACATTCCTATTGTTATATTTTTACTGTTTTGTTATTGTGTTAATTTATTTGTTCTTTATATACATCTTTTTAAAATTTAAATTTACTATACTCAAATATATGCATTGCTATAGATATTTATATAATTTGCATTGGAATGTCTAGTCGAGAATGGGCTGAAGCAAGAAGACAAGATTAATTTCAAATCGCTTTTGTATCAATGCTATAGAAAAAGAATCTCTAGTCTATTTCATTAGATTATAAGTTTCTAGTTTATTGAATTATACAAGATCTCTTTTGATCGTTTCAACATTTCCATATACTTACATTTATTCATTTTTGTAAATTGATATACAACAATAAAATTAAAAACTGATTTTCATGTTGTTTACGTAAAAGAAGAAGGCAACAATTTCTTAGGGTAATTAAAGTGGATTTTCAGAGCATATGCACGTTTTTTCTTCATCACCTATTTATGTTTTTAATATCACACAGCATGAATGAACGATAAAACACAGTAGTGACTAGTAAATTCCGCCCCCGAGCATAAACCGTGCCTGGGATGAGCTGTTACGTTTAAAGAAAATGTGAACAGCTCCTTAAAATATTTATAATGGTTCGTTATATTCTCTTTAGATACATAAGTATCAAATAAAAAATAACTTTCAGATGTGTCGACTGTTTCAAGACACGCGTCCAACACACAGTAAAGTTGCGGTGTACTTACATTGTTTGTACTTTCGAAGAGCATTGCTTCTTTCAAAACCAACGGGAAAAGTGCACTAGGAAAAGCAATTACACATCAAAGACGAGGCACTGGTATCATTTGTCAAAAACGTGTGTAACTTGTTGACACGTATGTAACTTGTTGACAGTGTTAATTGGAAAGTTTATTCACTAAGAAAAATATTTCAGTCGAAACAAATTTGTGATATTTCAATGTATTTAAGATCAGCTGAGTCACTCAGATGACCTATATAGTCACCACTTCTACTTGTTTTCGTCAGATGCTGTGCGTAGTCCGTCTTGCGTCGTTAGCAACGCTAAAGTATTCTCTAGCATGGCTGAAAGTATTTAAGAAATACCCCTCCCACTAACCCCAGACCCCTGGGAGTCAGGGATTTTGGAACTTCACGCAATTGTCTAAACACTCTTTACTATTGGGTATCAAGTAGTCAAGCGTTTGTTAAAATGCGTGGTCCTTATGTTTCCTGGATCAGATATTCTGATTTTTGGACAAGGATCTTTCAGTTTTTTAAAATTATAATGAAAATACATTTTTTTTTTTAAAAATCTCGTCTTCTTCTGAGAATCAAACGAACAAGTCAAATGGTTGGTTGTGATGAACAATGGTGTCACTTCCCAAATTCATTTCATGGCCTGTTATCAGGGATCTGGTGTAAGCGTGGGACTCGATTGATCAAATAAACTTGAAATTAAGCATACCACTGACACATCTGTTTTGTGTTTATATATTTTTTTTTAACTTGAAAAGACGTTATTTGTAAAAAAAAAAAAACAAACAAAAAAAGCTTTATGATAAACGTGATAACTTTGTCTTGTCAATCGTCAACTTCCATAACTTTATGCAGCAAAAAGCATTGACCTGATAATCAGATATATGCTCTATGTGTGAACAATTTCTAACACGAGATAATTTTTCGACAAACAAAATGTTGAAATAAGAATATCAACAGTTCGTTTAAAGTCTTTATTTCGATCAAGTCAGTTCTAAGGTCGACACAATGACCCTGCCGACAAAAACAGTCTGTTGTTAAATGAAATTCTGACTGAGGTTTCTCATAAATGATAGTTATTAGGCCATTATTTACACATTGAATTCTCGACAGATTTTATTTCGTTATGTCCTGATCATGAAGTTAACATAGTGGATGTGACCATTAGCAGGTGATGCTTACTCCTACATGGCACCTGATCCCACCTCTAATGTTTAAGAGGTCCATATCTGCTCAGCTTCTGATTTGTATAATTTGAATGGTCTCTATGCTTGAATACTGTTCTTTTTCTCCAGATATTGCATACTGTATATGCATTCATTATTGTACATCTCTGCTCCTGGGCATTAAGGAGACAGACAGCGATTTTTATAAGCAAATGTGTTCTATCTGATGTTGTAATCCTGACTACTGGGTCAAGGGTACGTTCTAGTGCTGGACAGGGTTCTGTTGATCATGTAGAAAAATATGTGCCTTTTATAAGGAGCTGTTTTAATTTCTTCTTTATATTACGCAAGTGATAAAGCAATCAAATAAAAGAAACATTTATGCAAGAATGTTGATCGTTTTAGGTCTGAAAGTAATTTCTTTAGTTATAAATTTGCAAAAATGCACAATTAAAATTGAGACAAAAATATCTTGTATTTACATTACATGTTGCATGTATTACTAGTATATGAAGCTAGAACAATTTTTAAAAATGATGTTTACTTAGTGTAAACTCTGAGGTAAATATGCATATGAAATATTGTAAAGTTAGCTGTTTTAAATGTCTGCAAGAAAATATATCTATTTTATGCCTGATCTCCTATTTCTCTTTTTTTATCTACCAGATTTTGCTTTATTATTGTAATTTACAAAGTTGTTTTAATTTATACTCAGGTGATCACAAGTAAAAGTTTTTTATATTGTTTCTCTGAGGAAGTGTCAGTGTATTAACAATTCATCTATAGCTTTTCTTCTTGTCTGGAAAAGTTGCGAGTATTACTACTATATTAAAATGTTCCAAGATAGATAACTCCACATATTATTGCAAATCTGTATCGAGACTCATTTTTCTCTCTTGGATTGCTTAAATGGCGCACTGGAGTCTTCTAATTAAAACTGAGATTTTCCTTTTGATAATTATATAGTACATTTAAATCAGTAACAGACATTTTGTAAAAGATTAAAGTATTCTGAACATTTTAATAGACAAAGGCAAAGTATCTGAATACACAAAATATTTGTCGTTATTTTCCTAACATTAGTAAACAACAATTTAATAATTCAAAGACTTTGTAAATTTTTCTTGAATAAATATATATGTTAGGTATCATATGTTGATAAAGAACAAGAAAAATACATTATTCAAAAATGATAAAACTTCGCCAAGTTCCAAATGAGTTTAATGATTTCAATTTATTTAAGTCATAATTGTGATCAAGAAGAAGAATGGATTCAAGAAATATGTGGATATAACCAATAATATTCGAGCTCAAAAGTCCATTAAACATTACAAAATAGGAGCAGAGCAAACATGGACCTCCAAAACATCAGAGGTGTAATCAGGTGCCATCGAGGCGAGCGCATCCCATGCAAACCGATTACACCCGCGGTGTGCTCCTTGTCATACTCTGGGAGAAAACGGAAAAATCCGTGGGCATCTCAGTATGTGTATTTGCTGAAAAGGTCATTGTATCGACCAGAGAACTTACGAATTGATGACTTTGAACGAGATGCTGATATTTTTGTTTCATCAACTTGTTTGTCAAGAAATTTATTTGTTCTAGAAATTGTTCATACGCAAAACATCTCCTATGTATCATATCAACTAAGAGATATAAACTCCGTATGCAGGTGACAATGATTTATTGCTGCATAAATCAGGGAAATTGACGATTGAAAAAATGTCATCACTTTTATCAAGACGTTTTGTTGTTAGATAACCATTGACGTCTTTCTCTAGTAAAAGATTCAAGTATTTAAATGTAGATAAGTTGAAATTACGCTAAGATTACAAACATATTCCATAGTTTAAATGTATATTTACATACACAGAACTTTGAAGCAAATAGGTTGAAACCAGCCTCTTCACCTGTGGAAAAATAAACTGGCAATTAAGCAGGTTTGCTTCTTTTTAAGTGCAAGGAGTATTTATATTGTATAAATACGGTGTATTTGTACATATAGGTTTTGGTATTTCATTTTCTACATTGAATACCAGTCAAAATTCAGGTAAAGCATGTAGATTTCATACTGCATATTATTTCTATGAATATTATTTTAAAGGGTAGATCACTCTTACTACAAAATTCGAATTTGTTATTAAAGTTATTTAATTAAGCGGACAATAGAAACCTAATTCTATTCGCTCTCCCACTACCTCTCATATACATATTGACGACGGATCTTCCGTTATTACCCGATCATGACTAGGTGTGACCGGTCGGCAGGGGATGGTCACTCCTCCATGGTACCTGTTCCTATCTCTGATGTTTTGGAGGTCAGAGTTTGCTCTACTCCTATTTTCAATTGTTAATTGGACTTTTGAACGCCAATACTGTTCGTTATCTCCATACATAGGCGTCGGAACCGGGGGGGGGGGGGG
>PRKT01000013.1:2341224-2377929 GCA_003671525.1 Saccostrea glomerata
GGGGGGGCTTAGCCCCCCCACTTTTTTTCCAAATATATACTAAGTATAGACATTGAACATATCTTCTTAAGTTTAGCCCCCCCACTTCCACAGATACGTCTTAGTATAGGTTAAAATTAGGAGAAATGTTGGTGTTTGGAAAAAAATTTTCGTTACTTTTTTTCCAAATATATACTAAGTATAGACATTGAAACCCCCACTTTAAATTTGCTTCCGACGCCAATGCCATATATTTTATACATGTATCATTATACCCAAACAAAAACAGGACTAGCTTATGGTCTTCACACTCTTTTACTTTTACCTTCACTTGTTCATATTAAAGGGTCAATCTATAATATATCTACACATCTTCTCTCTTGTTAGCCAATTTTACACAACTCTTTAATATTTGCAACAATTAATGCACATACTTTAAATTGCATCATCGATTCGTTATTTTGATATATCATTAGCTAAACTGTTAAAGTAGATTATCTCAAAGAGATTTGTTCACCGATTTTTTTTTATTTCAATCTTTTAAATTCCTTGATAATTAACTGAAGGGATTTTTACTCCATATTTGCATATCAATAATTTAAAAGTACTGAAAATGACAGATGCTATTTATTTTAAACCATTAAACCAGTTGTAAGACCCATAGGTGTGTATAATGATTTAGTTTTCATTCAATGCAAATATCCTACACACAATGCAATTCTGATGACCCCTCCATTGTTCTGTATTTGCGGTACATTAAGTAGGGCTTAAAGCATTAGCCTTTTTACTGTATTGAAAAGAAAAATATGAGATCGAATATTTTATACTCAATATAAAATAAGCATATTTTTAAAAGAGCTTTGTTACAATGAAGAGTTGTATCAATGTAATTGCATAGAAATAAATGTTAACGAACAGATGATGCATTTCACGCATTGATTATTTAAAATCGAGCATCGAGAACATGATATGAACATAACGTGGTTAAAATATTTTAATCATATAGATCCTTTGCATATGACTTACTATAGTAACTTGTATTCCAACGTCTTTACATTGAAACAAAAAACACATGAGCTAACATGTTAAAAGATGTTTGTGGTGTTTTCATTACGTATATACAGTAATTTACAGAGACATTGTTTGTATATATATTTTTCTTTCAATTTTCCAACTATTAGATACATATTTTATTTCGTGCAATAAAAGCATTGTGTACATTGCATTTAAGTGGAGGTGCAAATGCTGAAAACATTGGCTTGATAAAAAAAGGAACATGGCGGATATGTACATGTAAGAGACACTTTATTCGCCGCCTGTCCTTACTGCCTGCCTGCAAGAAGAACAAATCACTTTTCATGAAGGCGTCAAGCCTGTTCCTAGAACACGACTCTTTATACATTCCAATCATTCATTACTGCTTTCTAAAACCATGTCGTTCTGTTCGATACATTCGTTGTTTGCTTGTAATTTATCGTTAGTTTTTGAATACTTTTTTGCTTTGAAGATATGCAAACATACATGTACATATAAACTATAAAGATCCGGTATAACTATTCCTCCAATAATGAATACAATAAAAACCACACCCACAATACCGATTCCCTTGGCACTTGGTCGAGGATCCTCGGCACTCTCTTTCTTGCGGATCGAGCTCGAAAGAGATTGCTTATCAACCGTCAAGTACTTTTTTCTGGCTTCTATCTTGTTCTGAAGCACAGTTTCTGTCATATTGGCTCCATCATCCATGCATTTACAGGAACATTCTCCAACAGAACTAGTTGTATAGTATGTTGATGATGTTGTAGAGTCTGATGTTGTTTCGGAATACACAGTAATGGAGGACATGGTCTGGGGTAAGTTGTTTGTTGTCGAATGTGTTCTTAGTGTGAGTGCACTCGTCACTGAGTTCGGAGAGGTGGAATCAGTTTTTGCTGATGTTGTGAGTTCTCTGTCGTAACAGCTTGAACATGGATTGTCATTGGTATTGCTGTCCACTGATTGTCCTGTTACGCCGATTCTTGCTGTACAAGAATGATTGAAAATCCCATTATTATGAAAGTAGACAAAAACGTTATCATGGGATAAATTGCCAAATTGATGAAAACCAGTTAAAGTCAACAGAGCATGTAAAGGTTCATTATTCATCACTTTTGAGCCTCGATTATCTTGACTGCTTTATCAGCTGACATCATTTTATAATCAATTACTTTTGAAAGAGGCATTAATTTATCTAATTTTTGCCTTCAGCTTTAATGAAATGATCTTTAAAGAAATGAATGTTCTTCAATATCAAAATTGTGCCAAACTCGAAGTGTTTGAAATTTAGAAAATAATGCGGAGTAAGTTTATTGAAGGGGGTGACATGGAACTTATGTTTACTATTACTACATATAATAGAATATAAAGAATAGTCATTCTTGTCTAAATCTAAAAAAAATAACAGTATTGTTCTTCTTTGAAAAATTGGATTCTTAAAAAAGAAAATCTTTATTTCACAATTATTTATATCCTCTGTACTACATATATACTTTTAAATTAAAATGCCACCTACCTTCATAGCAGGATCTAAGGGAAGTAGTGCATGAACCTGGTAATAAAACAAATACGTGTATATAAAGATTTGATTTAATTGGAGTCCTGATATTTATAGTGATCAAAGTCAATGTTATCAATCGTCGTCTAAAGAGCTACAAATTGTTAAAATGATATCTACTACAAAACCCCAAACGAACATAATTGTTAAAGATAAATAAAGATAAAGTTGTATAAGCTTACTCGAGTCAAGATTTTCACATATAAAATATAAGTGGCTACTGCATAGGTCCGTCCAGAAATTGGAGGCAATAGTTTGGAGGTATACACACTTATTGGTACTTGTGCTTTTGGGTTGACTAGGATGCCATTTTGTCCAGAATACCGAGGAACAATTGGCCCAAGCTAACTTAGTACCCGCTGAGTCAGTGTAATGAAGACCGATCCAAACCATTCTTTTATCTCTGTAAAAATTAATCAGAATTATCAGTAGGGTGATATGTTCATGACTTTTTATATCATTGACTTTTATTTCTAGCATACTTCAGTATTTGTAGCATTAGGAAATTAAAAATGAAAGTTTAGGCTATAAAAGCAATGCAACACCATCCAGTAAAGACAGTTCAACCAGTAAAACCTTTATCGAAATAAACCGTTTGTTTCTATTATAACAGCAACCATTAAAAAAATATACCCTAGAAAGTTAAAGTACTCTGATCCTCAGCCAGGAAGGATAACTCTTAAATTCATTGAGTCTCATAATAAAGGTTGAAAATTAAATCTTTTCATGCAACAATTTTCATTATTTCAATGTTCTTCAAGGTTCTTTGAAGTTTTCAAAAAGATCTTATAAAAAATTAAAATTTTTACCTCATAGAAGTATTGTAAAATTACAAATTAACAGAAATTGAGGTTCCTTTTATTCTTACCATAGAAACCAGTGTTTATTAACATGATAATTATGAAATTAGAAATGATTAATAATGTTTTGCAATGATAGGAAAATCTTTACACACTATACATTGATAAATGATCGAAGTAAATAAAGGAAATTTTAGTACATGTACCTTATTACGATTCTACACTATCTTTATTAATATTCTCGTTAATTTCTTAATTAAGGAGCATATCTTTGGTTCTTGGCTTTAGCTCTTTGTGCCATTTTTCCAAAAGCCTGCATACCTATGATTTTTATTTCTAATATGTGTTTGTTGATCAAATTTGAATTGGAAAATGCAAAGTAAGAGTTTTTGTTCGTATTTCCTGAAATTTTATTTGAGATTTACTTATTTTCCCTATATAATATGATTAACTGTAAAGATGAAGTTTGAAGAATTATTGTGGGTAAAACACGTTATTTTTAGAATTCAGAATCATTTTTGTGAGCATTTTCAATTAGTCATTGCCTAATTTTCAAAACCTGAGGATCGGAGTACCTTAATATGCAGTATGAATTATTCTTTGAAAGATTAAAGCAATATAAACGCAGTCTTCTTCGGTTTTAAGACAATAACGACTATGTACGAGTAAGTTTGACATTCCAATTTCATTTTTTACCGCAAAAATCTGCTGGGATGATGCAAAACTTATTTTCATTTTTAAAAGAAACAAATCCAAAAAAAGATAATAAAATACTAGTGGTACTGTGAGCGATGAGCTCACTAAATGATACCCCCCGCCTCCCATATGGTTATAACTGGTGAAAAAGTCCATCATTTCCTGTGGCCGGGCAACCCAAAATATCTGTCGGATCAAAAAGTAAAATAGGAGGTGCACAATGGCAATATGTAATAAAGATTCTGTGAAAGTTTCATCAAATTTCATTCAGTGGTATGAGAGGAGTTGCGGATAAGAGATGGGTACCCCAAAGCGTAACAGACGGACGGACGGACGGACGGACAGACGTACAGACGGACGGAATTAACGATTACTATATACCCTCCCGCTTTTTAAGCGGGGGGTATAAAAATATGTTTTTTTTAAACTGTGCAGGTACTGTTTGTTTGTTTGTTGTTGAACGTCCCTCTCAAGACTTTTCACCCATATGGAGACGTCACCACTTGTTGGTGGAGAGCTGCAAATTTTGTCCTTTACTCGGCAGTCAGGGCAATTGAGCAGGTAGAGACCTTTTTCGTGCCAGCACCTACTGCGACACATGATTTCGTTTATACGGTCTCATCCTAAGGACCTGCCTCCACATCCCACGGTTGGATTCGAACCTGCGACTCTAGAGCAGACGCTCGAACCACTGCGCCACGCGGGTGACTTTGCATCCGCATTGTCACCCGTACTGAGAATAATGAAATTCAAAAACATTTCATTTGGTATATTTTCAAATCAATGACTGTTGTTTTGAAAATTTCATTTGTCGAATGCATTAGCAAACTTGGTAAATAAAAAACTAAATATCTTTTACAACAAGTTTCATGCAGAATATCTGTCTGTAAGATATCTGAGGACAATGTTATTGAAGAAGCATTAACAAAATGTAGCTTCGAAAAAAAAAATAGTTCAATTTCTTTGGTCGTTTGGTATAACTTAGACGCTTTAAACACAATTTGTCTTTTCTTTTCAAACATTACAATATAGGATGTTAAACACGTTTGAAAACATGAGAAATGTCTAATTTGAAAAGGTGCTTGGAAAACCACTTCTTTTTTTGCATGCAGATTCCCAATCCTCTTAACCCTATTATATAGTTTTAATACAGTGGTAGGAAGATCAGGCTACTTATTTACGCTATTTACTATGGACCTAAGCGTATCATTCCAATTTCTATTTGAGTCATATCAAAAGAGACTTACATATCTTGCAAGGTTGCTTTTTCATTTCATTACACAACCATTCTTCTAAAAAGATAACACGGCTAGGCAAATAAAAAAATATTGGTTTTCTGTATACATGTACATTTAATTAACCCTGTGCCATTCAAACCTAAGGTTCATTGGACTGAAGACTTACAAATGTTTCACCGAGTTCCAGGGTAGTTCATTGGAAAAAGTGTCTAACAGATCGTATTTCTCCTGTGAATCTATCGACATCGGCAGTCCTCCATTTTTCTCACAAATTGTGTAGGCTTCATTCCAGGTTCTTTGTTCTTCATAAAACACTAACTGGGACAAACATAAGCATTCTGTAATATATGCATAATTTAGTCAATACTTAGGAAATTAGAAGACAGTATAAGATCATAAATTTGTACTCTTTCAATGGACTTTAGAGAAAATAACAAATATCATTCCCAACGAACCTAAAACTCTGTTTTCTATTTTGCAAAATTGACATGATGTTTAACTTTTGACGTTTTTGTAAGTTTAATGCAATAAATGGTTACTATAAAAATAAGGTTAGATTACTAGTAAATTATTTTTGAATTTACTAAAAATTAGCACATATTCAAATTTTAGTTAACTGTCAATAAAGATGCATCTTTATTGTTATTTTTGTTATTAGAGTATTACTTTTTGATGTTTTAGTAAGCTGTATGTTTTCATTTGCAAAAATAATAAAATTCAATTGTCGATTCGTGTAATTCTGAAAAAAACAAAAACAAATGTACTTCAAATAGAACTAAATATTTTTATTTAAACTAAACATAAATGAATGATTGGTTGTAGTTATTTTTGAATCTCTATGAAAGTAAACAAAACAGAATATAATCGATAACACCAACACAAAGATTCCAATAAAAATAATTACAAATCTGAGTATCCATGCCTAAGCCTGCATAAGTCGAAAATAATACATTTCAAATATTATCATTCGGTTAAAAAAAGGTAATTGCTATCTTTAACCGAAGAATCCAAAGGAGATTTTTTTTAATTATATTATTATCATTATTTCAGACTCATTTTTTAATGAAATAAGTCCTGCACAATTCATTTTAAATTCTATTGTTTATTTCATAAATGTTTTTAAAAAAAGATTGATTGTAAATAGGGCAGAAAAGAATTAATTTACCTATTAAGATATTTTAGCATGCACTTACCACTTAGAAATGTTGCGATGAACAGGACAAAATTGGCTCTGCAAATATGAGATCTGAAATGGAACAAACAAGAATCAATGCTTGCTTCTTTTTTAACACATTTTATTGTTTAATACACTGTAATAAATGGGAGAAAGGCAAAAGCTTTTGAGGCCGAATACGCCCTTTAACTACACTGTAGGTGTTAAATTAACAATGTACCAAAAAGATGGAATACATATATGGATCAAAGTTTAGAAAAGAAATACATTAAGTATGGCTATTAACTGGATCAATAATAGGTATGCGTCACATACTGTGTTTTACACTTATGCAATAGTCAAATAAATAAGCATCCAGAAAATATTGCATGAAGTATGAACTAACAAACATTATATCAAGCTCAAAAGTCCATCAAAAACTAAACATCGAAAGTAGAGCAAACACAGACCTCTTAAACATCAGAAATGGGACCAGGTGCCATGAAGGTGTAGACAAACCCTTTCGACAATTAACAACGAACTAACCGTACGCTCCTTGTCATGATCGGGAAATATCCGTAGGCGATTTAGTGTGTAAATAATGGTCTTACAATGAGGAAGAAAATTGTCAAGCAGTATTCAACTTTGTAATATACTGTAGATCACTTAATTTTCGCGACACCTTATTTTAGCGAGGTAGTCATTGACTCTTGATTAGCGAGACAACATTTTCACGAATTGTGGTTATAGCTCTATATAATCTTATGGAATACCATTATACGCGAGAATTAAATTTTCGCGAGCACACTGTCTCGCGTAATTACGCGAAAAAAAGGTGATTTACAGTATTGTTCTTGAAAATACGGCCATTGTATCGACCATTGAACTTGAAGAATGATGACTTTAAAAAAAAGTTACAAAACTGATGATATCCTTGTTACAACTTATTGTTTTCCGGTATAAGTGCTATATCGGAAACTTTTGCTCGCCCTTTATATGTTTGACGTAAATATGATTTATTTTTCTCCAATTAATTTTGAAATGCAAGAGCATGCCCTGCGTATGATCAATTTCTAAAGTCTAGTTGGGTAACCAACATGTTGATAAGTTTATGTTGCAGGGATACCAGCGATTTCGATGAAAGTCTAAATTTCTGAAACTCCATAATCGAAACATGAACCTTATTTGCAGAAAGCAACCTGCATGTCTATTAGAGAGTGTACTTACTACTCACTTTACTTACTTTATTTTATTAAATGCAAATTCTCGACGGATTAATCCATTTATCCAATCAGACGAAATTAAGATCGTCAGGTATGATTACTCTTTTATGCATAATTCCCTGCTCATATAGTTCCAGCTCTGTGTGTGCTTTGAACTTAATTCTTACTTTTATTTAGACTTATGGGTATAATTTCTGTTCAATATGTCAATTATTTATCAAATGTCTAGATAAAAAGTATGGAAAACCAAGTTATAGAGATTGACAAGCTAAGCAGACAGAAGGGCAGACAGATGGAGAAGAAAATCTTTCGTACTTTCAGGGTTCATGGTTGGAGAAGTGCAACAACCAAAAAGAAATTGTAAAATAACATGTTACGAACAGAGATTGATCACATACATCAAATATATCCTACAAATCAAAACAGCTATAAAACAGACCATTGAAAACGCCAGTGTGTGGATCAGGTGCTTACATGTAAGAAGTACATGTAGTAAGCAATTTACGGGTAAATTGACTGGAAACACCAAGTAAATGTCTCCTGTTTTAATCAAAGAAAATCCTATTATCTAATATTAATATGAAAAATCAATGACCCAACTATTGATGTGAAAATGCAAATCAAATTTCGAGCCAACATTGTATTTGCAAGGAGATTATCGCGAAAGAGATAACTGTAAACCAAATTTTATTCGCGTGAGAGAAGTATCCGCGAGTTTCGCGACCTACTTTCATTATCGAATATTCGCCTTGAACTCCATCTTTACTGCTTTATGTTGGTAGATAATGTTTCCTCAGTCGCGAAAATTAATCGTCGCAGATTGATTTCAGTCTGAAGAATCGCGAATAAAAGATGACGCGATTGATAGTTGGTTCAAGTCAACTGTAGATTTATTTCCTTTCAGTTCTGTCGAATATTTCTGAAAAAGCTCATGAACAGCAGAAGTCTGTATTTTGATTTTATAAATAGAAGAGGATCGTACAGATACCGGTCGCGGTGATGTAGTTGTTCGACACTTATGGTTGGGAGATACCGGGTTGTATTCTTACCTCTCGCGCAGCGTCGTGCCTAAATAATACAACTAAGGTATGGACTGTTCCTTCGACAAGTGCCGAGTACTAGAAAAAAAAGTCAGGGGAATTTCGGACAAAATATAACAAAAGGTTCAGTGTCAAACGGTACGGTAGGTAACCAAGAGATTCACCACAGCTACGACAGAGAGCGCCTAAGAAAGGCTTAAGATTTGAAGATATTTTGGAATACATAACGTCTCCATAGGTGAAAATTAAAGTTCTCGAATGAGACATTTAAGTGATATACAATCAATCAATCTAAATTAAATAGGTCATTTGATTAATTGTTCGTCCCCTACGTCATTAAAATTGGGACGTTTTTATCATAGACTGTAAATGATCTTACGCCCATTCTGCAGTAAGAGATGTTTTCGTGCATCTAATATGGCTTAAAAAAATTCCATCTCTACATCTTGCAATTCACAACGTCATCCATCTTACTCCTCTAATCATTAGCCATGCAGGCAGTTTCACTAAACAGAGGAAGGTCGACCGAACATTATTGTTTAACGTCCTTTCAAGAATATTTCACCCATATTGAGAAGCAACTACTTTTTAGTGGAGGGCTGCAAAGTTAAATCAGTATTCGGCAGTCAGGATTTTTGAGCAGTGAGGGATCTTCTTATGCAAACACCTACTCTGCCACGGAACCCCGGTTTATACGGTCGAAATCGAATAAGAGGTGGGAGAGATCGAGTAAATTTGAACCTGCTATCTTATTTTATTTTGTACATGCACATCATGTTACAGCGTAGTTTCTTTGCAAAGCAGATTTTGTTTCTTTATTGCTCTTATATTCACCCTTTGCCTTAAAACATTTAAACTGTTATTTATAAACAGCTAAACAATATTGAATACGGTAATACTATTATTCATAAATCAAAAAAATGCAGGTGCAATTGTACAATCATGTGTATTATTACAACCCTGAATTGTTGACTGATTTTTCCGTTATGTCCCGATCTTGACAAAGAGCACACGACGGGTGCTCACTCCTCCATGGCACCTGATCCCACCTCTGATTTTTTACGAGGTCTGTGATTGCTTCGCTCAAAGTTTGTATTGTTTAAAGAACTTTTAAGCTTAAATATTGTTCGTTATCTTAATATTTTTCATTAGATATATAATATTGTATACGAGTATCTTTATAAAACTGGTTTATTAGACTTTTATCATATTTACACGCATAATTGTTCCTGACAATTTTTTTGTCTATTAGAAAGTTGAACGTCATTACATTTGAGTTATTGAAGCATCAAACAATTCATTTAGCACTGTCGAAGACAAATTTGATTTTCTCTCACAATGATAAATTTAGCTGAACGAATTTACATTGAATGTTGTCCAATTATTGTATTGATGAAGGATCTCTGTGGGAAATCTTGAGAGTAGTACAAAGATTATGAGATTCGTGGAATTATGTTTAAACAGGATGATGATAAATGCAAATACTTATACTTAAAATATTCCTATCCTTTCAAAACTTAATTACTCAATTTGAAAATCCAATGATTGTTGTCCTCAAATTAATCGATATACAAAAATGGCAATCTCAAAATAAAAAAGAATTAGAAGACTGCCGAGACTAATGAAATCGTCGTTTAAATTTATGCGTATTTTATACAAACAGTGTATATTCATACAGGTTTAAGTAAAAAATAAATTAAATCCAATGTTCACTCTTTTTTATCACAATATTGAATTCCGATTCTGCAAATATGATGAATTTATACCTGAACCGAAAATGTTAATGCGTGTACTTGATGACAAAAACTCCTTAGGCTATTACAAAAAGCATCTTAAAACGTATAACAAATATTTAAGATATAATAAGATAATTTTTCTCTTACAAATTTTGTAGTACATGTTGATAACAAAACTAGTTTAAATTAATAACTAAATAGAAATAATTTTTTCTTATTCTTGTCATTGAAAGAAAATAATTTAATTTACTAGTATAATTTACTAGCTTTGTTCCAACAAAATTCTCACTTGATTTGGTAAAATATTAAAGAGCCTATTTAATGTAGTACAACTGCACTAAATCACAGTAATTTCCGTCGATAAGTTCCGCGTTGAAAAAAGATTCCCTGCGAAAGTATCGAAATCGATCGCTTGCTTTGCTACAAAATGTGACTTGATTTTCTGCTTTCTAAAAGCATTAAATAGATATAATTACATCAAGAAACAAATTGTTTAGAACAAATAAATAAAACCAATGTAACTTAAAAAGCAGATCACAAGACATATGGTTAATTATTAATAGCAATTAAGTACGCGGGCTGTTTGTCACAAGTGCATATCGTTATAGAGTTAACTCATTCGTAGTAAGATACCGGTATTTAAGTTGAAACACTAGTATTGATAGGATTTAAAAATATCTTGACAAATTAGAGAGATCGAATTATAAGTAAGTATCATCTATTTCCTAAGTCATAACATAAAGCTGGTGTGCTTCTTTGAAGTGCATTTTTGGTGGAAGATAGAAAGCAGAAAAAATTCTCTCATAGAAAAAAATACACGGACTTAAGGTACTAGTATTCTAAAATCATTATTTGAAAGTAATATTGACAAGTGTGGTTCTTTTATAATTAAGTGTCTCAGTCTCAAAACTAATACAAAAACAATGAGAAAAGACTTCATTGAGAGCTCTTTATGTTTTAAAAAATCTGAAACAGCTAGGGGAAAGGCCAACCAAGTTAATCAAGAGAACTTTTGGCACTGAAAATTGTCCACTCAAAATAAAACAGGAATGGAACAATCTTTCAGAAAATTCATATCAACATTTAAAAAAAGGCATTTCGATATAAAAGACAAGTACACGTACTTTTTCAATAACAATGGAACTGGGAAATTATCTCTTCATTAGTCATAAAAATTTACTTGGTTAAAAATCACCTTATAAAGTACTCTGAGGTTGGTATTCAATGTGAAAGATGAAGAATAAGGAATCGATCTGATAAATCTATAAACGATACAAACATATGAAGAGGACATAAACCATGGACTCCTAGAAATTTCAGGGTTGGGATCAGGTACCATGGAGAAGAAAGCATTCCCTATTGACCTGTCACAGCCGCTGTGCGTCCTACGGAGGATGCTGTACTTCCTTATTCACAACTTGTACGTAGTTACGAAGAACAGGTCTTCCAACAATTTATCCGTTATAATGGAAATTTGTTAAGTTCTGTTATTGAACTATTTGCGATATGATCACAGCTTTAAAAATATTCAAGAACATTAAAGATATGATGCCATGTGAATTTGAAAGCATTCTTAGATCCTTGAATCTTAGATTTTTTTTTTATTGTTATAAAAAATATTTTTATAGGTATTTTGATCACCTTAAAAGTAACATTTGAGGTATTAGTTGATTTTTGATTTTCCGTTATAATTGTCGAATTTACGTAAAAACGTGACTTTCTTCTTTGATCAAATGTATAGCAGTGATCGTGTCCTTTTGATAAAAACAGAAAAAAGTTTAAAGCTAAGCTTTTCTAAATAACAATCTTTTATCGAATGAATTTCCTTAAAAATTGATTCGATAAAATAAGCACACAGTAGGTAGTCGCAATTAAACACAATTTTTCCTCAATAAACTGTGATTACAGAACGGGTAGCCTGTAATTTGCACAGTTATTGATTGCGAAAAAATAATCATCTCGGTAGTTTTTCCTGCAATCTTTTATACACCAGAATGCTTATAATGAAGGTATTTCTCTTTGATTTAACCTTTCATAGTATTATTGTTCTATACCCTGGACTTTAGAATAAATTCGATACAGAAGTCTGATACTAATGAAAACAAAATATATTGGGTGCTTTCATCAAGATGAGTTTAATTAAAAAGTCTATGTTTTTGTTTAAGGAACTGTTTTCCCTGATAAACTTAATAAGACAGAATCAAAATATAGATATTCAGCTTAAAAAGCAGCTGTCAATGATATCGTAAAGCCTGCACTTTAATTCATACTTGTGAATGGTTGTGTAATAAGTTGAAAAGTCGTAAGTTTTTAAGCTATTGATTTTGGTAAAATCTTCTGAAATGAAATTTTACAAATGTTCCTTGGACTTTTTAAGCATCCACATCTGATTTACACCATTTCCTGAATATATTGTTGCACAGTACTCTTGAAGATTCTTCTTCATTACTGTTAATATCTTAGCGAGGAGTAAAGAAAGAAGCTTGGTTGAGCATTTACTGGAAACCGCTACGTATCTTTATTTGTAAGGATATTTATGAAGTTTCAGAATCCAACATAGATATGATAGTTCAAATTCATTTAGGTTCTTTGGAATCTTAAAAATATTCAGTACTGACATACGATTTTGAAGAATATCTTCTTTAGAAAGGGAACTGTGAGTTAAGTGGGATCACCACGGGTAGAATTAAATTAAAGTTCTTCTAAGATATATACAATTTATATAATGAGCCTTACAAACGAAGACTTGTACTAGATATAACGACATATTTTCAATTGACAATAGTAACTTCAAGATATATCCAATTAAGCTTTTAATAAGAAACTAATGTGTCTGACACAAATGTTTTATATTTAGATATTTTACTAAAAAAAAAGACTTTGACGGAAACCCAAACAATAAGATTAACGAAAAAGGTGATGACTTCAACTTTTCAACTGTCAAGTTCTCTAGATAATGTAGCAATATACTGTATTTTTATCACATGCACATAAAGTGTATGTCTCTCATTGGATTTGATATGCAAGAACATGTTCTACGCACGAACCACTTCTTGAACGAGACAAGGTATGACAAACACGTTGTTGAAACAAAATATCAACAACTTCCTTTAAAGAATTACTATTTGGTTAGCTTTGAATTTGTCAGGAAATAAAACATCATTAAGACTAATGCTGACGTTTTGCATACTTATTATTAGGCCATTATTTAAACACACTGAATTCTCTATGGATTTTTCATTATTTCCTGATCATTACAAGGAGCGTAGGATTTGTCTGAGCGGGGGATGCTCCTTCTCCATTGCAACCGTTCCCGTGTTTGCTCTACTCCTAATTTGAACTAGTTGAATGGACTTATGAGCTTGAACACTGTTCTTGTCTCTATAGTCCAATTCCGCCATTACAATTTTAAATTCGTAGGTAACCCAGATAAGGAGGCTATGATGTAATTTTTATGACAATTTTCTTACACTACTTGTGCTATTGTATACATATTAAATGATATGGTAATCTTTTTTTGGTCAGCAAATGGAACTCCATTATTCATATGATACATGAAGAACATCAAAATGAAGTATTTATGTCAATGTTGTTATACAAAAATAGTCTTTAGAAACGATGAAATAAAACGTAGCGGAGAAGAAAATTTATGGCGAGTCTGTTTTATTTTTGCATCTTTGAATATTAAGGGATTATAATTGAGAAATTTGTAACTAAAGAGATCTTCATGGAGGTATCCTACGGGGATGAATTATTCAATTTATTAAAAACCATTTCAGCAATAAAACATCAATTAATATTTATTATTGATTCTTTATCTCTGTGTGGGTAAGGAAAGGAATGCATAATAGGGTAATATATCATCGTTGATGAATCCCAAGTCAGCAATTTGAGGGATTAGAACTCTGTAAAACAGTCCAATAACATGTTTCAAATGATATGTCTATAAATAGCTTTTGGATTTTACCCAACTTCTTCATCATCATTATCCAATGATATTTTAGCGGAAGAAAAGGGTGACAAATGCCGATAGTTGTATCAATGAATATGAGGAGTTAAATATTGAACAATAAGGACGAATCGGTTCTTTACTTTTATGCACTTGTTAGAATTAAACATACACCTAGAATGGCCTCAAAGTAAATATGAATTTATAAAATAATATTTATTATATGTCAATTCAAAAATTCATCAAAGTAGTGCATCGGAGAAGTATTTCTAAAGGTTGAAAATGGTAAATGAATGCCATTTATAATAATCAATGCAATTGATCAAATTCCAGGTAAGTGTTAAAAAATCTTTTCATACTGAATGATAACTTTGATGTAAGAGTTAATATATAGAGAATATTACATACTAAAATCCATATCATATGTCATATCAGCCCGAGTGGCCCCATATCAGCCCGAGGGCCGAAGGCCCGAGGGCTGATATGGGGCCCGAGGGCTGATGTGACATATGATATGGATTTTAGTATGTAGTATTCTATTTATCATATATTTAAAATACTTAATATGCGAGTTCAAATATGGTCGTTGAAAAATGTGTGTGCTTGTTAGTGACATTTTTTTTTAAATTTAATAGAGCCAATTTTAGGTAACTGGGAAGAAAATTAAGACCACAAATGTCATTAAAGATTATTTTATATGAATATTTAAATAAAATCAGGTAAATTAACTTTTTAACTTAATATAAAAACGTTACTTCCGGTTTGATATGGATTTTCGGCCCGCCGGTCCGATACGTGATATGGCTTTTCGGACCGGTCCGTGATATGGGGTATTGTGACGTCACCCGTATCACACCGTGCAGAATCGGTGTATTTACTACTAAGTATATGATAAATATAGTTAAATTTCGATAATAGTTTTGAATAAGTATCATGACTAAGGAAAAAACAATACGATTCTAAAATGATAAAGAAGACACAAACGTACTTTTAAATGTAATTAAAAACTGGAAATATGGGAGGTCAATATTACCGCTACATTGCTAAAAATTTCAACTCATTACCGCTATATTTTCTCAGATTTTCGACCGATCATTACCTCTACTTTTTACCGGCCGAAAACAACTCATTACCGCTACATATTGAATCAGCCAAAAACAACTCATTACCGTTACATATCGATTTAGCCAGGTATGGTTCGGTATATGAGTTCTAATCACAGAATTCAATCACTATGTAGTGTAGAACAATTTTGATTTGAATTCTAATCAGAATGAGTATACATATATGAATAACTCTGTCGTCGAAAAGTAATTATTTAGCCTCATCTGAACATTATGACCACCATTGAGAAGTTTGTTACAAATCGAGGGAATGCCGGCTTACCTATCAACGGTTATAAATTTAGAAAAACAAGACTTTCAAAAACTCAAAATTGTGGAGATGCGTTGAAAAGTGTTGCAAATTTAAAAACAGACCTCGACGAATTAAAAGTATTAGATTTAACTTTTTGTGTTTTATGAAATAAAATTGATTTTAAGAGTATTCTCTTTTTAAAAAGTGCAATAAAATATGACTGCATCGGAGAAAAATTGGATACATGTATCAGATAAAATTCGAATTCTTAAAATTAATTGTAAAAAGTTTCTATCACAACAACATGTTGTGTAATAAGAATGTTCAATGAAAAAAAAATTCAGCTGTTTATTTTCTCTCAGCATGACGGTTCTATTATTATCTATTGCCTGCAAACGAAAAATGTCAAAAAATAATAAGACTGTTTCAGAAGAATGAATCCATTACCCCTAAAAAATTTCTGCAACATGAATTATAAATCCAAAACGCTTTTGAAGTCGTTCCCGAAGTATTTTCATAGTATTTAAATTTCAGAAGGTGTGTTAATTGTATTCAATACATTATAGAATCGAGTACTATCAGCTTGAAAAATTGTGGTATAACTGGAAGTGTCTAATTCCTGTGCGAAAAAACAAAAAAAATATGCAAAGTAGGCCAAAGTCAAGTAAACTGTAATGCTAACCCTTTTCATAATATTTTATGACAGACATTTCATAAACTAGATAGCAAAAGCTCTCCAATTAAATTTCGTAAAGATGCTGTTCATGTTAATCGCAACTTCAAATTCAAAGTAAACGAGGTACCGGTATGAAGCCATCTTATATAGCAAAAGGCCATAAAGCCGAGCAGAAGATACCCAAACCTCTTTCAGGTCTTGAAATTAAAGATGTGACAGACAAACAGACAAATAGAAAGAAGTGGAGTAAAGTGTGTCCCTAAAAGTCACTTTGCTCTGCAAGCGATACCAAAAGTATCCACAATTACAATAAAGGTTTTGGTGTAATCTAAGATGCTCACTCCTCCATGGCACCTGATCCCACCTCTGATGTTTTGGAGGTCCGTGTTTGCTCTGTTCCTTTTCGGTTTTTATGGACACTTTATCTTGAATATTGTTTGTTATGTCCATGTTAATCATTATTCAGATCAGAGTGGACCGAAAACCATTTCCTTGCAAAGAAGCTTTTAAACTCACTGGAAAGAAATTCCTTTGATAGAGAATTAAAAGTAAAGTTAATCAATTAAAAATATAAAGCTCATAACAAATAAATAGTATTAATTTAGTATTTTTCATCCTCTGGTTCACTCGGTGGATCTTTTCAGATTCCAAACTAAATATTCGAACTCCCCAGGCCATCACGCAAAAACCATGCATGATGATTTCTTATTGATTATATACACATTTATACTGTTTATAGCTTTTTGAAAGCGAAAAAATGAAGAAAGTAAAAGCATCTATTAGAGTTCTAATGTATCATTGTTTTGGAAAGACTTTGGAGTTTACGTGTCCATGCGTTCTTATTACACAACTCTTCAAAATAAAACTCCTCCTCAAAGAAAAAATGCAACAAACCCCGCGTAAATATTGATTTATATGTTTTCTTTTATCAAAATAAAAAAAGAACAATCCAGCTTCAGTACATGTTTTCATAATTCTCTTTTCTCCTTTAACCCTTTAACCCATGCGTTCAAAGCTTAATGTCTTATTTTAATAATAATAACAAAATTCAAGAGTTTCTTTAATCAGAATTTGCAAAATAACTTTCCAGTCTTGAGAAAGTAACACAAAAATTTTGATTCTATGGAGTGACATTTGACTTTCTAAATAAAATTTTTGTGTATCACTTTGTCTTTGAAAGAAATGCCGTAATAATGTGGTTTTAATTAAATAAACGTTTTAATTGATGTGTTTACAAAGGTATCAGAGTTTCGAAAATATTTTAAAGTTCTGCTAGCAAGGAAAAATTCTCTCATCATGAAAATGCCGAACAATTAGTATGTTTATGAAATCCGATTTTCAAATTATTAATTTTTTTCAGTATCAGATCTACTTGATGAAATTTATCTTGGATCATGATTTTGTTTTTTATTTAAATTTAATAACAGTGAAATTTAGTTAAGGCGTAAATTTGCAGCACTAATCCTTCAAGAGCTGGCATGAGAGTTAAAAATTATCGAGAGGAACATTAAACAGTAAACAAACTAAAAGATATCTTTTTACATGTCTGACAGACACTTTGGAGCTCATTAAGTCGGTAAAAAAAATTCGTTTGAGTAGAAATTGTTTTTCTTAATAAACGTCAATTTGCTGCATTTGGACACATATATTTCTTTAGATTGATCAATTTTTGTTTAACGTTCCATTCTAGAATATTTCACCATATGCCGGTGAAGGATTTCATTTTGGCCTTTACTCGGGACTTACGTACGGTCATTGAGCATTGAGGGATCTTATACTGAAAGAGAGATTTTACACAGTTACAAAAGATAGAGTTAACCACTCCGTTCTGTAAAACTGGTCTTGAAACGAATAAGTTCATGATTATGAATTTATCGTATTTACGTAAGTAACTTCACCTCATGTATCAATCGCGTTCATTCGGAATTTATTTAGACTGTCAGTTTGATTGGCTATTATATTTATGGAATTCTTGTTAAAAAGGTATTCGATTGAAAAATTTGACTTTTACTTTTTCTTTCTAAATAAATAGTTGTGTCAATTTATGATAATAACGTTTTAAAAACTATCTCAATCAAACTGAGACCTTTACCACCTAAATGCACTTCATTGAATTCCCATTGCTATTTCTCAGTCGAAAAAAATTAACGGCAGCTGCCCTTTCGACAAACGATCGGCACTTTGGAATATTGGGGATCTTTTGGATAAAATCTTTATTTAAAAACAAGATGTGTTCGTGAAACATTATGCGCCCGGCGGCACAAAGTTGAAAAAACAATTATTTTTAGTGTAAAGGTCACGGTTACAAGGTCATTGACCTTGGTATCATTTGAAAGAACTTTATTAGTGGAGTGTGCATACCAAATATGAAGTCTCTATCTCTCATGGTTCAAAAGTTACGGTTAACGTTCAAAAAAGCAATTTTAGCAGCATATAGGTCACAGTCAAGGTCACAAGGTTAATGACCTTAGTGTCATTCAAAAGAGCTTAATGAGTGAAGTAAGCATACCAAATATGACGTCTCTATTTTCATGGTTCAAAAGTTATGGCGAAGGTTAAAGTTTGAAGACAAAAAAGCTATTCTTAGCATATAAGTCACAGTCAGGGTCAAAAGGTCATTGACATTGGTATCTTGGAAAGGGTTTTATTAGTGGAGTATCCATACTAAATATGAAGTCTTTATCTTTCATGGTTCAAAAGTTATGGCGAAGGTTGAAGACAAAAAGCTATTTATAGCATATAGGTGACAGTCAAGGTCATTGACCTTGGTGTCATTTGAAAGAACTTTATTAGTGGAGTATGAATACCAAATATGAAGTCTCTATCTCTCATGGTTCAAAAGGTATGGCAAAAGTTATGGCAAAAGTTAAAGTTTGCAGACAAACAGACAGAAAGGACAAAAACAATATACGCCCTTGATCTATTGATCCGGGCAGATAAAAAACAGATCTCAATGTCACGACAGTCCTTGGTACGATAAAGATCCCTCAATGCACAATGCTTAGTAAAGGTCTGAAAGATTCCGATAAATAAAAAATTGGCTAACAAGACAATTTTGTTTTATTGTTTTCATCTTTTTTATTGTATATAGGCGCATTTCTATTCAACTTAGGCATTGTGTGAGTGAATAAATTGACACAGTTAACAATTTAAATCACACCTCAACCTTACAAACATAAATTAGATGTTTATTAAAACGAAATTACTGGACGAACGTTTTTATCACTTAAAACTCTGAACAAGGTTTATATCAATAATACTTTGATCTTGATTCATTTGAATATCCGGTAATCTGTAGAATATATATTTAACGATAATTTTTAGTGGTTATTATGAAACATCAATTTATCGAAAAAAAAAATTTAACTAATTCTTACAGCAATTACTTTGACACGGTGAAAGCAATTCTATACCTCCCACTTTTCGGACCGTTCGCTCGATAACACACGTACAAAAACCGATGATCAGAGATGACTTAGTGACGTCATTAGTTGCTACACAACGTGACATGATAATGATTGTCAGATAAAACCTATTGTATTTATTAACAATCACTCACATTTACTTATATTAGATGATTAGAATTGGGATAAATTAACAAACTAGGTGCCAACTGTCATATTGGAAAATGATTTAATTATATTCGTCACACAATGTGTTTTGTTGCACTCACGGAAGGAAGATAATGACATCTGAACAGTTTCCTGTTCTTCTTATTTAAAATTATGCTTAATGGTTGTTCTTATAAATATTCACATAAAAAAAAAACGTATATTATATAATATCTAACAAATCCATCGATATGAAATGGCCAACAAACAGTATATCAAGAACCTTTTTCTTTACAAAGGAATTTTGGGATATTCTTTGACATACCCGGTCATATTTTTAATCTTGAAGTTTTTCAGAAACGTTGTAAAAGAAAAGCTTATTATAGAATCAATAAATATCTTGGGAAAAAAACTTTTATTTATGAAATTACAATTTCTTTTTGATCAAAACCACACGGCACCGGTACCACGGCACCAAAAATCTTTCTTGAGTGGATTAATGTGTTGTACTTACATGTAGGTTACATGAATGATCACTGCATCTAAAAACGACAAAGCCAATGATGTCTATAGATTAACCCGCCTACCCGATTAATTGGATTTATGGCAAGGTAACCGTTCCGCAGTGGATGTTTAGTCCTTTAAGGCATCTGATCCCACCTCTATGACAGGGGTCCGTGTTTTATGCACTGATTTACGATTTTTTTTTTAGGTATTTGGGATCAATTAATGTCCGTCATCTTCACCTTTTTTAAATATGAAATTATAAACAAAACCGGGCATCAGATTGACTTTAAAAATCTTTTAAATAGATCACTTTAGTCACCTTTTATATATAAAAAAAACAAACAAACTAGGAAACGATGTTTAATTGTTTTCATTTTGCTTGATCCTGATGTATTTATAACTTAGCAAAAAAATTCCAGATTATTTCCATTATATAACTACTTTTGTCATTTTGTCATTTTCCAATAAAAAAAAAAACTCAGATACCTTAAATGTGGATGAACACTGTCTTGTTATAGACAAACATATCTTTTAATCTTTTAAATGTTCGATTTTTTTTGTTTGTTTTATTTTTTCATTTTTATAGGTCACCTTTTAATAATGCACGTAATATATATTGTTAGCTTTGCTTTTGTTTCAGTACTGAATGCAGATTGAACTTGTTAAAATGATGGATTTGGCAAAGAGTATGTCAAATTACATTAAATGTCAAATACTCTGTATTGTACCTTATATACCCATTTAAATAAAAAAAAATATTGCATTATATTGTGTGTCTCTTAATTAAATTCTATGAAATGCATATAATTGGGAAACTACATTTTCTTAGAGTTTCCTTCTGACTTTAACTTGAAGCATTTTTTTAAAAATAAAAATTGCAATATTCATGTACATGTATGCACATATCTATAAATTAATACGGTTTACGACCCTATGCAATGACCATATCCTCCATGTCTAGTTCGTCAATGAATTTCCAGAAAAAATAATTTTTTTAAAAGATAGCTAGAACAAAACACTTATTTGAATGACATTTAAAAAAAGTAACTTCTCTTTAGTTTAGTTTTTATGTACCAGTAGTCCTAAAAATATATCAATATAAAACTTTAAAAATGGAGAGAATAAAATATTACCTTTTATGTCTTCCTTCTTCACCAAACATACTTAGTAGACGCCTCATCAGAATCTGACAAGCATCCTTTCTCGCGGCAACCAAATCATTATTAGACTATTTTCAAAAAGAGCAGATCAAATATGATGAAAGGCGAGCACTGGTACATTGTTAAACGATCGATTTAATTACGGTAAACGATCGATGTAAATGAAGATTAATCAAGCTCTCTCATTAGCTAGACCTGAGTATACATGCAGAAACAAAAAAAAAATATATGAAATTAATTTTCGACTAAGATCATAAATGAGGGCCAGTCCAATATTTCTTTCCATTTAATTGTTTTGAACATGTAGTGTGTGCAAGGTATTAGAAAAATGACGGAATTCAAAATCTTTTTTATGCGTTTCATATCGTTTGAGAGATATCAGCGTTATCTATTTCTTTAAGACTTTTTGAACTATAAATCCATTTTTTTTTTTTACATTTGAAAGGATGAATATAAAGAAAATTGAGCAATCTCAAAATTTCTCAACAAAATTCTTTCAGCAATATACAGTTTGAAACGTTGTTTAAAATACGGACCAATGAAAACTTCAGAGATAGGATCGGCTGCCGAGGGAGAGTGACCATCCCTGTCGAACACTTTCACCGTCCCTGACCCACATGTTAAGATCAGGAAAACGGGGGTACTACTCAAATTTAATGTTAAAGCAATGGCTAATCAATAGCTTTGAGAATTGCCAGTCGCGCTTTAACTCAATGATAGGTTGATGTTACAAATAAGGTAATAATAATTAAGCTAGGATCATAAACATTTTTATGTACTGAAATTTCAATTTCAAAATTTTCAATTTTTTCTGAAATAGATGATCAAAGGTGTAGAAAACATAATAATCGAGCTCATCATCCCTTGTTTTTTATGTGAAGACAATTTTTATACAAGGACAAAGGTATATTAGTTGGAATGAAACAAGTCAGCCAATACATTTTCTCATTTATATGTTAAAATTGCTTATGAGGTCATCATAACGATTTTAACGATTTTAACTGAAGTTGTTGAAACTCTTGTATCCCCAACTTATGTGTCAGAAGATTGCCTCAGTGATCATGGAATACTACTACATAAATAAGGAAAGCTGACGATGGAAAAGCTTAGATAATCACGTTTGTCATTTAATTTAGCTGTTTGTTGAGCATTTCAATCTACAAGTTAGTAAAAATATTATCTAAAAATGAAATAGATTCTGTAGACTGGCGGGTGTCTTCTATTTCACTGGATATAGAGACAACATATAAGTGGAAATTAAGAATTGTCGTGGATATATATCTGAATATCGAGTTGACGGCCAATGCAGGTATTTTCTTCTGATATGGATTTTTAAAAAACAAATTCTGCTTCATAAGAGAACAAAAACATATTGGTTAATGAAAGAAGCACAATCGGTGCCTATCGACATTCCTACAGTGTGTCTCCGAAGACTACATAAGTGCATTAGTCATTAAAAATCTTTAAAACATTTTTAGAGCAGTATTTGTGTGTAAAATTAGAGCTATAAGCAAAAAAGTAGTTTTTTGACAAAAAAAATATGTTTAGTACAAATTCTGAGTTCCGTTTTTTAAGAAGCAGTTGTATAAATTATTAAAAAGCCTAGTTTTAATTCATCTTGAGAAATATTTACATAAAATGTAGAAAATTAAACATATGAAGATAACAAACGGTATTTGAGATCAAAAATCCATAAACAAGACAAAATATGAGCAGAGCAGTCAGAAACCTAAATAAATCCGAAGTTGGATCAGGTGCCGCTGAGGAGTGATCATCCCCTGCCGACCTGTCACACCCGCCGTGTGCTCCTTGTCATGATGGGAAAATAGCGTAAAAATCCGTCGTCAATTCAGTTTATATCGGTTAATAATGGACTAACAATTAGTATGAAAAACGTCAGTCAGCATTTGACTCTATGATGAATTGTATTTGCCAACAAGGTCATTGTATCGTCCATAGAACTTACAAAATGATGGCTTTAAACGAGACTGCTGATATTTCTGTTTCATCAACTTGTTGCCATTGATTTACCTCTTTTTAGAAATTTTACAAATGTAGAGCATGTTTTTGCGTATCGAATCAACTCAGATATATAAACTTCGTGTGCAGGTGATGAGTGTATATTGCTGCATAAGTAAGGAAAGTTGACGATGGAAAAGTCGTGCGTTTTAATGTTTTAGAGATTTTAAAATTTTGCTTATTTTCAATGTGATTAATTGATAAAGGGTATAAAGTATTGTTCTTTGCACTGCATCATGAATACTTGCAATCAATTATGCATCGAATTTATATCTTAGGATTTTTATCATGTCTAACGCGGACAATTGTGCTTAATCTGAAGAGCCGTGTGTATTACGACATACTTTACACTGTACAACCTACATCTGTAACACGCGATCATTTATGGTCACTGGTCATAATTTGGGTTGAGGGAGTGCTTTAAGGATTTTAAATAAATTTTAGAATGTACAGCTGTAAGCACTCGTATTGCGCTCTTGAGCCTATGCGACCAACATACACGTATTCTGAAAAAGCATTGCTCAGAAACCATTTAATTTAAGGAATAAAACAGATTTTTTAAAATAAAAGTTCAATTACCTTGTTTTGGAATAGACACAACTTAAAGTGTCTATAATCTCGATACTCATTTAAGGAGACTTGGGGTCAACAAATTAACCACCAGATTTAACTAATATTTTAGATATGATATCTTAAGCTGTCAGCTATCATTTGGCAAAAGAAAAATTTATACATTTTAGTCTTAAAATTTGATCATTTTTGTATATCTTCATATGGAGCTCTTCTTCTGAAGGAAGTCAGAATAGTCTGATATTGGCCACAACCGCCCAGCCCCTTTAATAAAAAAGTCGATTGAAATCATATGATAAATAACACAAAATAGGCAATCATGTCAATGAATCGGTAATAGGGGACGTATACATAATTTAAGCAATGTTATTGTTTTAACCAAGAAGGAATTTCTTTTCGCAACTTTGCAATATTGTAAAACTTAATTTAAGAATATTTTTGTTAAGGTGTTAGTTCTGAAACATTAAACATCATTCAAATCAACCGAAGTCTTAAAATTCAGAAACAGGCTTGGGGTCAATTACTTTGAAATATAATTAATTACTTTCAAATACATTGATAATCTTGTCAATTTCTTTCAATTTCAATTACCTTGATTTTTTCAAATGTAATTAATAACTTTCAATTACTTTGACAAATGTAATTAAATTCAATTCAATTACTTGAGATTTTTTTTTTAAATAAAGATTTTTTAAATAAAGATATTTTATATAGTGTACTTTAATTCAGTGTTTTTTTTTCTTGGGTATGAGAGGGGTTTACACTTGTACAAAACTAGACCTTTACCAAATGCCTTGGGCAGTGTGACACACTGTATAAACAAATTAAACATAATGAGACATTTGATTATTGTACAAACACAAGTCCATGCTACACCCCAGTATGGTGTATGGGTGTCTTCTAGCTATTCCCACTTTTTAAAAATCTCAATTCCACCTATTCCCACTTGCAAATAACAATAGATGTTTAGATTTACCTGTATTTTGTACTATTTTTGAAGGAAACAAATAATATTTAATACCAATCGATCCATTCATAATTTTCTATCTTAAAATGAATAGAATACAGGTAAATCTAAAAGGAGATGTAGTAAGTCTAATCACTGTAAAAGAAATTAACTTTCTTAACAAACATTTTTATCTGCAAGTGGGAATAGGTAGAACTGAGATTTTAAAAAAGTGGGAATAGGTATTAAGTATAAACCCACCAGTATAAAAACTGTATCAGTATAAGACACCTTTTTTTAACTTTCATTTTGAAAAAAGTAATTGAAATGTATTGAAAAGTAATTGAAAATACTTGGCCTTTTTGAAATGTATTTAGATACATTCAATTACTTGTAATTGAAAGCTCGCTCGAATACAAATTACTTCTAATTACTTTGAAAAATGTAATTAATTATGCTAAATCACAATTACTTCAGAAAGATACCACAGATTCTAACACATTTGTTTCATGTTTAGACATTTTACTTTAAAACGACGCTTATGTTAATCTAATAACCATGCTTTGTGAACAAGATGACTTTAACATTTTAATCGTCCACTTCCCTGACTTATGCAGCAATATACCTTCATCACCTGAATAGGGGGGTTTATATCTCTTAGTTGAATCGATACGTAAGAACGTGCTCTACGTAGAAACAATTTCTAAAACGATAAAACAATTAATTATTTAGTCAAATACTGATTGACGTATTTTATACTGACTGTTAGGTCGTTATATACACACTGAATTGTCGAACGATTTTTCCATTATTTCCCTCATGACAAGGCGCACACGGTAGGTGTGACTGGTCGGCAGGGGATGCTCACTCCTCCATGATACCTGATCTCACCTCTATTGTTTTGGAGGTACGTCCTTGCACTGCCCTAACTTTGTTTTTTTTTAATGGACTTTAAAGCTTGAATACTTAAGATCATTGTATCGACCATAGAAAATTACGAAATGATGACGTTAAACGAGGCTGCCAATATATTCTTGTTTCATCAACTTTTTGGCAGTAATTTACCTCGTTTTAGATATTGTTCATGCTCTTGCGTATCGAATGTGTGTATGATTGTTTACTTTTGAAATGTATGGTGGCAAATAATGGGCACAATATAGGAAGAAATGACTAAGACACAGTTACTTTAAGGAAGAAAATTGAAAATGTTTCAATTCTCTTTGATAAATGTTCATCTATTGCAGTGCTATCTCTGTGTGTGAATCAAATGTGATTTTGCCCCCCTTTCCCGCTCTATTCTATTTAAAATGTTGTCATTGCAATTAAAAGAAAATTACGTTTTAATCAGCAGAGGTCAGTATGATAAACTAGACCAATAGAAAAGTGAGTCTATTGATTAAAGAGTGAAAGGTTTAATCTCAAGGGCAGTAGCAAAAGTTTGTTAATTGATTCGATTTCATGTGAAAATCAATATCAAACATTATTTAGAGATGCACGCTGGCAAAGAAAAAATACACATTTTTGTCTTTATTTACAGTGATTGGAACCATGGTGTTATTAACTCATACATGTATCAGTTGATTGATTCTATGAATCAAATTGGATTTTGAGGGGAAATTCATAATGACATGCCCCGTTTACGTCTTTCACAATATGTAAAGACACAATAACGCAATATTTTAAATATCTATTTTTTTTTCATCTCACCAGAAAATTGAACTATTTTGTCCACCAAATTCCTATAAATTTTATGAGTTTACTTCGTGAAGATTTTAGGTATAAAGATTGATAATTCAAACAAACGACATGAAAATGAAAAGCGCACCCTGTTCCTGCTCTACAAAATGATCGATTCTATCTAGGTCCAGACATATATACAAATCCAGATGTTCAATTTCTTGTTTGTACCATCTGTCCTCAATAAGGTTCGCTCCTCAGCTTTTCAGCAGATTTTTGTCTTGACCTCTATTTCTATGTCTTTACAATAAATTTGTATTCTATCATGCTTATTAATCTTTATTCAATTTAAGCACCATGATTAAATTCCATACCGAAAATATTTAATGAGGAACTATGTTTTGAGGCGGAAGGTTTTTTTTTTTAGAAGAAAAGGATCAATTTTCCTTCTTTCGAAGCATTCAGTATTGTTATGTTTGGATTCCTACATGCAGCCTGCACACAGAGTATTTTGTGCAGTGAAATGTTTTTTGCTGGTCCATTTTTATATATTAAACTAATTTTCAGGAATTCTATCATCATATTTGGCAAATATATCAAATATATTGTGAAAGTCCTTGGAAAAAGTATCACAATTTAAGCTTAAATTTAGCATTATTTTTAGTGATATATAAAATAAACATCACAGATCCTTACTCTTTATTTCATTTTTGAATATATATAAGTCAATTTTAACCACTCAGCTTAAATTCAGAAAAATGTCATTACTTTCAAATGACTTTTATTGCTTTTTAAGTTTATAACACCAGAAAATCATTTTTGAGCGCAGATAGTAAAAAAAATTGACTATGCGAAGTAATTAGAAACTATTTTCGTTGTCACAATTTTTTATGTGACGATTTAAGATGAAAAAAGACCGTGATTGATCCATTAATTCATTTGGATAAAAAATATTAAAGGGAAAACTTTGAAAATTGATTTTTGTGTTAGACATTACATCTTAAGAACTATTTTTAATGAATTCTTTGATTTTTTAACAAGTTCTGTAGATATCATTCAGACATAAAATGGATGCTTATGATAAATGATTCTGTTTAAACACAGGAAAACTATACCAAAAACTGAGAAAAAACTGCTTTAAAAGGTAATGAAATACATGTACTCCAAAAGGATACGAAGTGGGGTACAGTGGGGTACAAGTTGGAAATAAAAAAAATCTTGGACATTTATGTTCATAAACTTCTCATAATTTATTAAAGTTGCCTTCATAACAAAGTTTAATATGTTTTTCAAGAAAGGATGATGTGATGATTTTGATGGAATACAATGACAAATATGTCAAGAATTAAAGAATACCGTAACGTGGATCTCAACGATATTTATTCATCAATCATTGTAGAGTACTCTCTCAATTCTATTTACAAACAAAACAGATAGCTACCAAACAGACATAATTAAAAATGAAAGCACAACAGAAACTATTGTTTTCAAATACCGGTAATTAGGAATAAATTTATATTTGGAGACGAACAAATTGATATCGACCAGAGAAGCAAAATAAACCTTCGATACAGCATTGTTTAAACTACAATTATATAAATCATTTCATCCTGACCATTTCCTAATCAGAATGAAAACTAAAATTCAAGACTACAGCAGCCAGATGTTGATATTATAGTAATTAATGTTTTCTTAATAAAACGAGTATCTTGAATATTGTGCAATTTATAGCTTGATAAATCTTTTTTTATACATGTATCTAAGCAAACATTTTCAATAAAAAAGACGTCTCAATGCAAAATGTTACAAGAACATATTTGCACAAACACAAGGTTCCTATTTCCCTCACTTTTTAACATAATGGGATCGTTATGATGGAGTGGTCGGTATATAAAGCATTTATCGCTTATTGTTAATAATCACCTTTGAAAGGAAATTTTGCTCATTGATTGACATATATTCACTTAATTTTATTGGTTTTTATATGTATATATTTTAGAGTTTTAGGCTGTAAGGAGATATAATATGTTAGACCGCGGTATATTTCTCTTTAATTTGTCGTATTGAAATGAAATCAAATCGCCAGATATTGATATAAATTGCAATTAGAACATTTTCAAAGTATGTTTATTGCGTATAAAGTTATTTAGGGATCGATTTATAACACTTTAAATGAATAATTGTGCTAAAATACAACTTTTTTATTGTTTAGGGTGTATGACAAAGAGAAAGAAATTCTTCATCAATCTCAAGAGAAGGTTTTCGGACGTAGACGATTTTGAAAGAATCAAACGTAGATGAATTGTAATCATGCTGAAAATATATATTTGAGAACTTTATATACTGAAGGAATCAGCGGAGTAAGAATCCCATGTCGACTGGACATAACTGCGATGTACCTCTTGTAATAATAGATCAAAAGAAAAAATCGTAGACAACTGAATGGAACAATGTTATCGTAATCATTTGTTAGTCAACACTCGGCATAATGATAATTTGTTTTTTTTTTAAATAAAAGCATTGTACCGACTACAGAATTAGAAATGGTGACTTTTACACAAGATTTATTTTATCCTTATATCATCAACAAGTTTCTCAATAGCTTGGCTATCTAAAGAAATTGATCTTAATATATAGAACATGCTTTTGCAGATCGAATCAAATAGGCGAGTTTCACTCTATACATGCAGATGATAATGGTATGGTGCTACTATATAAATATAGCATGTAGTTGAGTGTAACATTGAAAATTTTCACCCCAAGAAAAACCATTGGTTTTCGAGGGGTGAAAATTTTCAATGTTACACTCAACTACATGCTACATGTATATTTATTATATCATACTGAATGTTTTATACAAATACATATAACAGTGAACCGTGCGCGCATAAATTCTGCGCAGTCGCTATTTTTTTTTAATACCAACCGTCGTCAAGCAATGTTGATTGTTGCTACGCTGGAGGGCGTGGCTTCATTATTCAGCGGTTAATAGTGTTTTTTAACAAATGTTTCTCGACCAATCAGATTCAACTTATTTACATGAAAGTATTATATCATAAATTGCTTGGGAATTTAAAAAGATAGAAAAATTGAAGTCATCACGTTTATTATAAAATCTAATTGTAAGTTTGTCATTAATGATTTTCTCTAGAAAAAATATAAAATTCTTTAACAGATAATGTAAGACTATGTAATGTCTTTCATTTTAAGTTTAAGCAAAGATTCAGAATCAAACCAGAGAGAATAAAAACGAATATTGCTAAATGATAACAGATCGCCGATGTGTATCTACTTGTCGAATTGAAGGCTAAATCAAGGGAATCAGGACAACTCGCTCTCACAATAAGTTGCCCTCGGTTAAAGACAACTCTCACATATGTTTTTGACTGATTGAATATTGTTTAACGTCCCTCTCGAGAACTGTTCACTCATATGGAGAAGTCATCACTTGCCGGTGGAGAGCTACAAAATTTTTCCTATGCTTGGCACTTAGGGCCAATGAGCAGTGAGGAATCTTTTTGTGCTAGCACCTACTGCGACCTGGGTTTATACGGTTTCATCCGAAGGTCCGGTCTCCATGTCCCACAGTAGGATTGGAACCTGCGACGTAAGGATCGATTCCTTACCTCGAGACTCTAGAGCAGACGCTATAACCTCTGCACCATGCGGGCGACTTGAATTTTTGAGATCGGCCTATGTTCATTATCTACTTTTTCGTATTTGTAATTGGATGTTTAAAAAATGACTTCAGCTTTTCCTAATATATCTGTCATAATAATCCGCTATTACATGCATATGATGTCATATTGTCTTATTTAATACTCAAACGCACGCTCTGAGTAGGATAAATTTTTATACCTAATCGGGCTTCTGACAGATAAGTTGATTTCAACAGCCTTTTTCAAAATCGGCTTTTTATAAATTCTTTGTCGTTATAATGTATCATTTGATCTCAGCAATGATATTGATGTAAACTATTTATTTGATGCTTAGATATTCGAATTGGTGATTTTTTTTTTCAAAATAAGTATAAACATTTTCAATCACTTACATTGTCAAATAAGTTCCTTATATATGGCACGCCAAATTCACAAAAATGAGCTTAACCTAGTTTTACAATCGTTAACTATAGTTAAGAGTTGTTAATAATAGTTTCACAAATCGTGAAACTATATTTATCAGATCGTTAACTATAGTTAACGGTTTGTAAACCATAGTTTACAAATCGTGAAACTATATTTATCAGATAATCTATGTTTTGCAATCGCAAATGATTGTTTTCGATGTAAAGTATAGTTTACGGTTGTGAAACATAGATTATCGCGTTAACTATGGTTTACAGATGTGAAATATAGATTAACGTTGTTAACTATAGTTTACTGTTCGTAAACTATAGTTTACAATCGATAAACCTAGTTTATCGATTATGAATCTATGATTATCTCATTTTTGTGAAATTGGCGTGCCATACTTATATTAACGCACTGAGGAGCAAATACATTAGGCTTAGAGAATGTGCTTCACTGCCTTGTTTTAAAAAGGATCTTAAAACACACCTTTTTAAGCTAGCCTTTAATTTGTGATTCTCTTTTAAATATAAATATGGTTTTATAATTAGACAGGGACATCATGACTACTTTTATTCACATGTATGTATATATGTATTTTTAGTTACTATCTCTTTTATATATTTTAATTGTAAAGCGCTTTAGAGGACTCAAATCGATAGAGCGCTATATAAATTTTATATTACAATTACAATTACATGCATCTTCATGCCTGTTGAAGTGGTCAGAGGTCTTACCTTGACCGAATCAAATGGTGTAATAATATCTACCAGTACATATTTCTGACACACTGGAACAGTCAAATTTCTAACTTTTTGCTGATAGTGATGACAAGGACTATCAAGTTTTTGCATTTCTAATAGAACTGCAAAGCATGGGTTACAGGCACGTGTTTATTCTAATAGAGCAAAGAGAAGAAAAATCTGTGTTGATATGAAAATGTTGTAAAAATGTATATTCAATATTAGAATTATCTATTACTTTCATTTAATTTCAGTTTAAAGTCTATCAACAAAAACTGTTTATATAATAAAAATCTTAATATCAATTATACTAAATCAAACAGCTAACGAAGTTTTGACTCTTAATGTTGGATTGTTGGAAACCTGTCTATTGATATGACAGCATACGGTACCAGCCCAGAGCAACCAGGTGAATTTAAATATCGTATTAGTGGAAATTTTAGCGAAATACAAATTAGGCAATTTTTCCCCAAAAGGTAATAAGATATTTTTAGCGATAAGTCATTTAAGCGATTTTATAATGCTCATTACAACAATACGCAATTAATCGTTTCGATATTCAAATTTAGCGATCTTACCATTCTCGCTAAGTATGCCAAAATTAAATCCTCGCTAAAAATTCTGTTTATACGGTACATTTGACAATATAAAACGAAAGCTGTTTTGTCTCCATTTAAATTGAATGGCATCGTGCCATTTATTGGCACGTGATCCCACCTCTGATGTTTCGGAGGTCCGTGTTTGCTCTGCTAATTTTTTGTATTGGTTATTGGACGTTTGAGCTTGAATACTGTTCTTTATCTCCACATTATGAAACCTGAAATATAATGTATATGTATGTATATGCAATGTTATGTATAAAGAATTAAACATTTACATGTAATATGTAAACTGTAATCAAGCTCAAAAGAATTTTAAACCAAAAAATTGGAGTAGAGCAAACTTCAACCTCAAGAAAGATATGAAGTTGGTTAGGTGCCATGAAGGTCTAAGCATCCCCTGTGTGGTCTTTGTCCAGCTCGGGCAAAGGAAAAATCCGCAGACAATTGTGAAAATAAACATATATCTCTATAGTTGCATCTAAATAATAAACAACTGATATATTTTGATGTGCAAAGTGTGAAGCCTGCGGTGTGAGTGAACATGAAAAGATTGTTGGATTGTTAGATCGTAATATTAAGTAGCCGTTTGTGGTTAACACAAAAAAAGCGTAATATTTATTGCATACATAACTGTAAACATGTGTTTTGCTAACATTTCATGTGAAGTGACCATTCGCGGTTAACTCTGCATGGTCTACTTTTTTTGTCTAATATGCATATATGTTAACATTGCTAATGTTAAATGAAATTTCTTGTCTGGTCATATTCAGTAGACCATTCTTCGCTCTATATATGCTATAACCTCAATCTATATCTAAAGCTATAACTTTTAACTGTTTACTCTCCGTGAACACATAATATCAATCTTCATTTTTTACTTCTGCACGCATTGCTGAAATTGTATTGCTTAGGGCATTCAGAATATTTTTGCAAAGTTGTATTGATATCTTTCATTTCAAAGACAAAGTAAAACGGTAACTTAAAGCTATTTCAGAACCATATTCGTTAAACAAAAGAAAGTTAATGAAAAAGGAATATATAGGAAAAATATTTAATTAGAAATTTACTATGAAATATACTATTGCCCTGCAAAAGAGTAGTATCGCAGTTACCATGAAAGGGCTAATTCTGATTCTGTCTGCAAAAATTTTCCTATTTGCAGCGTTAAAGAGTTAAAAAAAAATTTAATTTGCTCATGGAACTTGTCCTTTTTATAATGACTTAACGGGTTTTTTTATTTTTATTTTTTTTTCAAAAATAATTTTTGTCATGGTGGTATGTTGTTGCTTTTTTTCTAAAAAGAATAGAGAATTTTTAAGGTGACTCCCCCTTGGAAAGACAAATAGTCAGCGAAGAAAGTCTGCGTGGTAAGCTATAACGAAGTACGAGCATTATATTTGGATAAAGGTTTCTCCATTTAACCCAGTTTGTATAGGATATGATAATCAGATCGAAAGAACAATAACTGATACACCACAAACTCAGCCTACCTCATGATCGAGGTATAAACTATTACATGTGATGAAAATAAACAATTTTGTCGCGGCCAAGAGATCTTTGTTATCAAAATGTCGTAAAAAAAGAAGAAAAAAGCTAGATTGTCAAATTATGATTGATGTATGCCTATTTATTATTGTATGCAAAAATGTGTCCACCATTAAATAAAACTGTCGGAATCCGCGATCTGTGGTCAAGTTTATGAGCATGTTGATCCCGATTTGATGATCGGAGCGCAGGCTTTGTCCCCATAATGGCTGGTACCGTGGCCTAGATATATAACTATCTCTAGAGGTCATATATTAAGACAATCTCTGAAACACTTCTTAAGAGTGCTAATAAAACAGTTTGTAGAAAAAAGACTTCATTCATATTATCCTTCCCCCATCCGCTGAAAATAGCCATATATAACTAATAAGTTAATATACATTAATTTTATAAAACACTATACAAGGATATCTACAGCATGTAAAACGTAACAATATCAATTTAGTCGAATAATTCTATTTGTTTTGTATGTTTTCCCATTTATATTGATAAAATTTGATTTGAATTTTGGAATGTTCGCGGACAATGTCAGTCTTTGTCTTACTTTTGAAGAGAATTTAGAATTACCATAATTATGTAAAATATTTATATTGTTGATGTGTGAAAGTTTTTTTTCCATTTCATTTGTTAAAAATCATGCTACTAATTGCATGGTTTAAATTTTCCATTTGTATAACTTTTTATTTGTATTGTATGATTTTCATTTATTTTGAATAATTTTGATTTGTTTCCTATTTTTTCTATTTGCATAATTATATAGATTTTTAATGATATAACCTTTTATTTGTATTCTGGATTTTTCAATTATAATAGAAAAAGAATTCATCTGTACTTATTTCATCAATTTATCTCCATGCAAACAATAATTTAAAATTGAAATAGTGTATATTTATTTAATTTAATATATTTTACTGTCATGTAAATAAAATTCAATTTGATTGGTTTAAGACATAATGCATAAATGTATAAATTTGCAAGTAATAAATTAATTTTTAAGGCTTATTTTCAAATAAACGAGTATAATCTGATTTGTAATGTCGAGGTTTAAGGTTCATAAACCCTCTGCTCACTCCCTAACTTTTATGATTTTCCAAAGGTATATTCTGAATAAATTTCAAACAATTAATGCATGGCTTGCGGAGCAAAATTTGACAAAAAGTTCACTTAAACTTTACAAATTTATAAAGGAATAATAGGCATTTGTGTCATTTAGAGTTATCTCTCTTATCAGAGTATCAATGTACCTTAACTTCTAGAGGTTGTGTAAATAAGATGTTGGTTCTTAACCACTCTAGAACTTTTTTTATGAAGCAAATATTATCAAAATGTACGACTTTTCTTCATTTAATTCAACCTCGCAATAAAGTAAAATTACAGGGATTTAGGATTTCATACACAACTGCTTTTTCAATGGAAGGTCCGATTGTTTAATACTCTGTTAAAAAAAAATTCTGATTCTACACACATGTACTCTGAAGTTTATTTAAAAAGGATGTTGGAGTTTCTCACTGACAACAGTTATTTAGTTAATGAAGACAAACTATGAAAAATCGGTCTTAAGGGCACAATCTTGTGTTCCCTTTAGTAGAATTCTAAGGAGCAGACTGTATTCAAACTTCAATAGGAAAGAAGAAGAAAAAAAGACGTGCTGTGGACATTCAGATGTCGAGTAGATGTTTTAACAATATATACTTCCCATTATATGTCAATTTGAAATAACTCAGTAACATTGCAATAAAAAAAGGGTCTGCCATAATATACTCAATTTTGCTGTTCTACAGATTTAAGACCTGTTACCAACTAAATTGAATGACTGATTGGATGGCTTAAGTTTTTCCATTGTCAACTTTTCTTATTCATGTAGTCATATTTCACTATTACATGCATGTGGAGTAAAACGTACGTTTCCCAACTTATTTGTTACTCAAATAAACCCTCTGAGTAGGTCCAAATTTCATTAAACCGAGATAAGACAGGGTGATTGATGCGTACATTCTTTAACATCATCGTATTAAATCAGCATTTCGTAATTAATCTCTTTTATGATGACCTTATTACCAAATATAATCCAGCAATTTTTGGACTCGCGTGTTTCAAACATATTGTTTGACCTTCATTTTTCAATTTGACTACGAAACTATCTGTTTTCCTGATCAATACACATGACTTACGACGGGGTACCGGTGTGGTTTAACAGGGAATGTTTTCTCCTCTTCGACACCTAATTCTAAGTCTGTAATTTGCTAGGGTCCATGGTTTAGCCCTCTTTACAGATTTTTATGGTTTGTAGATTTATTTTAAAGATTGATCATTGTTACCTTTTTCGTTTGAAAACAAAAATGTATTTACTTTCTGAATGACGAAATCACTTCATAGAACTTATCAGCAGTGAAAAATATATATTAAATGCAAGGAATTTACGAGAGCGCGATTTACTGTTTAATGCATTTGCAAAAAAAAACTTTTAGTGTATTATTAAAAGATAATGCATGTACATGAAGATTATATAAAAATTTTCACCCTTCAAGAACCGTTGTAAAGCCATCTTTAAAAGGATGTTTGCTTGCCCTCTCCCGACTCAGGGTAAATTATTAGGTCGGTGGAAAGGTGGGAAAATCTTTCTCCGGGAAAATTTTAGAATATTTGTCGACGGGTTAAAAGGAATAAAAAGAAAAAAATATATTGTATTCTGGAATGTAAATAAGTTTTGAGTCGGGTCATTTATAGTCAGACGGTCGGGAGAGGGCAACCAACGTTTTTTTTTTTTAAAGATGACTTCATCTTTGGTTGCAAATCGATAAATCTACATTGGTTTTTCAAATGGCAAAATTTTTCAACGCCAGCGCTTTTGCGTCGGAACAAATTGAAAGTGGAGG
>PRKT01000013.1:2388177-2404497 GCA_003671525.1 Saccostrea glomerata
AATGTTCGTTTAAGTTGACATCCTCACACTTTTTGTGAATGTAATTAATGAAGTAAGTTAGTGTAAAAAAATAGTACAGAAAGATGTTGGAATTGGAACCTATCCCCCCTCCCGAATCAAACAATTGTTTTCTTTTTGTGTTTTATCCTCCCCCCTCCCGATTCAAACAATTGTTTCTTTTTGTGTTATTGCTTTTCAAATACTTTTCAAGTTCGTTTATCCCCCCTTTTCAAATTCGATTCTAGGTGACTGCTATATGTTAGCGATTTTCGTAAAAAAAAGAGACTGAGCATGATAAAATCAACTTGTATTTAATAGTGGGGGATTGAATATGTACAAAATATATCGTTTATGATAAATTTTGTGTATTTTAAGTGATTTAATCCAAAATAATATATTCCGTTTTCCGTTCCGTTCCGCTTTCCGTTCCGCGTTTTAGCAACACCCGAAATCAGGTATGGGATCTGGTGCCATATGAAGTAAACATCCCCTGCCATCCAGTCACAATCGCCATGTGGTAAAATAAAAAAAATATGCTAGTGGACTTTGCATATATAAATTGATATTTTTTCACATAATTATGAATATATTATTCAATTCAATATTCTAATGATTTGACAGAACTGCACACTAAAAGAAAATATGAAGACAAAGAACAGAAATCAACTCAAAAGTCCACTGTAACTATATAAATTGAGGACAGAGTATAAGACTGAGTTTAAGGTTGATGGCCTGATGTCAGATCCAACCGCTGATATTGTGAAGGTCATCGAATGCTCTATTTCAAATTTGTATTGTTTAACAGACTTTTGAATTTAAAACCTTTCGTTATGTCCATATATATATCATTATATGTATTAAGTAAGATATATTTCATTTTGTAAAATATTTGGAGATAACAAATAGTAATCAAAATCAAAAGTCCATAAAACAATACAAAATGGGGCAGAACAAACACGGACCTCCAAAACGTCAGAGTGGGATCAGGTGCCATGGAGGAGTGAGCATCCCTTGCCGACCGGTCACAACCGCCGTGCGCTCCTTGTCATAATTGGGAAATAACGGGAAAATCCGTCGTCAATTCAGTGTATAAATAATGTAAAAACAATAAATATCAAAAACGTCAGTCAGCATTTGACTCAATAATAAATTGTATTTGCTGACAGGGTCATTGTATCGACCATAAAACTGAAGAAATGATGACTTTAAACGGGCTGCTAGATTCTTATTCCATTAACTTGTTTGTCAATAATTTACCTCGTTTAAGAAGTTATTCATACGTAGAGCATGCTCTTGCGTATCGAATCAACTGAGATATATGAACTCCTTATGCAGGTGATGAAGGTATATTGCTGCATAAGTAAGGGAAGTTGACGATAGAAAAGTTAAAGTCATCATAAAGCTTGGTTGTAAGATTGTCATTAACGTCTTTTCAAGTAAAATATCAAAATATGAAACAGATGTGTCAGTCTCTGTAGTATCTTTCATTTCAAGCTCACCAGGATATATATATCGTATTGACATAAGAATGGTAAATACCATAATTGTTAATTGACGATATGTCTTATATATATCTAAATGTCGAGTTGAAGGTCACAGCAAGTGTTTTCTTCTTTTCACGCACATGATTTTGTCCCAGTTTCATTACATGGCAAACTTAGTGATGGACCATTTACGTTAGCCTAATTTTATAAAACCATCTTAAGTAACCAAGATTCTTTTTACATTTTTTTAAGGTAAACGTTATAATTGCAATTTAACCAATCATTTAAATAAGAGTTATTTTTACAATTCTTGAAACTAACTTAAAGCAATTATTATTCAATAATTTCTTTGCACAATGACTGATCACATATTTTTTCACCCACAACTTCACACCATTTCAAAGATGAAATGTTAACTTTGTTGTCTAAATACATAGCCCTTTGCCCTGTGTACGCTTTAAAGTTGTAAATAGAAGAAAATATTGGATTGTTATACCTAAAAAATCTGTTGCCCCAATTAACCCTTAATAAGTTAAGAGCACTGAGATTTTCAAAGATGTATTTTTATTTACCGTTAATAATAGGCAACTTTCATAATAAAGATGCTTCTAAAAAGATTTTTAAAAACTGACTATGATTAGGAATTTGTCCTTCTTTCAGATATCAATATGTTGCAATATAATACACCATTTTGTGGACCTTGATGTATAATTTATGCAAGTAATTTGATGAATGTACATGTATAAATGAAAATGAAATGAATGATTTTCAAATTTAATTGATGTTTTTTTTTTTTTGCTTCATTGATTTTTTTTAAATTTTGTTGATTTCTAAGACAGTGACCTAATTAAGACTTTGTAATTTACACGTAGGAAGAGGGTTCAATATGTCTTTAGAACTTGTGCCCAATCGCTATGTAAAAAGGATTTGCAATAAAATATGTTCAAACCAAAATACAAGGTGGCAAAAAAGAACGTTAAAGCTATTGAATAGGTTCTGAATAATATTGCTTGAAATCTTCAGAACAGATTTAACTACTAGTATACCCTTCTCGGGTATGGATTCCAACTCTGATAGTTCGTGTTTGGCATTAGCTAGCGGAATATCCAAGTAGTTTAAGACTGAAGTCATATCCGTCTGTGATAAATAGCTTAAATCTTAACATTAGAGGTTCTGTAAATACAAAGATAATAAAATATTAATAGAACTATTGTACAGAATAAGTGATAGTGCTTCTTCTTTCCCATTTTATTTTTGTATTATGTTTATAAAATTAAAAAGTATTTCACAATTTGTTAATTACCTTTTGGTTATAATAACTGTTTTCTGAACACATAGATAATTATGACTGGATTCTATTATTTGATACATATATTAAGGTGTAGGACGTCACATACATAAACGTTTGAAATTGTTTGGCTGTTTAAATGGGTTATTTGCAATACTTTTTAATACCTGATTAAATAATTAAAATAAACATATTTACTTCAGAAATATGCACATTTCATTCTTAAATAAACGAGACAGCAATGAAATATGTGGAGACATTGAACAGTATACGAGCTCAAAAGACCATTTAACATTTCAAAATAGGAGCAGAACAAACACGGACCTCTAAAACTTCGGAGGTGTGATCAGGTGCCCGAATGTTAATTTTTTGTTAGCGTTTTAATAGTGCATCTGTTACCATAGAAGATATATGAATATATTGCATGTTTATTTACATTAGAGTAAATCTGTTACCGAAAACAAGCATAAGAGACGTTGCGTGTTCGTTAATATTTACAGTTAACCCTCGAGAGGAAAAAACAGATGGACAAGTTTTAAAATGATATAATTTGTCTAAAATATATAGGTTATATATGACTTTCAAGATTTAAACTCTAACCACATAAAGAGAAAGAAAATACTAAACACTAATTCCTGGTTCCTAAACAAATTCAGACATTGCACTAAGGGCAAAATGAACTGTTCTATTAATCAGATGTCATTGTTTTCATCTTTCATATCAACTTAATTATTTTCAATAAATGCCAAAAATAGATCCATTCACTTTCAGGCCTTTTCCTATTTTATTAAAAAGATATAAATGCTTTGCCAAAATCAACAAGATAAAAACTTTCGACCTTTAAACTTTATGTACAGTCATTCCCCATGATAAATTAAAGTCTAGGCTTTTTTATATTGTTGACAGCTGCTTTTAATTAAAAAAAGGAACTCGCGAAATTTCTTACCCTTCCATTGGTCATTTGAAAACAACTTTGTTAAAACATTCTGATAGTACATACAAGTACTCTGAAGTTGCTATTAGAAGAGACTTGAGTTTCTAATTTACAATCGACAAAAATGTAACGGTAACCAATGTGTTCAAGGGAGTAGAGTAAGACAAACCTTTCCCAAAGTGCTAACCTTGATGTGATTATTTAATGCAATATATTTTATTAATCATAGTATATGGGATTGAAAAGTCTTATTAAACTATTGTATAAATGGGTCACACTGGATGAAATGTTGATGAAATATCTATGTGGTTTTAGGAGACCAGGTCTTCCAACAAATTATTGCCCATTCCAACAATTTAGGTCATTTAACAATTCCCATGGGTTCAATTTGAGCCCACTTTGTTTGCATACCTTTTTTTGAATTCATAAAGATCTTATAAAATCTTATACTTGAAAAGAAAATATTTGCCATGACCTTCAACTCGACATTTAAATATACCGACGTCAAACTGACAATATAATAAGTATTTTTTTATTTATTTAAACTTAATATTATCCTCATAATTTTTTTTAATTTTTTTATTTGAAATGTTCTACTAAGTATGCATTATTTATTCTTACCTACAAGATATATTGTCTCTTGGTTTTAATAAAATCTAAAATCTGAAAATCTATTATTTATTAAGAACTAAGTCTTAATAACCTTTCAATTAAAATTCAAGCATCCTCATTTAGCTAAATCCACTTTAAGAATCTTACAAAAGCAGGAGCAGATCTAGACGTAAAAAGAGTGTTTTATTCCAATAAAAATTAATGAAAATCAAGAGATCTGTTTTTATGTTAATACAATAAGAATAAGGTTCCACAGATTGACTTAGCGCAAATAAAAGGGTTACCCTTTAAATCATTTTGTCATTTTATTTTAAAAACATAAGGTTGTCGTTTATTTTTCTGTAAAAATATATTTGTGCAAAATTTCGATTAAAGAACAAGAATTTATATATTCAGAATAATGTTGGGAAGAAGAATATTAAATATTAGCGCATGCGGTTTGATAAACATTTCTATATAAGTAGAATTGCTGGCTTGTATTCAGAATGAAACGTTTACTGGCTTTATTCACTACTTTTACCATGGTTGGAAACAAGTTTTTATTGATTTTCATGATCTGCGGTAAGGAATTAGTACAAAAAATTTACGAAGCCATCCACTCAGAAGTCATATATTTGGGAATCGTGTCCTGAAAGTAATCAAAAATATAATGTGTATATTTTTTTTACTCAGGCAATTTTTTTTTCAAAATCTTCAGTTCAAAGGATTTTTTAATTATTAAGTGAATTCATTTTCTATACGGTTCTTATCATAGCATTGAATTCCTTTTGTTTGTATGTTGGAAATCTATTAGAATATCCAAGCATTGCCAAACTTAATTGATACTTGATGCCTTCCAGTATCCCTTATTTGGAAGGATACACTTACAAAAATTATGAGGTCTTTTGTAACACTTACAAATGATGTAAGCTGAGACCTTCAGGGAATCTATGTTACGTAATGCCATTGTACACCTCCAATTTTTCTTTTTTCATCCTACACATATTTTGGGTTTCCCATAGCAAAACATCGACTATGCTATTCTTTCTATAATATTGAATAAGCATTCGTCATTTATCCGCAGCTCCTTCTCTACCACTGTATAAAATTTAATGATATTTTCAAAAATTATTTAATACATAATTCCATTATGCACTTCCTATTTTACTTTTTGATCGATCTCCCGGAGCAAAACATGGAATTTGCCATTATACTCATATGGGAGGCAGCGGTATCATTAAGAGAGCTCGGTGCTCACAGTACTGGTTCTTTTTATTCCTCTTATTCCGTCATCAAATGTTTGAAATTTTCAGGAAATTTTTTTTAGACCTACCTTTCGACACAATAATTTTATCCTGAGTCGGGAGAGGGCAAGCATTAATTTAATGATACAATGAAGCCTGATATTTTAATTGTTACTTTAATACTATTCTGATTATTGTAAAGTATGTTCGAGTTTCTGATTGACAATATCTATGGAGTTTATATGGAAAGTCTTCTAATAATAAAATGGAATTCCGATTGATACCAAATGCGCCCTATTATTAACAGACCTTTGTATTTACATGAAGCAGAATTTATTCAAAATTTTTTGCGTGAAAAAAGAATACACTTGCTGGGGCCTTTTAATCGATATTAAGAAATATCACCTACGTATTGTCAATTAACAGTGTTTTTTTTTCCACTCCCATTTCGACACGATATGTCCCGGTGAGTCTGAAATAAAAGATACCACAGAATCTGACACATCTGTTTTATATTTGATTATTAATTTTATTGAAAAAAAAAGACGTTGAGGGCAATCTAACAACAAAGCTTTATGATAATTGTGATGACCTTAACTTTCAAATTGTGAACTTCCCTTACTTATGTAGCATTTTACCCTTCTCAATTGCACAAACATGCTCTCTATGTCTATGTACGTCCATACAGTTTTCAAAACGAGGTAAATTATTGACGAACAGGTTAAGGAAAGATGATACAAACAATTTTTTTCTTTGAAAAAGATTTTATATCATGTCACAAGTTTAGAAAAGTTGACGATTCTTAGAATATTTTCTCCTTAGAACTGGAAAATGAAATAGACTAGGAAAATATTATCGATATTTCAATAAAAAAACAAATATAGACAAATCACATTCAATAAAGGTTTACAGGTGAAAACAAATTTCAGAATATGAATATGTTACCTTGGTGCTAAAAGTTTAGTATAAACTTTAGAAAAATATACCAAGCCAGGTGAATTTTAAGAGGAGGAACAAAATGACAAAAAATTAGCAATATCACATAGGCTGATTTTTACAATTTAGCTTTTCCTAATAAAATATACCTGGCTTGGTATATATTTTTTTAGTTTATATTACACTTTTAGCACCAAAATAATATATTCTGAAATTTATTTTCACCTGTAAACCTTTACTGAATATGATTTGTCTATATTTGTTTTTTCATTGAAATAATACTAATATTTTCCAAGTGATTTTCATATTCAAGTTCTTAGGAAAACAAAATCTAAGAACCATCCACTTCTCTAAACTTGTGACATGATATTTAATCTTTTTCAAAGAAAAAATGTGTTTGTACCATCTGTCCTTAAAGAACCAAAAATACCAGCTGTTCTTTTACAGTCGACATTTGGTAAGTTCTATAGTCGATAGAATGACCTTGTCAGCAAATATAATCTATTATTAACAACCCTACTAATGTTATTGTGATTTAAATTCCAGGCACGTGGTTTAGGTTGACCTATTCAAAGGTAATAGGGTAGAACCGGTTTTATAAATGAATTTGGCAGTAAACAGAAAATTGCTATAGTCTGTATGTCCTGTAAAAATGTGTTTCAATAAATTATCGCGCTCTTTCCCATCTCATAAATTAAAATAAAGTAGACACTTGGTTCTTTCATTTTCTATATAAAATTTCGTTTTGAGAATCCAGATATTGGAAAACATGTTTGAGAAATTGCAATGTTCTTGAAATTTGCAGAAAATATCCGTATTTGACGACCTTCTGCAAAGAATTAAAATATGAGCACAACCCAGAAAATAAAACATGTTTTTTTGATCTTCAGAAACAGAGCTTTCATTATGCTTTCATTATGTATTTGCATATTTTGGATCAGAGGTTGTGCTCTTTATGAAATATTAAAAAAATGCTTGAACTTTAGGTCATTTTCAAAGGAATTTTCAGGATATGAGGAAAATGACGCATTTTATGATGTCATAATTCATTGACTATAAGGGAAATTACGTCACGATTAATAGATACGTGGTCACCAACACTCCAAGTGATAAATACTGCATTTGCAACCTAAACTGAGCGGTTTTAATTTTTCAGAAATTCTCAGGGCCAAATAAGGCCAAAAGTGGCTCTTGCTCTTATATATCTTATCATACTTTACGGCGAAAAGCATAGTTCACTAGCGACCAATACACTATAAAAAAATAGGTGTTACCACGAGCAACTGACCAATCGTTGAATGAATAGCAACGTTTACGCCAACTACATGTTTCCATTCTACTACGAACACGTGTTTCAGGTCAATCTATGATCATGTTAATGGAGTGAAACATAAAAAAGAATGTTCTTGTGAATAAAATACAAAGATTAGAAACTATGAAAGATTTGTTGTTAACTAGAAAAAAATACAGTGGACCCTCATTTATCCGGACGCTTTGGTTCCCAGTCAATTAGTCCGGATATGTGAAGCATCCGGATATCTGAATCACTAGTTAAACAAGACAATATAACATTTAAAAATTTCGTTCCGATAAAAAATCGTCCGGATACTGAAGCATCCGGATATCTGGCGTCCGGATATCTGAAGGTCCACTGTATGTGTAATAAAATCTAGTCTTTGTCTAGTTCAGAACACCAGCGCTTCAAGGGTTAGGAAAACGAGCAGCATCTCTTATGCATTTAAATGGGCAAAACTTTGTTAACATAAACATAGTACTCGTTATCACGTGTTTTGGCCAGGGAATCCACCTTACAATTGTATTCACCGATAGTACAACAATTAAACAATGGAATTAATACAGACCCAATTTGATTTGCAGTATGACTTTGAGAAACATAGACTTCCATCGTTTATTTAACAAATAAATATTTTGTCATTCGAACATGAAAATAGTATAGACTTTCAAAAAATGCTTTTCGTTTACCATAAGATTTTCCTTTTTTTCAACCGTAAAATTCCTGTTGTATTTGTAGTAACCCATAATGCAGTACTCATTCAGCTGATTGGTCAGTTAAATTCATACTGGTGCCTCATTTGCTATTCTGACGCCAAAAAATATAGTCCCGGTCCCCATGTAAAAATATTTGTCGAAAAAGAAATTAATTCCTGACTGCAGATAATTGTAATATAGAGAATACTTAATATCTAAGTTTGAATGAATGTACGAGAGATCGAATGAAGTACATTTCTTCAGATATTAAAACTGAAGCGCAACACAACTTTTCTGTTTATCATGTTTCCACGTGCTAGTCACTTCCTAGCCACATTTCCGTGAATAATTTACCCTATATTGCTGTAGTCTCGCCAATTCTCGCCAGAGCCACTGCTAGAGCTACTCTGAACTCATCGGGTTTTATAATTTGAAGAACACCGAAAAATAAAAGGTTCCGAACACATTAGTAGGGGTGATTAAGTCAAGTGTTGACTAACGTTTTCCAGACTTATTATAATGCTATTATTTACACAACTTGTCGATGGATTTTTCTGTTATTTCTCGATCATGACATGGAACAGAGCGAATATATCCTGTCGTCAGGGGATGCGTACCCCTCTCACTCTTCCATGGTACCTGATCCCATCTCTAATGTTCTAGAGGTCCATGTTTGCTCTGCTCCTGTTTTGTATTGTTTTGTGGACTTTTGAGTTTGAATACTGTTCGGAATCTCTATGTTTCCTTTCTTCCAACATAAATTGTATGATAGCTTATTCTTTGTATTTCTGAAGGTTTTGGCTCTTCAGCAGGATGTCCCAATTACTGGATACGATATTCAAACAACTGCTATCTGTTTGTCACTCGTTATCCTTTGGAATGGATCGATGCAATGGTAACAGACATTCACAGTATTTCTCCACAATCAGCATATTTGAATCATTTATATTATTAAGACGACAGTTTAAAAAAATGTCATAGAGTTATTGGAGAACAATGATATAATTTTTACAAATTATAATTGCTTTAACTTGGAAGTGTTTTTTCCAAAGTCCTTCCTTTCGCCCGGCTGCATTAAATATTGTTAATTAAGAGAGTTATAAGATATTATTTATTGTAAAGTTCTTTCTTAAAAAATCAGATTTAATGTAGATATTACTGATTTTATTCTAGACATTTTGCAAGGCGTACGGGGCAAAATTAGCAGAGGTAAAATCGTCATCAGTAAACAACTTTCTTAAGCATGAAGCTAGGCGTCTTACACATGGTTCAGGTTTGTAGGCTTTTTTATATGCAAAATATATCATATCAACTCCTGGGGAGCGAAATTGCCAGCAAAAAATATATGAATTTCGATTATTCAGTTCGTGTCCACTAGTCTTCTTTAAATCAATAGCATGTATAAAGCATTTAACCAACTAAAAGTCTTATAATGACCGGTTGAAATTAATGTTAAGCAGAACAGCCAGGCTTCATTAATTCATAAGAACTTTGTAGGTAAATAGATAATTTATGAAAATTGAATAAATATAGCTGTATTTGTATTTATTTGTTGCTAGTTGTTAACGTATCAGTTTGAGATTTTTTGCCCCCCCCCCCCCCAGTTTCACAAAGTGGGGGATATTAATTTTTGGTATGTCTGTCCGTCCGTTTGTCTAGCTGTATTTCTGTCTGTATGTAACATTTGCGTATTAGCGCGATATATTGAGAAGTTGTTGAGTTTTTGTAAGGGAATTTTACAAAGAAAATTCATATGGCCTAATAAAGACGACTATCAATTCTGAGGTCAAAACGTAATTTCATAAAAACTGCCTGTTTAAACTCTTTCGTTTCCACACGATATCTCGAGATGCTATTGAACTTTTACAATGAAAATTTATAACATAACTTGCTATTATTTAAGGAAGAGAATTTATGAATTTATAACCTTGACCTCAAAATCAGCTGTACATTTCCGAATTTTTTGAAATTTTCAATTTTTCATTTGGGATATTTTTAAAGTTTTCATTTCCGACGAATTCCATTTCCAACAATATTGTACTTGGTTTACATTAAATTGTCGGAGATGTGCCTTGCGGAAATTCCGGAAAAGAAAAGATATTATAACTTTCGAAATGAAAAGAAATAAATTACGGAAATGAAATTTGAAAAATGTGGGAATTGTTATGCAGATTTACGGAAAAGAAATGTAACGCTTAAAGCTCAATAAGTGTCTTCCTTAGGACATAGGGAGCTGCTGTGTAAAATTTCATTGCAAAAGATCAAAAGTTTCCCAAGATATCACTCGGAGATGCAAGTGTTACAGACGGACAAGAGATATAGACGGACGGACGAACGGACAAATAGATCGAAATTAATAACACTTTGATTTATTTACATGATAAGATAAAAGGAAAAAAATTAAGATTTGCAGCTCTCCACCGGCAAGTGGTGGCGTTTTTTTTTTAGTGAAATATTTTTGAAAGGGACGTTAAGCAACAAACAAACAATTTCTTCTGTGTTGTTACTTTTCTAACTTCGTTTGTGTGGGAGTCATATTCTTTTCCTTTTTTTTTTATTTGTCCCCAATACAATTTTTCTTCTTTCTTGATTAATAAGAGCAAACAATTTCAAATTACAGGAGATTTTTGGATTGGAGGCTCTGATATCTTAACTGAAAGAGTCTGGAAATGGATGGGTAGTAACAGCAGGTTTTATTATTCTAACTGGGGACCTGGAGAACCTAATTCTAGCCAAGAGCATTGTGTGCAGTTGTTTGGAAGGTTCAATTATGCTTGGAATGATTCGATATGTCAAAACAGAAACCATTTTATTTGTCAAAAAACTGCCTAGTTACGTGTCAATATCAAAATATCAAGTGAATATATAGCTTACGAAAAAGTATTGGCAATGCAAAGAAAATATACAACTGTTTAGGTATTTTAAAAAAAACCTTGAACGAAAAAAAAATTCACTACACTCCTCTGTTCTGCTCGTGTCGACACTAATAACAAATGTGATTATTGTAGTCTTCAAAAATGTTATTACTGTGAATATCTCCAACGTTATTTTGTATAATTATCAAGTTTTTTAATTTTGCTTTGTATATTTCGTGTTTTTTTTAAATTGTTGAATACGTACATTGTGTACATGCGCTTGTATGTTACATGCATATCCTGGATAATTCAATATTTAGGTTTACTATAATAGTAATCTGCTTCGTGTAGAATAATTATGTAGAAATAATCTCTTACTGTTCTTAGTTACAAATCTGTCAAACATGTAGATATTGTAATGTTCAATAATATTCACTCATTGAGATGCTGCAAGTAAAAGAAAAATAAAATACATACATAAACTTAAAAAAATACATGAGATACATTGTTTCTGATGCTATTATTAAAAAGTTGTGTTAAGGAGGGGGAAAAGCACTTTGCTTTTTGTTTTCCTCAACATACATTTCAATTGATTCATTCAGATATATGTTGGGATGGAATCAAGAACTTTCCCACTCCTAGCATTTGGAGGTTTAAAAAATATCAGGACACAACCTACTAGGGTTTCGCCGACTCACATCATCTCCGGTTAACCTAATAAAAGTAATTTTTTTACCTATATTTAAAAAAAATATGAAAACTTAATGTTATCCACTTAAAGAAGGCAGCTAGAAATGACAAACATTTAAACCGAGTGGCTATGTTTACGTAGATATCTTAAAATTTGTCTCAAGATGTGTTCTAGGATGTATTTGAGGACATATCTAACAATATTCATTAGATATATCTTATATAATGTATATAAATCAAAGCTATCTCAGACCGGTCCTAAGTTATGATTTTCTAACTTTTGTCGGATTTTAATATATTCGTTGCATTTAGTAGGTCACAGTATTGCGGTATATCATCCTGTGTTTGAGAAGATCCGCCACATGTGGATAATTGAATAATAGACTGATAGATACTCTTCTATGATTTTCCCAACACAGCTCAACAATGACACTAGTCTACACTTAACAAAACTCTTAAGTATTCACTCTAATAAATGTATTTATTTAAAACCTACATGATAGAATGGTATGATATTTTGAAATTAATTTAACCAAAGAGTCTTCTAAACAATGTTGAAAGAAAATCAGTTATCACCGATGAAAACTAATGTACTGTGACGAAGCGTAAAAACTGTAGAAACATGTGTTTAACTGGGTTTTTATACTTGTTGTTAATTTTAAGTCTGGTTCAGTGTATAGTTAGACATAGCAGAAGGATTGCTCTTTTTTAAAAATAAGAGAACGTACTAGTTTTGCTTATTTCCATCTACAGTTCTCCGTTTAATGATAGAGAAATGTATTTTCAATTTAATATTTTCAAGACAATTAGCAAAGATCGCCTAGCCAAATTTTGAAAAAAAAATTAACCAACTATTCATATTTTTTGTTCATGTCGCCCGCGTTGCGCAGTGGTTAAAGTATCTGCTCTAGAGTCGCGAAGTAAGGAGTTGCCCCTTAGGTCACGAGTTCGAATTCCACTGTGGATCTTGGAGACCGATCCTTCGGATGAGACTGTATAAACTGAGGTCCCGTATCGCAGTATGTGCTGGCACGAAAAAGATCCCTCCCCGCTCATAGGCCCTAAGTGCCGAGTATAAGGAAATTTTCAGCTCTCCAACAGCAAGTGGTGGCGTCTCCATAAACATATGAGTGAAAACTTCTTGAGACGGATGCTAAACAACATATAATATGTCAATCAATCTTTTCATGTTCTTAAAGTAGTTTATATTAATAGTGAATGTATTTTCAATAGTAGTTGCAATCAGTGTTTGCATGGTTTTGAAATGAACTCTCAACGACTATTAAAATAGTTCAATAGTCGTCGTATTTCAATAGTGGTTGCAACCATTGTTATTGAAATGCACTCTCAACTACTATTGAAATAATTTTTTCAATAGTAGTCGTTATTTCAATAGTTGGTTCTAAGACAATACAATTTTTATTTTTGAACACCTTACTGCTTTCAATGGGATCTTCCAGTTTGCACAATAAATAATTCCTGAATTAGGCTTGACTTTATACTTTTTCTTACACCTAGCACATATTTCAAATATTTTAAAATATTGCAAATGTACATTTTCTTTGTCTTTTGCATTACGAAACCCCCAATTTTCACTAGCAAAATAAGTATCAATAAACTAGTATTGTTCTCAATTACATCACCACAAAATCACGATGAACGGATCCCCTACTGGTGACTGCGGTGTGGCTACACCCGTGTATTGCCATTTTTTGCATACCGCCATCTGGTAGATTTAAATCTATTTAATGAACACTAATAAGAATAAAACGTTAAAAAAAAAAATTGCTTTACTTAATTGTCAAAATATTTTCAACGAAATAAGGTATATGCACTAACTTTTCAACAAGTATTCGTGTCATGCTGAAGTGCAAGATGATGAAAGGATTTGATATAAATTTTTAAAAAGTTCATTTTACAGCAATGACCAAGCCTTAATTGGCACACCAGATTTCTTTTTATTATTCCGATTTTGAATCTTAGTATTCTGCAACGTAATTTTTTATTGCTATATTGAATACCCCTGTATCTGAACATGTATAAACATGTCAATTACTGCCATCTGTTCCTCCTGACAGATACACAGCTGTGTTATGGAGATAGAAAGTTCTAGTTTAATTTGGATTCATTTAAGTATCAGATTAACTTATATCTAAAAACCCTATATTACTTGTTTGGAAGCAGATGTTTGAGTAATAGGAACGAATTTTTTTTCACTAAATAGAAGGATCTGATGTTTGCATTCAATACTCTTTTAAAGTTCTTGCGGACTAAGTTAGAAGACTACATTGTAATGGACATTATAAAGGACATGCTCAAGCTTAGAAATACTCAAGAATTGTGAAAAACAATAAATTCATTAAGATCACTACATATTTACAAATAGTTTTATGTGCTTGGACCTTTTACTAAAGCAGGTATTTGCATAAGTAGATCCGATAATTTTTTTATACGTATGTTTTAACATGTGAGTATCTAAATGAATTTGGAAACTAGTTTTGAACCTCCAGCATATCAGTATAAGAACCCTTTCTACATGTATCAGTTAATAATGTTAATTTCCATCACGTGTCGACTCGATTTTTAACACAGTGAACCAGATAAAAAACACACTACAGAGTCTGTCACATTTGTTTCATATTTAAAGTTTTCCGGGTTATATGTGATAATGGCGAATTATTACCTAAAGTGTATGAACTAAGATTTTCCAACCTTTCTTAGTAGAAGTATTATGTCTTACATCCTTTGATGTTTATGATAAGTTTTCTCAACTAATAGTATCCTTTGAATATGAACAAATCTTAAATTGAGACAAAATATTAATTCTATTTGTATTACAAGTTTGTTCCATATAATGTCATTTTAAGTTATTTTCTAGATACAATTTAAGCTACGGATATGGATCAAGAGTACTCTACCTTGTCAAAATAAAAGGGCTCTGGCAAGTTAAATCGGTTGAAATGAATGCTTACTTTTTCTAGGCACCTGAACCTGCTTTTGGTTTTGTTTTCAAATTTTGTGTGTGACTTCCAAACTTCTTACTTACAATAAATTTAACAGCGCCTGGAATTCGAGACATGTAATTACTGGTGTTACTTAAATATACCCGGTATCTAATAATAAGTATCTCAAATTACTTATTTTAAATTGGCCAAATTTAGGGAACCACGATCTTTCAATTTGGCGTTATAATAATATTTCATAAATATGATAAATGCTAAGAAAGATTAAGCCAGGCGATAGACCAGATATAAAAAAGAACAATTTGATACCTTGTCAGTTTAAATGTGTTAAAATCTCCCATTTAGGAGATTAAAGGGGGAGATGAAAAACATGTATTGTTCAGTGTTTAATATATCAGAAGTGAAAAAAGAATTGGAAAGATTACACAATCAGCATATGTACTGGTTCCAACTGACGAAGCCGGTGACATAATTGTGTCCAAACGAACTGAGATTTTATTCTTCAATTGATCCAACTTATACACATAGCTCTCTTTCAAAGGAGAATTTTTTAGCTTAAATTCTGTTCGTTATCTCCACATACTCCACTCATATTTAAATGTGACGCGCCAAGCAAAAACCTCCCTTAACGATGAATTTTGACATTTTCAGTTCTTTATTGATTCTTGTAGAGTTTTTCTTTCTCTTTCGTTTGATGTATAACATGACATATATTTCTGTACATAAATGTATAAAAAATCGCATGACAAAGACGGAATATTTACTTTGACGGACAGTGTACGCTTGCGTAACTGCATGATTTTTTTCAACGTAAAATCGTAAAATGACGTAAAGCTCCATAATAATTTGATGATATTTATTATTATTAAATTTTTGATTTGATTTCCTTAAAAGTATCAACAGTTAAGGATTTTTTAATCGTAATAATAGAAAATAAGCATTCTAAAGTATATCTTTGAGACACGAATGATGGGGTGGGGGGTGGACCGAAATGATCGTCAAGGGACAAAACTCAAGACAAAATCAAAAAATCTTTTCTTCTGGGAGATCTTCCAATTTATGGCTTTTTAATGCAGTAAAATGGCAGAAATCTACATCACTGCAATAGTAAAAGAAAATTAGCAACATTTGGATAAAAAAAATCCTATTGTGGTAGTACAAACGACACACGTACGGCTTCCTACTAGCTTGGGATAGTGGGATAACCCTTAAGCTTATTCGGTAAAGCACAGAGGCCTCTGGTTCGATCCCAATTAAGCAGAGGCAAGTTATTTTCTCTGTTACACTATCAAAGTATCTATCTTTAAAAAAAAAGTTCGAGACAGTCCTTACTTCCCCCCCCCCGG
>PRKT01000013.1:2404610-2431281 GCA_003671525.1 Saccostrea glomerata
ACTTTGATCCTTTTCTTCTAAATATATTTCTTTTCAATAATTTAAACATAAATATAAAATAGGAAACGGAAGGCCAGGAAAAATGAATCAAATGTTAAAAGTTATCAAGAAATAATGATTGAACACTTTAAAATTTTATGCACCTAATCTTCATTGATTTGATTTAAACATGCATTTATTGAATTATACAAATGCATTGGAAACAAGTTTGACAACTTTCAAGTTCTTCTTGTGAATGAAAGACTGATTTCATAACGACACCCGAAGAAGAAAAGCGTCTGCAACTCTGCATGCATACTTTTCAGTGAATCAGAATGTAACATCCATCCCCACCCAATAAAATATATGTATTTTTAAATCTTGTTAAATAAAAAACAAATCTGCAATTTATATGTATGAAGTTAATCATGAATTAATTTTGAACCGATCATTGTATATAAGCCGAATAACAAACCACAATACCAGAATATAAATTTTATATGAATCCCACAAGTGACACGTACACTCCACAACTTCATTTCTAGGAATAGAATATAAGGCTTATACTAAGCTTCACTGTTACCTTCCTGAGAAAGTACATGCACACATCATCTTAAATGCTAGTTACATTTTAGTATTGGTTAAAACACGCATGTTAAAAATAGCAACAGAAAGTAAGAGAACGGGTAAAAATTTTTTACATGTAATATTCTTCGATCATCGTAAACGGGAGGGGGGCATGTCTCAGCTATGGACATTCACGCTTAATTGATTACCTGAATTAATTAAACAAGAACAAGGCACACATGTGCAATCTTAAGCTGTAACTTTTGTTATTTTTTAAAAAATGATTAATTGTTGTAATTTATACATTTTTTTATAAACGAGAAGATGTACATGTATGAATGGGTTAGTTGATCAAGCACGCAATATTCAAGCCGACCAACATGTATTTTTTTATGTTCGATCAATCCTTTATCTTAGAATATAGAGCGTTTTGATCATTGACTTAAGTATAATTAGATTCAGATACATGTATTTATATCCTCCTACTTCCATATATCTTGAACAAATATAGGCATGCATATTACCACGGATTAATATATTTTGCATAAGAGTCGGAACCCGGGGGGGAGCGGATTAGCCCCCTTTTTTCCTAAAGATATACTTAGTATAGACATTGGACATTGCTGCGTAGGCTTAGCCCCCGCCCCCCAACTTTCCATAGACATGTTGCAATATAGGCTTAAAATGGGGAAAGTGGTGTGTTTGGAAAAAAAGGTTTGGAGTTCGAACCTACCCCCCTCCCCCCGCGTAATTAGATTTTCGTGTTTAATCAATGCACATTTCCTTTTTTATTGCTTGTCGGATCTTTTTGAAGGTTTAATAATTCCTTATACCTACCCCCTCCCTCCCCCCTCACACTTTCAATTTGCTTCCGACGCCAATGTTTTGAGCAGATTTGTACCGTACTAATTTTGCATTAAACTGCCAATACATGGTAGATGTTAAATCGTGAAATGTTAGTAGTAAAGTCTTTGTCGGGGAAATAATTACTTCAGGTTAAATAATCCTTAATACTAAAGGTTAAAATAAAATCATTAAAAAGAAAGTCTTTAACCTCTAAAACGTTTAATTTATACTCTCATACTGCATTGATGTTTTAAAAAGGGCTGAATGTGATGAGCAAAGGAGACGTTACTACATGTACATGCAACAGCCTGATTCAGCGATTTTATACATGACCAAAATTATGTTGTTTTCAAGAATCCAGAACTCCAGAATCTTCGTTAGTACATGTAGATAAACCATGCACAAAATAATAATAGGTTGGGATGTTTTAAAACTGTTCAAACAGATTGTATGAATTTGTAACAATTTGAATTAATTATAACATTTTAGCGATGTTTCATGTTTGCCATTTTTACATTCGGTGTATTGTGTATAACCTCATCAAACAGATTATGAAAAGGTCGATAAACATACGTTCAATCTGTTTAATTCTCAATCATGAAATATTTTAGACAGTGGGACTGTAACTTACAATGTATGCGAGCATCCGAAAATGCAAGACGAAATTAGCACGAAGTATCCAAAAGAAATAAAGCAGGCATGCGACACAGACGAAAGGGAAAGGAGGGTGGGAGAGAATTTTTTCTACATTTTTTGTACAACATGAGAACGTGTTCAACAATAAAATAAATTGAGAAGCTCATAAGGTCTTTCTTCAAAATATTCATTTTAAATCGACAGTTGAAACTAATTCCGGAAGAAGTGTCTAAATCAAATACTCTGTGTCGTATCTATAGAGAATACTTTTTTTAAAAATATCAATAACAGTTCATGTTTTATTTGTATAAACGGCAGCGTTAACTGTCCCAAACCAGTTTACACCGTTTACATTGGTTTAAATTCATTCCACAATTAACGAGGCCGAGTCTAATTCGAGTGCGCATCACTTTGCGCAGCTTTTTAATTTCATGCAGTCATTAATTATTTTAATTTTAATACAAAATAAACATTATTTGTAACTCCTACTGATCTGAAAATGTGATTTTACGACAATTATTGGAAAAAGAACGTTGAAATGGCTCTAACAACGTCACCATAAATATGTATTTTTACCGTAATATGGCAATTTTAGAGGTATTTGGCTTCGGCCTAGACCAATCGAGATGGTGAACTTTTTTGAAATTTCACAATTTGGTGACTTTTTACATTTACTTTCATTTACTTGAATGAAAAAGAAATCCCTAGGGCAGAAGTACAAAAAATATTGAAAAAATGTAATAGTTTGGCGATTTTCCAACAAATTCCCATAGGGTCCAATAGTAAAGTTTGACAACATTTAAGATGGCCCACTAAGAAAACGGGGTGGTAAACATTCGATATTTTAATTCTAAAACAATAAATATAACAGTAAAAATTAATTATCAAAAAATTATCAAAATCCCTAGGGCGGAAATAATTAGACTCGGCCTCGTTAAAATCAAATTTATAAATAATATATATTATATAGCCATGATTTTCTTGTCATTTATTTAGTAATTTGATAGATTGATTATATTTATGGCATATTCTTAAGAATTAAAAAAAGAAAAGAACGATTTGATTGCTTCTTTATCACGTTGGCAAACAGTGCGGTAGGCATCAAAAGCCTGAAAGTTAATTCAATGGTCGGTACGATCTCCAGACAAGGTACACAAGATATACACAACAGCAGCAAACTAAATGTCAATCAAATCAAAGTATCCAATCCCAGGCTTTATTTCAGATGATTGACAGAGGTTCTAAGACCAGGTAAATTTGAAGGAGGTGCTTATTTCATTCAACACTGAAAATTTCCGACCAAAAAACAATTCGACCTACCTACCAATGTAATTTTTTAACCCGAATAGGGAGAAGGCAAACAAACTTCATTTTAAAAAAGGACTTACGGGAATTTTTCAGCTACCACTGGAAATCTTTTAAAAATACACACTTACATGTAATTGTGAAAAGGAGATACCACACAGCCACTTGACGGAGAATAAATTTTTAATAAATAAACTACATCAAATTACACCCAAGAATCTGTCTGTGTATAAATAAACCAACATCCCCCTGTTCTATTGCTGAGAGTTTCTCTCAAGGAGACGTTTTTACGTCGCATTTACCTTGTTGACTTTAGACGCGTCTTTTGACGTTACGTCATAATAGACATTAGGGAGGTTTTTGCTTGGCGCGTCACAAATTATTAACAATTTGAAGAAAAAAAATCCAAAAGAATTGAGGAAATCAGATAACTGTGGACTTCAACTTGGGATTTCAATATACATGTATCAACGATGTATTATCATAATTACTTAAATGAAAGTTTAGAAAAAAGATAGAAATACAAACTTTTTTGAAAGCGGGGAGCAATAAAAATTGTCTGTCGTATGACATCAACATGTCAAGGAAACTTTTCTCACAAATATTGACTGTGCCTGTCAATTAAGCCTACAAATGGAATTCTGAACCATGCAAATTCGCAATATAATATTGCAATGATATGCGTAGAATATTTTTGTCTAGGTTAACATTTATTGCATAGAAATGTTTGCGCATGCGAACATATTTTACAATTTTTACATAAGTAAAACTTCATGCTTTTCCTTAAACCTAGAATTTAAATTGTTTTCTTTACTTCCATAAGCATGAAGGGATATAACATTTTATTGATTTTTATGATTTATGGTAAGGATTTACTCTTAATTAAATACTAGCTCAGATCATATTTGTTACTACCTGGTGATTTGATTTTATTCATAATCCCTTTTTTATGTTCTAAATAATAGTACAAGGAATTTTTAATTTCCCTTGATCAGAATAATATTAGTATATTAATCAGTATCATCCAGAACAGATGGCATGATTAAAATAAGCATCACGCCCTCTACCAAAATTGTAATGACCTGTGTCAGGGATTCTGGTGCTAGCTTGGCAATTGATGTTTTTGCCCTGTTCACATTAATACATTTTTGAGGATTTTTGAAGTTTTTCACGGGTATTTTCATCTTTTCAATTTTTTTCATATTTGAATTGTTTCTTGAAGAGAAATTTTAGCAAAATTAACAATTGCTGCATGAGTAAGGAAAGTTGACGATTTTCATAGAAAAGTTAAATTTTAGTCATCGTGTTTATCATACTAATCATTGCAACATTAACACATACTACACTGAACGGATTTTTGCGTTATTTCCAGATCATGAGAAGTAGCACACAAAGGATATGACCGGTCGGAAGGGGAGGTTCACTCCTCCATGGCACCTTTAATGCCTTAGGGGTTCTTGTTTGCTCTGCTCCAAAATATGTATTGTTAATCGGCTTTTTGGTCTAGCATATTGTTCAATATTTCCATATATTTCATATATATAATTAGCTTTCGTAAATAGTTTATAATGCATACAGAAAGAATTCAGTTGACACCATAAATGCACATTTATCGTGCTTAATGTGATTTGTTGAAAGATAAGAGAAACAATCAAGATTTGTAATATTTTCAAAGGTTTCGTTACAGACGGCCCATGAACTATTGAAAGAAATTTACAATGGGTCTCATGGCAAGGCGTTGACTCAGGACCCCTGCCATTGCTAGAATGCATATACATGTATTGATATTATTTTGTTTTATTTCGTCAAAGGAGTAAAAAAAATAGGAAGGCCTGTTAAAACAAAGCAATAAGTATAAAGTATTTTCATTATTTTTCCCTTATTTTCTTATTCTTAAAAGTAATATTTTTATGAAATTTGAAAAAAGAGAAAATTTTGTTAGGAAAGAGAAATTTTATTAACCTGTCTACGTCTTTTGGTGACAATTTTCGTAGACCCGCAAAATGTGTTTTAAATCTGGTTTTAATTTCCTACACAAGTAAACATTTAAAGAAATCTTTTAAGCTGACTGAAAAATATGTCCATATTTATCTTTATTTATATAGAGGAAAATAAAACAAACATGATTTTTTACACGTTTATTTTAATATATTGGCGATTGTTGGTCGTGGCTTAAAGCAACAAAGGGGTGCCAAACAGGGCGACCCCAAACAATTTCAACAAGCAGCAACAACAATCAACATGAAAGCAAAATATTACATGTACATGTACTTATAATAAGCAAAACAATGGCCGTTCCGGGTATACCGCAAACGGTAATTAACCTTACAATTAAATTTTATGTACATGTATTTTAAATAAACTTTACAAGTTTATATGTATGTAGTTATCGTTCCGGGTTATCAAACCGCGAACGTTACTTAAGATATTTTAGCAAGCAAAGCACTGTCCATGACATTTTGCACAGCAATTGAGTTTGTTTCAATCAATCAAAGCAAACCAATCCATGAATTTGTTGAAAGCAGCACACATTTTCACAGTAAATGAGTTTGTTTTAAGCAGCAGCATGATCCAGCATCACAATGAATTATAGCATCAGTTGAATGGCTCGGCGCAAACGCCACATGGCCGAAACCTTTGGAATCCACAGGTTTTGGTCACCCCACAAAATGGGGAAGCCGCATTCAACCGACCCACGACCAACCGCCCTAAATGTCACCTATTTACTTGGGAAACTGAAATAGCCCCCCTGAAAATAACTCTAGATCCCCATACCTCCTAAGTTGATTACGTCTGTATAATAATTAGACTAAAAATATGCAATTTGCCTCATAATTTATATTATACATGATGAATTAAATGTAATAAAACTTAAAGAAACATTTATATGTGGACAAAATATTGTCCCATCATAAAAATGGCTGATCCTGATCTACCCTTTTCAATTCAACAGCAGCATGTATGAATTTATTCTGGCTGGTTTAAAACAATAGTTCTAGAAAACCTATTTAACTTACCGTGTAAGATTATCTATGGAAATAAATCATGTTAATTGTAATAAAATAAGGTTAGCTTTATATCTGAGAATTGACTCCAGGCTTTTAGTAATCACATGTATTACATGTAACACAGGGTGTTACAGCAGTCAACGTTTTACTCCCAACTATGACTCCAAATGGGATCTTGACATCAGTTTTTAACTTTATTCTAATGAATGCTTTTCACCCAACCTATCTGTATGAGTTGTGAGCATATACATAATAAACTGGATGTAAAATGATACTTTATTAAATGGAGTAAGAATATGGAACTTTTTAAAGTTCACTTCCAATGAAAATTACAGATCTATGCCTATTAAAATAATAATGCAAGTTAACTACCTAGAACTAGGAACAGAACAAGTATTACTAATAAATGTCTCACACACAGAGCAAAAACCCTTTCCCCCATTTACATGTGTATTTTAATTATTCCTTTAGTTTAAAAAAAAAATGACACCTAAAAGTACTGTAAATCATTTTAACTATGTGCATTAGAGCCAAAGGCTGAGAAATAGAATTTTGCTGTGGTTTCTGGATAAATGATATGTTTACCTGGCATGAATCTAATATAATTAGTGGAAAATTTTGACAAATGCTTTAATTTCTAATCCATTAATAACAATTAAATAGCTTTGTATTTCCTAAAATTTTCCCTGACTGAAGATGTTTGTGTACTTCCAATGGGTTGGACTTAAATGTTTCTAGCCCTGGATCTTATAACTAGTGGTTTCCACTGTTTTGTTTAATATAGGATAGGCCATAAAATTAAATTGACTCTATGATTTGTGTATCTTGATTGAAATCCATAGGCTTACATCATGCTTATCAAGTTTAGATGTCTGATATAATACTAAATTTATTTAGGTCCAAGAAAAATGCCATTGTGAAATACATCGCATCAATTGGTGAAATCTTTGTATATTCAAACAGGTGGACCTAATGTAGTAATGAAATCAATTCCAAAAATTTAAGTCCTTTACATATTTGCCTCTTGTTTATCAATAATTGACTGCTGAACAAAGATATATGTTTTAGTCATTTAAATAAGCAGACTACATGTACGATCAGTTTGAATTTGTATGTACTTGACTTGATAACCTTAGTACACTGTATCTTGCAAATAATAAATCTTACTGAATTGATCCAAATTTTGTTATACTCCTAAGTCATGATCAATAGCCTCATATACAACTCATTCTAGTAAGTGTATAATACACTCTTTCTACTGAAATCCCTATCCAATTTATATTTTTCCTAAAGACTTTATTATTTCCAACTTAAGAGCCAGACCCAAATAACAATAATCCCCCCCCCCCAAAAAAAATTGAATGAATGGCATGTCTCTCCCCTATCTTTGAGTTATGAATTTGAATGACCAAAGTTAATTTCAGTAATATTTTTAACCCTGATGGTTTTGAATTCTCATCTGATGTAAATTTTCCATGAACTTAATTCTCTAACCAATAAAATAAATTTATCAAGAATAGCTTTTATGAATATCAATTATTTTTAGTAAAACTACTAGCTTAAAACAATGTAATCCACCGATGAACAAAAAATTCAGGTATGCCTAAAGCTTAAAGCAGAGAAAATTTTCAGTAAACACAAGTAAAAAGCTGGAATATTTTTTCCATAATATTTTGTGAATTGTAAAGTATATCCTTTTTATTTAAAACCTTATTAAATTGACCTTGTCAGTATTTGAAAATGAATAATCAATATTACATGATTTACGATCAGTTACTATTTTTCTGGGTCACAGCACACCTAGAGCTAATAACTTTAAATACTTAACAAAGCTAAAAGAAGAGAATTTCTAATTTAAGCAACTGGTTATAGCATACATGTACAGTAGATTATGTTCTTTAACTTGCATTGAGCATTAATTTGTCATTTTCCTTAATTTACCAGTCTAACCCTTATTTACCCAAACCATAGGTAAATAAAATTATCAATTCCTTTATTTCTAATGGTTATATCCTTAGAAGTGCAGAATGCATGAGCAAGAGGTATTCACCTTAGCAGGTACAATATACACATTGCATGTTATAAGTTTAATTTTCAAAAAAATCTTACATTTACCATGGGCATGCTCAATCAAAATCCCCATCCCTAAAATTCTGAAGCAAATATCTTTGTGTCAGATTGTATTGTCAAATTTATTGTATGACTCATTATATACATGTAAGTAAAAATAATTAGCATGGCTCTAATGGGTAAGTGAGCGAACCTTTGATTGCCAATGAATTTGATAAAATTTATGTAATTGCCAAAGGAACCATGGGGCAATATTTCACACTTGAGAATCTCTGAATTTAATTTCAAGAGTACATCAGATTTGAAGTTTGAATAAAGCATTGGCTTTTCTTGGTTGATTGTGTTGTTTAATATACATGATATAGGGGGCATAACTTTAGCCAAATATGAATTAAGTTCCTATTGCATGATAATAACTTATAGCCTGATTTATTCTGAACATTACCCTTACAATATTTGACGTTTCACTGTTAATCCTCAGATCTGGAAAAGGTATAACTTTGCTTTTGGGGGTTTTAGTTTGTTTGATTTTTGTTTTCCTATTGCAAAGTGTATTTAAAAGATCCCCCAATTGCATCACTTGAGAATGTTCAATTGAATAAATGTTTCGAAAAATGATAAACCCTGATTATAATGTTTTGATCATATTACTGTGTTATGCACACACACCCCCCTCCCCCCGATTTCTCATTGATAATGCCCGATTTATATATAAATATATTTAATGCATAATTACAAAATATTCCTCAATCTGATATATATTTGCTCGTAAACTAAAGCGTTAACAAGTTTTAACACAACTTATGCCACATGTATGCTGACAAAGAAAATTTCAATCCTAGCCAATCTCGCATTTTTTCAAAAAAGAATGATTCATCCATGCATCTAATCATCAAATCCGATATTTGTCTATACTATTTTATGAAATTATTTAAGAAGCAATCGTGATTGAAAGCATATTTTTTTGAAAATTCTGTCTGCTACAAAATTCGTATTAGTCCATGAGCCAGGCCATGAATTTTTCGGTATTGGTACCATCTCGGGTGAATAATTTACATAGTTAATTTTTGAAGGACATTCATCTCTACCTTCAGAAAATGTATGATAGCATTCAATTGATTGTGGCTTTAATGGTGTATCAACCGTTTACATACACAAACCCAATTTGTTCGTTGCCTCAGCTGTGTCTTTGAAAGAAGAAGGTTGGTTTTTTCAATACGCAATTTCTACCTCGTATTTCGGATGATATTTTCTTGAAAATTCTTTTGAATGCAGAACATGCTATTACCCTGTTCAGTTATTATTCAATATTGGTTATTGGTTATTGGTTATATATAAATATATATATATATATTTATATATATATATATATATATATATATATATATATATATATATATATATATATATATATATATATATATATATATATATGTGTGTGTGTGTGTGTATCTTGATTTAATATTTAATCTTTATCCCTATCCTAAAAATCAAAATTGAAGGAAAATTCCCTTGATTTACCCTGTGCGCATATTCTTTATTTAACAAAGATATTGTGAATATGTCAGATCTCAATTAGAGTCTTTACCTAAAATGTTTTAATTATTTAATCTCATGCTAAACCATAATGATAATGGACGATTATATGTTCATCTAAGTTAAACGTGTAATATATTATATATTTTTGACATTAAAATTAAGCAACATATGTGCACAATCATATATGTGCTTTGTGGGCAGTGGGCTGTGTCTCACAACCTGCAATGGCCTATCGCCCCTTCTCCCCACTAGTCCGGGTAGAGAGAACCCGTACCCTCTTAAAGGATATCCCTTTAGAAGAGCACTCTCTACACAAAGCGCTGACGGGTCTCAAACCCTGTTCATTGAGGGCTTGCCTACCAATAACGCATGTAAAGACTGTGCACCGGCGGACTCTGCGGAGGAAACCGTCATGGTTCAACGGAGAAAAAGGCTGTCACAGCAAGCACCGTGGAATGCTTGGAGCAAGGCAAGGCATACAGCACGTCTTGGTCATCCACTGCATCTGTCTCCATCTCCAGACGTCCTGACATCTGTTTTGCCACTGGATCTAGATGGTTGCGGGCGAGAGAGTGAGGTCGGCGACGCGCAACCCTTCTTCAATTTAATCAAACTCATCATTTTAATCAAGTCATTGTTCATCTTCCATCCCTTCTATCATTCACCCCAAAGCCCTATGGTGACAGGCGAGCAACGAAGGTGACAGGTGCGGGTTCACTGGAAGTCGGTAGTCACGGACCTGCACACAGGCAGCACAGGCCATATGGTCGCTCTTCACCGACCAGAGCAGCGTTAGGGTTCGGCAGCCACCTGTGCTACTGAGCAGCCCTCTTTAGGAACACACTGCTCACCTCCATGGCAAGAGGACTGCATTATAAAAGGTATCCCAAACGTTGCCTGCTCCACCTTTCCCTAGCCAGTTTACCGCGGCTAATGGGGACCTACACATGCGGTCGAAATAACAAAGAGAACAAGAAGCAACAAGGAGCAGAATACGTCATTGTCAGGAAGAGAAACAGACAGACAGTTCGTTTGTTCACCAAGGCTATGTGCGGCACGGAGTGCTGGACAGATCACTGTCTTAAATTCTCGAAATTTCACCTCTCAACTTCCAAACCAAACTCAGGATACGTTTTTAGGAGACTAAGGCTTCAAAACGTCTCAATGTTGGTAAGCTCAAGTTGCCTTCCACCTCTAAGTACTTTGCTGACACCCTGGAAGAACGCCTGAACTCAACCGTGCTGGATGACCACGACGTGGAAGCAGCATGAAACACTTCGTAACACAGTGTACAATACAGCCTTCGAGTGTCTTGGGCCCTCCACCAAAAATAAAACAAAGACTGATTTGATGAGAACTGTGCCGCGATCACGCAGCTTCTAGAGGACAAACATCGCGCTTACAAGGCTCATATAAAGGGTGTTAGGAAAGTTCATTCCACATTTTCCTTTTATTTTCGAAAAGAAATACAATGAGAAGATATTTAAAATTTGTGATATTTCATGTTTACAGACATCATTCTTGCTACTGATAAGGTTTTAACTGTCTTTTGTTGAATCAATAAGGGGAGGGCATGTATTAAAAGATATGATGTCTTTTTAGAAAAATTAGGAATGACATATATTTGTGACATATATTAAGCACACAGGTCAAAAATCCTTTCAAATACTATGCAGAAATTATCAAGTCTGTAAAAAATTTCAAAATGACAAACTTATTCGTTTAAATGGTGATCTATCGTTCTTACACCTTCACTCATCAACTTGTCTGATGCAAGATAAGATAAGAAAAAACAAATGCATTATCCTTTATTTTCACTCAAAATGACCAGCATTTCTATCATAATAGTGCTTTAAAGATGTCGCATATATTTTCATATGGAAGAAAAATCCTGTAGCCTCCTGTTAAAAATGAATTGCTTTAAATCTCATGCACACTCTCGTGATTTTGTCAGACTTGAAAATTCATCTCTTAAATTAAGCACTACTTTGAAATTTTTGAAAATATTTCATCATGGAACGAACTTTCTTCACACCCCTTAGATGATTCCACCTCCACAGCCAAGAAAGACGCTCTGGGGAACGCTCGCACAGTACAGCCAAAGCTTTGGGATATGCAGGACTCCTGGCTGAATACCAAAGCTGACGAGATCCAACGCTACGCCGAATCTCATGACAGGAAGTCTACGGGCCAACTCCATCAGGCTCATCCCCTCTCCTCAGTGATGACGGGTTAACACTCATCACAGAGAAGGAAAATATACTCGACAGGTGGGCGGAACTGGCTGAATGCCAAAGCTGACGAGATCCAACGCTACGCCGAATCTCATGACAGGCCTAGGAAGAACTTTTACTGTGGACTTGGGGGAAGTCTACGGGCCAACTCCATCAGGCTCATCCCCTCTCCTCAGTGATGACGGGTTAACACTCATCACAGAGAAGTAAACTATACTCTACAGGTGGGCGGAACATTTCATTGGCGTTCTGAACCGCCCTTCTACCATCAACGACGAAGCCATCAACCGTATTCCCAGGTTCCCATCAACTAGTCACTGGATGCCGTTCTCACGTTGGATGTGATCCAGAAAGCAATTAGTCTGTTGTCAACTGGCAAAGCACCTTGCCAATAGCCCGATACTCCATCCCAGCTGAGATTTACAAAGAAGGGGGAGTGGCTCTAGTCGAAAACCATCATCATCTGCTTGTGCAAGGATCGGCCTCACCAGTCACCTCCGCACCCACTGTCCAGGTCAACCCCCTCCTCCACGAAGATGAGACAGTGGTCATCGTCGTCACATATGGACGAATAACTATGTCTCTAGCAATGAAGCCACAACGGATTTGATGCTATCATACATTTTCTCACTAGTTAGGGGTATACCTTACCAAATATCACTATAAAGTTTATTCACCCAAAATGGTACCGACCACCCCCAGTGGCTCATGGATTATATACCTTTCGTTGAAATTAAGCCAGTCAAAGCACCCCCTAATAAAACCGTCCCGGTCAAAGCGTCCCCTGATTTTGGTCAAAGCGTCCCCTTAATTTGGTCAAAGCGTCCCCTAATTTTGGCCAAAGCGCCCCTTATAGAATTTTACAGTAAAATGATGTTTACAAAACGCCCCCAAATATTGGTCAAAGCGTCCCCTGATTTTGGTCAAAGCGCCCCTTACAGTAAAATGATGTTACAAAACCGCCCCCAAATATTGGTCAAAGCGTCCCCTGATTTGGTCAAAGCGCCCCTTAACATTTTTTTCTTAGGAAAAATCGTCTGGGAAGCAATGGTCAAAACGTCCCCGATTTTGGTCAAAGCGTGGAAACCCCCTGATTTTGGTCAAGGCGCCCCCTAATATTTTTACAAACATGTTACGGAATAAAACTGTTTTGTATTTATAATATTATCATTGTTTGGCAGTTAATTCTATAGGGGGCGCATTGACCAAAATCAGGGGACATTTTGACCATTGCTTTGGGATCGACTCGAAACGTTTTTTTTTCCTGTAAAAATATATTAGGGGGCGCTTTGACCAAAACTAGGGGACGCTTTGACCATTTCTTGGGGACTGTAAAGATTGTTTCTATAAATATATTTTATTCTATAAAAATATGTAATTGTTAGGGGGCGCTTTGACCAAAATCAAGGGACGCCTTGACCAATATTTGGGGGCTGTATTATTTCTATAAAAATATGTTAGGGGCGCTTTGACCAAAATCAGGGGGCGCTTTGACTAAAATCAGGGGACACTTTGACCAATATTTGGGGGCGGTATTTTTCTATAAAAATTTGTTAGGGGGCGCTTTGACTAAAATCAGGGGACGCTTTGACTAAAATCAGGGGACGCTTCGACTAAAGTTAGGGTACACTTTGACCGGGACGTTTTATTAGGGGGCGCTTTTCGTTCTTAGGATCCAGGGCAAAGAGGGGGAATTTGAGATATCCCGAACCCGATCTAATTCATAGCTAACCCAACTCAAATAGCAGCAACCAAGTTTTCCTCATAAAATAAAGGCATCTATTCTTTAAATTAATAGATGCTATTATTTTTGACAATCAAGATTTTTTTCGTGAAGTTAAGATTTATGCATCTGTCTAATCAGTATCAGAATTATATCAGCACAGTATATATTCTGTACATGTTTTTTTTTTTTAAAAGAGATGTTGTTTAGATGACTGACATTAAAATGTAATAAAATCCAATTAAAGTGTATTAAAAGAAAAATGCACACAAAACGGAATTTGATAACATGGCTTACATTATTTATGAATATTCATAAAAAACTCCGCTTCTATTCGGACTACATGATTCAGTTATTAACATCTGCGTTATTATCATGAAGAGATGTCAGTTTCTATGGCTTTTCATGATTAATAGTGTTTTTTGTATACTAAACTATCATAAAAGATTCTAATGTTGCGTACAATCTGTACCAGGGACCTATATACTAATATTAGTATATAGGTCCCTGTCTGTACTAAAAGAATTGATTTCCCCCTTTTTTGTTAAATTGTTTTTTTTTGTAAAGAAAGGGGGTTGGAGTGCTTTTGTTTTCAATGAACCTTTCTCAACCGGACTGAAGCTAGCAGCCAATAACAGCAGCCACTTAGCCCGTAGAAGCTAGCAGCCAATAAGGAAATTCATCAAAGAACTGAGAGTACTAAGACGCAGTATTGTTTTTAATACGTTATATTAGATTTCCCTAAGGTCTTGGGGGGTATCCCTTGTCAAGAATTCAAAGGGTCCGAGGGGCTGTAAAGGGCTTGTTAGATAACCTGAACTTTGTTGGTTTTCATAATTGTATATTGTGAAACGGGAAAAATGCAGCCATTAGAAGCCTTATCTTTGACAAAGGATAACACCTAAGACCATTAACCCTTCCCCAGTTTGTTCAGGTGCCCAATAATGGAGGACAAATAAATGCTTGAAATATGCCCCACGCACTTGGCACCACTTGGTGGTGCCACTACAACCCCATTCTGAAAGTGGGAATAATAGCCCTAGGGCCCTTCTACCTTGCCCAAGTAATCATTTGGTGAACACCTCAAAGATAAGCCTTATAATAGCTGCCCTTTTCCCGTTTCACAATATACAATGATGAAAAACATCAAAGTTCCGGTTAGCTAAAAGGCACTTTACAGCCCCTGGGGCCCTGTGAATTCTTGACAAAGGATGGCCCCTAAGACCCTTTACCCATCCCCAGTAATAGTATGTTCAGGTGCCCAATAATGGAGGACAAATGAATGCTTGAAATATGCCCCACGCACTTGGCACCATTTGGTGGTGTCACTACAGTCCGATTCTGAAAGTGAGTATTGAGAACCCTAGAGCCCCTCTACCTTGCCCCAGTAATTGTTTGGTGAACACTTCAAAGATAAGGGGTATATTAGCTGTTCTTTAATGGAGTTTTGGGGAAAAATGTAAAAAACGAAAAAACAAACAAAGTTCAGGTTAGCTTACAGGCCCTTTCCGGTCCCTTTGAAACGTTGACAAGGGATACTTCCTTAACCTATCCCAGTGATAGTTTGTTCAAGTGACCAATAATTGATGACAAATGATTGCTTGAAATATGCCCCATGCACTTGGCACCACCTGGTGGTACCACTACAGCCCTGTTCTGATAGCAGGAAATAATAGTCCTTGGGTCCTTCTACCTTGCCCTGGTAATGATATGGTTGACACTTTATTAATCATGGGTATGATAAAGGGTGTTAAGAAAGTTCATTCCAGGATGAAATATTTTCAAAAATTTCAAAGAAGTGCTTAATTAAAGAGATGAATTTTCAAGTCTGACAAAATCACAAGAGTGTGCTTTACATTTATAGCAATTCATTTCTTGCAGGAAAATCTAGGATTTTCTTCCATATGAAAATATATATAACATCTTTAAAGCACCTGAATGATAGAAATGATGGTCATTTTGATTGAAAATAAAGGATAATCTATTATTGTTTCTTCATAGCTTATCTTGCATCAGACAAGCTGGTGAGCGTAGGTATAAGAATGATAGATCACTTTTAAAAAGAATAGGTTTGTCATTTTGAAATTTTTCACTGATTTTATAATTTTTGCATAGTATTTAAAAGGATGTTTTGACCTCTGTACTTAATATATGTCACAAATATGCGTCATCCCTGATGTTTTCTGTACAGACATCATCTGTTTTAATACCTGCCCTCCCCTTATTGAAGACAGTTAAAACCTTATCAATAGCAAGAATGGACTCTGTTAACATGAAATATCACAAATTGTAAATATCTTCTAATCGTATTTCTTTTTGAAAATAAAAGAAAAATGTGTAACGAACTTTCTTAACACCCTTTACTTGTCTGTAATATTAAAAATGCTCTTGGAACCACTTGGTGGTACAACCACCACTTGATCCTTTCTCAATATATTTTTTTTGCTTCTCGCCGCATGTTAAGCTTTCTTTACATTATGCGCATCCCTTCACATTGTGCCATCTTAAAAAAAGAAATTTCCCTCCTCAGGCCGGTTGAAAATGTATGAGGCGCCGTTTTATTTTTGACTGCCAAAAAGTGATATCACCTATTCGAATAGGTGATATCACCTATTTAGATTTTTTAGGTGATAATCTGTATATTATAGGGAGCATTTTTATTTGATGTTGTAAGAAATTCAACTAGGTGATTTCACCTATATTCGAATTAGTGATATCACAAATTCAAATTAAATAGATGATATCACCTATTCGAAAAAGTGATTCAACTAATTCGAATAGATGGTATCACCTATTCAGTATGAATAGGCGATATCACCTATTCATTTCCAATAGGTGATATCACCTATTCGAATAGTTATATCACCTTTTCGAATAGGTGATATCACCTATTGAAAATGAAAAGGTGATAACTCACCATTTCGAATAGGTGATATCACCTATTCGAATAAGTGATATCACCTATTCAAATAGGTGACATCACTTTTAGCCAGTAAATACCAAAACTGCACCTCATAAAAATGGCATTATTTTAACTTTTATTTACAATTTACATGTTAATCAGTTGATTTCCATTATTTCTTTTAGAGATCTGGAATGTCTCTGCAGGATGCCCAGATCATTGGATGCGTTTTTCAAACAAGTGTTATTTGTTTGTTACTCGCTATCCTTTAGAGTGGATCGATGCAATGGAACTTTTAAACTTTATTACATCACAATTGGATACTAGTACTTGATTTAAGCTTATCATAATAGTGACAAATATGTTTCTGTCTGTGAAAGGGGTTGAGTGGAAAAGAAAATATAAAGGTGAAAATAATAAATACAAAACATTTGAAAACATGTGAGCCCTGAGAAATGTCAAGTGGCATCTTTTTTTAAAACAAGAATACTAATATTTTACAGTACACAAATTTATAAACTAGGCGAATGAAAGGAGATAAAGTCTTGTTCGACAAATTGCTTCACTCTATGAAGTTGTGTATTAAGTCTTTACAATTCTTGCTTTTTCTCATGAATGTATCACTCGATGTCCATTTTCATCTTTGTTAAAAGCAGTAGTATATGTACTCTAAATAAAGATATCTAAAGTTCATATTCATCTCATTATATTTGCAAGGCATTGTTCACTGAAAATCTAAGTTACTGTGAACCTAAACTGTATTTATCTATTTAATAATGCTAAAACAAACTTCAACTTGAATTGAAGTTTTGGTTTATATATAGTTTTCCCCTTCGGATATTTTAGACCTTCTGTAAAACCAACGGGGCAAAGTTGGCTGAGATAAAATCGTCATCAGAAAACTACTTTCTTCAACATGAAGCCAGACGCCTTAAAGGTCAGTTCTTTTTTTTTTTGAAAAAGAAATAAAAATCTTGGAGAGAAAGATAAATGCTTCAGCTGTTTCAATTCGAATATTGCTTGTATGACTAATGAAAATTAAGAACAAATCTCTCAAATCTTTTTCCTCGAGTCAATCGATTGATCGAGGTCGAGAGAGAACGATGGAAAGAGAAATTAAGTAGTCCGATTTAGTCCTTCATTCATTTATCCTGGTTTTCTCCTTACAGGAAGTTTTTGGCTCGGTGGTTCTGATATAATTATGGAAGGAGTATGGAAGTGGATGGACAGTAACAAAAGATTTTACTACTCCGCCTGGCCACGTGGACAACCCGATAATTATAGAGGTGGAGAACATTGTTTACATTTCAATGGTGGATACCATTACGTCTGGAATGACACAGAGTGTAACAAAAGATCTAATTTTATCTGTGAAAAAGCTTTATAAGTTTTTTTAAATGTATTGAAATCTCCAATGCATATGGATTTTAGGGCGATATACATGCATAAACATACGAGGGGTGATCAAAAAGTTCGCAAACTAATTGCATAACTTCCACGAAAGAAACAATATTTGGTATCAATGTTGATTATATTTTAAATTAATCCTCTCCGATTTTAATGCACAGCAACCACCGTTTTGCGCATGCGCGAACTACGTGATATTGGCGGTCACGTGACCCCCTCCGTAGCGTTCTGTCACAAAAGTTGAAAGATTTTACTGAGTCTTATATTTCTTTCCATGTGAGTTAATTGTTATGACAAGAACAGTTCATTTGTCAGAAATGGTCAAATCTCGGCAACAGAATGGGTGGATAAGAATATCATTTCCAAAAATAAGCATGGCGACCTTTAAACACAAATCTTGTGTCTCGGGAGAGATTTTTATTCAAGGTGGATAGAGAACAGTAGCCTTCTTTTTATCATATCTAATATGTTTAAAATCAAAAGTAAACGATATCTAAGGTATTTAATATTATATTATTGTTCAAATATTCAACTATTTTTCAAAGTGAAAATTGGAGGTCTTTGATAGCAAATTGCTTAATTAAAAACACATATCTTTTCAAAATTGCTTTCATTGGGCAAAATGACATGTATCATTTTTAACCATCTGCCTTCCTTCACTAAAACGATCAATCCAATCATTAATTGAATTTTTAGGAACTCATTTATCTTAGTAAACTGTGTACAAATTATTATATGATACTGCAGAGGGATATCTTAATACAATAAATTGTACAGTCGTTTGTAGAACGAGTTCGACTGAGACAACCATTTTTCGTCACAAGTGACCTACATAGTGACGTCATTTTCAAATTGTGACGTCACAAACAAAGAGAAAAACTTTATTCAGCATATGCTATTTATAGACCTTGTGTATGGCTATGTGTGTACCGAATTTCATTCTAATCTGAATTGTGGTTTTGTAGATATAGAGATATATATAGAGATAGTTTGCGAACTTTTTGATCACCCCTCGTATACACACATGTATATAGAAAAAGAGCTGCAATGATATTTTCCTGCATGTTATATTCTGATTTCTGAAGTGAAATAAAATCAGTTCTTTTTATCTTGCTCTCCCCCTTTTTATATTAATATTATTACATTTCATGCGTATGATAAGGTATTTATGTTTTGTCTAAATAATGTGTCGTGAAAATTAATTTATCATATTTTCTGTTTGAAGATATAAAATTATGGATATGCTAGGATTTTTATTTTTTTCTGATGTTAGTTATATATACATGCAGATAATATTGCCTATCTTCGCTAGTCAAGGGTTTCTGATACGCTACTCTCCTCTGCCTAAGCCCTTGGCATACGGTGTTAAAAAAGCTGGGCTTTTTTCAGGTTGTGGTTGGAGTGGGTTGACATTGATCGACCAATCAGCTAATAAATTGTTTTTTTGTTATGAAACATATGGAGATAACGAACAGTATTCAAAATCAAAATGTCAATAAAACAATAAAAAATCGGAGCAGAGCAAACACGGACCTCCAAAACATTGGAGGTCGGATCAGGTGCCATGGAAGAGTGAGCATCCCCTGCCGACCGGTCACACCCGCCGCGTGCTCCTTGTCATGATTGGGAAATAACAGAAAAATTCGTCGTCAATTCAGTGTATAAATAATGGACTTACAATTAATATGAAAATCGTCAGTCAGCATTTGACTCAATGATTAATTATATTTGCTGACAAGGTCTTTGTATCAACCATGATAGAACTTACGAAATGTTGACTTTAAACGAGAATGCTGATATTCTTGTTTCATCGACTTGTTTGTCAATAATTAACCTCGTTTTAGAAATTGCTCAAACGCCGAGCATGCTCTTGCGTATCGTATCAACTGATATATTTAAACTCCGTATGGAGGTGATGAAGGAAGTTGACGATGGAAAAGTTAAAGTAATCGCGTATATCTCAGAGCTTGGTTGTTAGCTTACCATTAACGTTTTTTTTTTCAAGTAAAATATCAAAATATGAAACAGATATGTCAGGCTTTGTGGCATCTTTTATCTCAAGCTCATCAGGATATATATTGTATCGACATAAGAATGGAAATTACCATTTGTAAGTGACAATACGTCATCGATATATCTCTAAATATCGAGCTAAAGGCCACAGCAAGTGTTTTCTTTTTTCACGCATAAGATTTTACACAAATTTTGCTTCATATGAATACAAAAATAGGTCTGCTTATTAATGGGCGCAATTGGTACCCATGGGAATTCCAGTGGATTGTTCGAAGACCTGGTCTCTTAAAAACAACATAGATATTGTCAATCAGAAACTCAAGCATCTTTTTTTATGTTAACTTCAGAGTACCTGTGTACAATCAGAATGTCTTCCAACCAATGAACCAATGGCAAGGTAAATAAATTGATGAGTTCCATTTTCTTCTAAAAGCAGCTGTTAATTATAACAAAAAGCCTAGACTTTAATTTATCGTGAGGAATGGTTGTGTATAAAATTGAGAAGTCGCAAGTTTTTCAGCTGTTGATTTTGGTGATTTCAAATTGTCCAATAGTTCCTTGGAATTTTTAAGTTGTACTAATATCCTTGCTATTAAACTTTATTCTGGCATGCGTATTAGGGATGGAAAGATAACGAAACACGTAACAATATCTTTTAAAAGTAGCAGTTGACAGTTTAAGTAGCAGGTAGTAGGAGTGGGCATTTGGCAGTAAGCAGTTGGCTATCGTACAGCGACAACAATACAAAAGCTAGTGTCTATTTAGAAAATACTTAGTTACAAATTAAGACAATGTCATCGGTTTCTTGCGATCGTCAAAACGTTTAACTAATTTACTATTGACAAAGTAATTGTTTGTCTGTACATGTAAGTTTTTTAACGTCCCTCTCGAGAATTTCTCACTTATATGCAGACACCACCATTTTGCCGGTGGAGAGCTGTAAATTTTGTCCTATGTTCGGCACTCAGGGCCAGAGTAAGGGATCCTTTTGTGCAAGCACCTAAGTACTGCTGACACGGGACCTCGATTTATACGGTCTCATCCAAAGAACAAGTCTCCGCGTCAAACGGTGGGATTCGAATCCGCGACGTGAGGATCAACTTATTAAGTACTATATCTAGATTCTAGATCAGACGCTCTAACATCTGCGACACGCGAATTTCAAAGTGTATGCATGTATGTTTTCAAACTGGTGAATTTTTTTTTTCATGCATCACCTTCCTTTTAGATTCCAAGAAACATACAGATCAAGCTAGAGCTTTTTTTAAATCTCATTTTCGCTTAAATGTTACCGTGGAAACAAAAAAGTTTAAATGGATATTTTTTTCCATTCTTATTTCAAACTTTATGAACATAATAATTATGTGTAGCTATCTCTATGGTATCTGGTGTTTCAAAATAGCTACCGTTGCCACAGAAATAAATGTAAATCAGTGATAGCTAAAAATTTAAATTTTGCAAAAATAATGCATTATCTCAATAACACCGCCGGGTCGAGGGGACATACTTATGCTTTGAATTTTAAAAAATACTGGACATGGATGAGCATCACAGCCCTGAGAGAGGATATCAAGTCTTGCAACATTTGAGGGGCAATTTTGCAATTTACTTACTTCCTTACTTAGTCCTATTCGTGCTTTGAGCACCAAAGACCTCCATCTCTGATATTGATTGTATCATGCCCCAAACCCATCCCTGATCTTTCATTTCTTTTTCAGCGGACCTTCGCCATGTCTCCTATGGTCGTCCTCTGTTTCTATTGGTGGAGTCCATCTTAAGGCAACTCTTGGTATATCTGATGATTTCATTCTCGTCACATGGCCAATTCATTTCCATCGTCTCTCTTTAAGCAGTTGTGTGCATTCTTTCATACAGCTCCTTTTCAGATTTACTGGGACAAGCCTGTAGTCACTTCCTACATCAGCCCCTCTCAATCCTCTTACATCCTGCAATGTTTCTTTCCACCTTTTATTTATCAGTACATTGTCAATTTGATTCTGTGTGTGACCATCTGGTGCAGTCCATGGTAGCTTATGGATGTTCTTATTCTGGAAAAAAATCCTTTTTTTCTTCTTTATCTCTTTGTCTTTCGCGGGTGAGTAGCAGACTACAACCGTAAGTTCACCATTTTTGAATAGAATCTTGCAGAAAGAAGTCTGTCAATGTATGGTTACCAACCTTACATGCACTTCCCTAGTTTCTGCTGAGTAATAAGCCTTCTCCACTGCTGTGCTGTTGATCCTTTCTTCCTAAGTACAACATCTGATGAACAGTGGCAAGTTTACAAGTCCCGTCTCCTGTTCATCTAGTTTCACATATACCTAGCATCTGTCCATTTCTTTTAAGACTTGAGCCAATTTTCCTGTCTGGTAGAGGGCGCGGACATTCCAGCAACCAACTCCACATACTTCTTCAGGGTGAAGGATGTTCACTATCTGGGTGTAAGTTTCCTCCTGGGTTTGACTGTCATCCTTCATATGTTCAATTCCCTGAATAGTTTCAATCCTCCCCCTTGGTACAATTATTCTCGGCTTTGGTTTCTGTAGCTGTTGATTTTTTACATGTTTGGGTTGCTGACCCTGAACAAACCCCTCTGCACTCGGAGGACAAGTGGTTTTATGTCAGGGTTTTCCTTCCCTAAGGTCACAAGTTCCAGTTATTTAAAGACGCCGAAGACTCGCCTTTCGCCACTGTCACTAAGCTGCTTATATTAAGCATTTCCAGTGTCGCCAAAACGGAAAGGTGTGACATGTGACTTGCTGGCAGAACCTTTTTGGACGGTGAGCATTAACTCGAGGTTTCATTCGTGAATCTCCGTGACCACTGAAAAAACACCCCCTCGAGACCCTCATCAGCATTTGACCCAAATTTTGAAAATTTAAGAATACCTAAATTAAAATTTAGGTTCAGACTTAATTTATTAATGAATTGAACGAATCTATGTACTAGTATTTATTATAGATTTCATGCTCAATTGGGCGATTCTTTAATCAATCGAAATTACTTTCATTCCAATTAAAAATAAGTTGACTTTAATTTATAAAATTCAATGGAAAGAAGAGTAAAGGTTCACATTTATGTGGTTTTTAACCTATTTATTGTCGATGTGATTAATTAAGGAGAAATCCTACTGCCGTGATAACAAATGAATTTTGTCTTTAGTGTGATAGTCCACAAGGGGGAGGGGTACATGTTAGAGGTTGATCATGTACAAGATATAAATTAAGATACCGGTAGTACCACACATGCCAATCTCAAAACATGAGAAAAGTACAATTTGCTTCATTAAAACTAAATATCATGGGATGAATCCCATTTTAAGACATTAAAAAAACTATTAAGGTCATATATGTCGTATTTTTGATAAGTTCAGACTAACTAAAATTAAAAAGATCCATCTAAATGTATTTGATACTTTATATAAAGATAGAAACACAGTTTAAACCAATCGCGTTTCATTAATATCAGAGATTTAAAGCAATAACCGAAATATTTTCGACTCGTATATGAATATCAGACACAGTTTAAGGACAGATGATACAAACAATTGATTTCTTTGAAAAAGATTAAATATCATGTCACAAGTTTAGAAAAGCGGATGGTTCTTAGATTTTTTTCTCCGAAGAACCGGAATATGAAAAAGACTTGGAAAATATTAGTAATATTTCAATGAAAACACAAATATAGACAAATCACATTCAGTAAAGGTTTACAGGTGAAAATAAATTTCAGAATATGTTATCTTGGCGCTAAAAGTGTTATATAAACTAAAGAAAAATATACCGAGCCAGGTGAATTTTATTAGGAAAAGCTATATGGTTAAAATCAGCCTATGAGATATTGCCATTTTTTTGTTATTTCGATCTTCCTCTTAAAATTCACCTGGCTTGGTATATTTTTCTTAGGTTTATATTACACTTTTAACGCCAGGATAACATATTTTGAAATTTTTCATCTGTAAACCATTACTGAATGTGATTTTTCTATATTCGTTTTTTTATTGAAATATTACTAATATTTTCCAAATCTATTTCATTTTCCAGTTCTTCGGAGAAAAAAATTTTAAGAACCATCCACTTTTCTAAACTTGTGACATGATATTTAATCTTTTTCAAAGAAAAAAATTGTTTGTATCATCTGTCCTTAAAGTCAATTTAACCATAGAAAGGCTATGTGGGCATTTTTAAGTTCAAAATAGGTGAAAATTTTAATTTGAAAGTAAATAACAATTATCAGGTAAATGGACACGTAATCTCTAATTTTTATTTATTTTTTTTTTGTCCACATACATTACATATTATGGAATTCCATATACGACAGCCAACTGCTTACTATGAGGCGCCGTTTTAATATTTTTGAGGTATTTTCTGATATCAAAAAAGAAATAATTCGAATTCTTGATATCAAAAAATATATCAAAAAATAGATTTTTTGATGTCAGAAAATGATTTTCTGATATCAAGAATTCGAATTTCAGATATCAAAAAATCATTTTCTGATATTAGAAATTCGAATTTTTGATATCAGAAAATCTATTTTATTTTCTGATATCAAAAATTCGATTTTTTGATATCAAAAAAATAATTTTCTGATATCAAAAAATCGAATTTTTGATATCAAAAAATCATTTTCTGATATCAAAAAAGAATGAAGAATTTTTTATATCAAGAAATACATTTTCTGATATCAAAAAATAGATTTTGTGATATCAGAAAATAAACAAGATTTTCTGATATCAAGAATTCAAATTTCTGATATCAAAAAATCATTTTCTGATATCAGAAATTCGAATTCTTGATATCAGAAAATCATTTTGTGATATCAGAAAATCGATTTTTTGATATCAGAAAATGATTTCTTGATATCAAAAATTCGAATTTCTGATATAAGAAAATGATTTATATTTTTTGATATCAAGAATTCGAATTTTTGATATCAAAAATTACTTTTTTTGATATCATAAAATCCCCAAGATTTTTTTATATCAAAAAATGATTTCTTGATATCAGAAATTCGAATTCTTGATATCAAAAAATGATTTTGTGATATCAAAAATTCGAATTTCTGATATCACAAAATCTTGATTATTTTCTGATATCAAAAAATATATTTTCTGATATCAGAAAATGATTTTTTGATATCAAGAATTCGAATTTCTGATATCACAAAATGATTTTTTGATATCAGAAAATACATTAAAAATATTAAAACAGCGCTTCATAGCTTACCGTGCTCACTGCTTTGATTTGTTTGAACAGCACTGAGAAACACAAAATGTGCCGAAAAAAAGATTTAGAAAGGGGAAATTGTTACGAATAAATTACATGTACGTCATAATATCAAAGGAAAATTTAAACTTATGCAAATGTCTCGGCTAAACGGCAAAGTAAGCACTCAAATCTTCGTTTGTGTATAAAATTATATGCATGGTGTTTTTCAAGTCGGGATCGAAATACGTGAATTATTTATTTACATCCGGGCAGTTTGTATCCAAAGCAATACACAACATTCTTCGAGCGACAAGTTTGGTGGTATCCTTTTTGAAGGAATAAACTTGATAACAGCACCAAAATGAGTCGAGGGACAAATAGCATTTTAAGTGAGATAGAATGGGATGAAGGTTTAAGTATGCCTGTGGCAAATGCCGACAACAAGGCGCTCGAAGATCAGGTAATAATGCATGGATACCTCGTAATTTATTCATAAACAAAAATAAATCTTAAGTCAAGAAGTTTGAATTAGTAAATAGTGATAAAAAATAGTTTTTATAGAGCTCTTTTTTCGGGTACTACCAGGTCCAGGAAAATCACTATATTTAGCTATATAGGTAAATCTACCTATATAGCTTTATTTACCTATAAAATATAGCTATATTAAGCTATTTTGGAATAATTTCTGTTTTATGAAAAGCAGACAAAAAGTCGCATGATGAGACAGTATTAGTTTTCAACTTTGAAATGGACTGAAAACAATTCACCAAAAACCCACTTATAAAAATGTTTCTCCTTTTGTGCAATTGCAATCAAAGATCTAAAAGTTTTGGGGCTATGTATAACAGTTAATCTGTAAGTAAGCAGCTACTTTAACAAAGAAAAACAGTTTTGGTCAACAAGATAATTGATTGGTAATAATTGAGCACAATGCAAGGCAATCACACTTAGTCATGCCTCACCGCACTTCCAGCTATCCAAACAATAGAGATGCATTTTTTGGTTAAAAGTGTTTATAAGAGGCAATGTTTTTACTATCTATGTCCTAGGTTGTTTTTATCAATCCTTTTAAAAAACGTTTCGGCAATAATTTACATGCGACTTTTTGTCTGCTTTTCATAAAACAGAATCTTATTCCACAATAGCTAAATATAGCTATATTTTATAGGTAAATAAAGCTATATAGGTAAATTTACCTATATAGCTAAATATAGTGATTTTCCTGGACCTGC
>PRKT01000013.1:2434376-2506221 GCA_003671525.1 Saccostrea glomerata
AAAGATGAGGATTCCATGACCATTCAAAAGTACACACGTCAAGATGAGAGCAAAATCAAGGTATTGTAATATCAAACATAATAGTGTCAGAATTTTGATTATGTAATTTACTTCAAATGTTTTCATATTCATCATAAAATATATCTCTATATATGAATTTAAGCCAGTGATTGACGATTTTTGCTTTGATGAATTATTTAGGAATTATCCCTAAGAATGGAGAGGCTGACTGATGAATCCAAGCAGAAGAAGCATGTCCTTGAACATGAGACAACAGAAACTTTAACGGCTCAGATAGAACTGGACAAAACAGCAGAGGACTTTAGGAAAGCTCATCAAGAGCGTCAGAACTTGATTGAACAATGGGAACATACTATTGAACAAATGCAGCGTCGTGACAAAGAAATGGATCTCCTTGCAGCGGTTTGTCTAATTTATTTTTGTTTGAATTATAAATATATACCCAAGTGACATAGATTTCTAAAACATAATTTCTAACAAATGTTTAAAGTTTAAGTCACAGATTGATAGGAAATAAGTGTGTTTACTTTTCCAGTATACATGTACTTCTTTCCACAAAAAATTCTTCATTTTTTGATGCATATGAAAAAAATTAAAATTTCTTGGCTTGTGGTTAGCCACAGATTGGTAGCTAACTGGTCTAAAATATTTGGTCGGACATCCAGGTCATCAATTCCTTATTTTTATGCTTATTTTTCTGGTTTAGATCTACGGCTAGTTTGGACATTGAATATATGTTAAGAAAAATATTTAAATAAAGAAATAAATATTTTTAAAATTCTACAATTTTAAAATTCACTTTTGAATTTCTGTAGAAATTGGCTAGAGTAAAAGCTGAAGTAAGAAAGAGAGAAGAAAATATAAAAGAAAAACAGCAGTTCTTAGACAATGAAATAGAGAACAATAAAGAACAAGAGAAAAAGATTTCCCTGGCAGAGAGATTGTCAGCAAAGTTCAGAATCGATTACCAGGAGGCAGAGACGCAGAGAGTCCAGTTCCAGGATGAGGTAATAGTGGTCCTAATACTCAGTTAAACATATATTGTAGATGATGAAGCTTCCTATCTGATGTAAAAAGTATAGGGATATTTAATGTTCTCATGAATGTCCATGTCATAGAAATTTTTAGAGTATTTTTACTTCCAAGTTTAAGAATGATGCTTCAGTTTGATTATTTTTTAAAATTATTTTTTAGTTGGATGCACTGAAGCGTACTGTTGATCGCACTGCCACTGACCTTGAAGTCACAAGGTCACAGGTTTCCATGCTGAAAAAGGATGTTCAGGAGAAAACAAACAAGTAATTAGAAATAAGTTTATGTCATTCATGATAATAATACATGTACAATGTATATGAATACTTTATTGACATGACTTTAAAAAAGTTATTTTTGCCAGCAGAATAAGCTAAAATATATAAATAATTTTCTAGACTGCAAATGGCAAAAGATTTGAGAGAAACATTAGTAGAAAAGTTAAAAATAGCAACAGAGTCCACACTGAGTGCAGAGGAGCGAGCAGCTCGCATGGATGAAATGTTGGAGGAGGAAGAAAAAGTTCAGAAGGAGTACGATCAGAAACTGAAAGCACTAAGAGATCTCCAGTTTCGTAAAACTCAGGAACTTCATGAATGTAAAGTGACAGAGAGGAACACAGAGGCGGAAATCCAGGTCAGATAAAGGATTTGTTATGACAGAGGTTAAATGTAGCAGCCCAACAAAGTTTTCTTTTTCAATAGTTATCTTCTTATTTAAATTAAATATTTTTCTTTAGTAATAAGAAGGATTCTTTTTCTTCAGAGGGTAAATAATTGCACATTTTTGAAATATTCTTACATGTTTCCAGGGAAGTCAAGCTGCTATTCGTAATCTTAACAGCAAAATATCCAAAGTGGACACAGATGCCCTTAAACAGCAGGAAATCATATACAACCAGGTATATTTTGTTGTAAATGAAGAAACAATGAAAATTTATCATGATAAACATGCCTACATTTATGTTGTATGAGTAGGATATAAATCACTTATAAAAATTTGCATTTAATTCATATGTTTAATGTGGAATTTTTTCAAAAAGAAAATCATTTTGATTTTATATAATGTGTGGCTGAGTTGAAAATTTTCATGTACATTTTGCTGCTTTTTTCAGGACTTTGCAGTTCAACAGTTGGAGAGAAGAATCAACAGAATGCAAGGAGAAAGAAGTAATGAGGAAAAGGTTGCCCTGGAGGCCAAAATAAAGGACCTGAATGACGATTTAGAACAGAGAAATAACACACACACGTTGCTGACACTGCAGCTCAAAAGACTGCAGGTTGGTTATTTTTAGTTAAGATTTGTTGAACCTTACTATTCAATAAAAGAAAGATATATATTCAAATGTCTTTATACTAGTCTTGGGTGATGAAATTTTAGATTTTACAAAATCACTGACCTCATTACATACATAGAAAAATATTGAGTACTCTCATATTCAGAAGAAGAAACATAGCAGTTGAAATTCTATCGTATTTTTTTCAGGATGACATCCGTCGTGTGAAGAGAGACTTGGAGAAGTCAGGAGCTGAGAAATGTGACCTGACCAGTAAGATAGAGGAGATAAATCTGTACAACGACAGCTCCGAGAAAGAATTGAGGAAGATCATCAGAAACAAACAGGTCTGTAGACAGAGAGATATAGTAAAAAAATTAGTATCAAGAAATGAATTTCATTTAAACATTATGGTTGATATGATTTATTTTTCTCTCTGTAGGATATGATGGTTGATCAGAATATCCTTAAGCTGGAGATTAAGAGACTGAGAGAAATGCTGAACTCCAAGGCAGATGAAGTGTTTAATCTGGAGAAGAGAAGGCTCCAGCTGGAGACGGTAATGTCCCTTTAGTTTTGTAAACAAAAAATGATGTACATTAGTTAAAATCAAATTAATCATTTATAATAGATATATAAGTCTGTTTTCAAAAAAAAAAACATAGTATGTACAGTCAAATTAAATAAAAAATTGATGGATTGGTTGGCATATTACTGGCTGAGAATTTTATGAACCTGAGTTTTGTGTGTAATTGAGCTTGTTTCTAAAGGCCATGAAAGAGAGGCGACAGGAGATAGGTATACACAAGGAGATGCTGGACGCTCAGTATCGGGCAGCTGCAGCCGAAAGGCAGCAGATCAGTGCTGAATTACACGAACGAATCTCAAAGATTGAAAAATTAAGAAGCAGGTCTGTTTTCTTTTGTATTTGAAGAAGGCTGTTTTAAAGCTAGCTTCGATAGTTAAAAGGGGTACAAGGATATTTTCTGATGAGCAGTTTTTGCTTAAGAATGTTGTTTGGCTTTGAACAAGAGTTTCTTGAAAAAGTTAAGTCAACACTGCTCAAGGTCCCCTTTTAATGCCCAAAGCTAGCATTAGGCAGCCATTTTATTTTATATTTTGATTGAAATTGTTTCTAATAATTTCTGTCAGGCCATGAAAGAGAGACGACAAGAAATATTTATCCATAAAGAGATGTTAGAGGCTCAACATCGTTCTGCAAACACAGAACGTCAACAAATAAGTGCTGAACTGCAGGAAAGAATCGCTAAGATTGATAAATTAAGGAAGAGGTTTGTCAGAGAATGACTCAAATCCTAGCATGACTGCATGTGTCAATCTCTCTGAAACTTCACTCAACCTTTAGTCAATCTTCTTGAATTCAAAATTCCCACTCTAAACTTTAACATCTAAGTGAATTGTGTATATGAGCAATTTCAAATTTTTACTAAGCATTTCTCAACTTAACTTGAATATCTCTCACCCACTCCTCTCTCCTCTTTTATGAATTGTAGTTGATACTGTATACTTTCTATGGGATTTTCCAAAATTGACTTGCATGTCTAAAACCCTTACCTGATGCTCATAACATTCTATATCTTGTGTATGAACCTGCATGTCATGTCTTTTTATGTAGATCTGTCTCTCTTTTTATAAATATCTATGTATATTAACTGCTTACATATTTCTGTCTTAGTCTAGTAAAACTTAGTGTGATGGTTTTTTTTATTTTTTTTTATTTTTAAAAACTTTTTCAAAATCATTTCATGTCAATAAATTTAGTTTTGTTTCCTGTTGTTTATAGTATCTATTTCAGAAGTTCATTTTTATTTAAGATTTATAAAATTTAAATGAGCTTTATGTGTATAAGTTAATCTTATGATTATTTAAGTTATGTAAGATAAAGAAATTCAGGAGTTGGAGAGCAGTATCAAGTTTTTAATCTATGCAAGCATTTGATTTTTATGAAAGAGATGTACAGATATATACTTGCTTGTGTTATCCAGGTATGAAATCCTGATGGTATCCATGGCACCACCAGAGGGAGAGGAGGAGAGATCTCAGGCCTATTACGTCATCAAGGTAAAGTATTTAGTCTCAAGTCTAGTTCTGTTTCATGAAACTCTTGTTAATACCTTTTTTTTTGAAAATAAAATGTTAATAACTTTAAATATTTTGCAGTCAATTAGTATATCTTGATTTTGAATATTATACAATTATTGGTGTTTTTTAGGTCAATACAATGATTTAGACACCTGAGGAGTATAATATTCACTGAGCCCGAAGAGCGAAGTGAATATTGTACTTCAAAGGTGGCTAAATCATCGTTTTGACCTCAAAAAACAGCAATAACTGTTTTATTATATGATTAAATGAGAGCAAACTCCTACAAGACTGTTTTTGCTGTAATTGAAAGTTTTAACAAGAAATTGCAACAAAACACATTGTTACAGAAAATATTGAACAGGAATAATTCCTTATATTGACCTGCAATAATTCCTATGGTAGCTAACTGGTCTAAAATACTTGGTCGGACATCCAGGTCATCAATTCCTTATTTTTATGCTTATTTTTCTGGTTTAGATCTGCAGCTAGTTTGGACATTGAATATATGTTAAGAAAAATATTTAAATAAAGAAATAAATATTTTTAAAATTCTACAATTTTAAAATTCACTTTTGAATTTCTGTAGAAATTGGCAAGAGTAAAAGCTGAAGTAAGAAAGAGAGAAGAAAATATAAAAGAAAAACAGCAGTTCTTAGACAATGAAATAGAGAACAATAAAGAACAAGAGAAAAAGATTTCCCTGGCAGAGAGATTGTCAGCAAAGTTCAGAATCGATTACCAGGAGGCAGAGACGCAGAGAGTCCAGTTCCAGGATGAGGTAATAGTGGTCCTAATACTCAGTTAAACATATATTGTACCAGATGATGAAGCTTCCTATCTGATGTAAAAAGTATAGGGATATTTATTGTTCTCATGAATGTCCATGTCATAGAAATTTTTAGAGTATTTTTTCTTCAAAGTTTAAGAATGATGCTTCAGTTTGATTATTTTTTAAAATTATTTTTTAGTTGGATGCACTGAAGCGTACTGTTGATCGCACTGCCACTGACCTTGAAGTCACAAGGTCACAGGTCTCCATGCTGAAAAAGGATGTTCAGGAGAAAACAAACAAGTAATTAGAAATAAGTTTATGTCATTCATGATTATAATACATGTACAATGTATATGAATATTTTATTGACATGACTTTAAAAAAAGTTATTTTTGCCAGCAGAATAAGCTAAAATATGTTAATCTTTTCTAGACTGCAGATGGCAAAAGATTTGAGAGAAACATTAGTAGAAAAACTAAAAATAGCAACAGAGTCCACACTAAGTGCAGAGGAACGAGCTGCCCGCATGGATGAAATGTTGGAGGAGGAAGAAAAAGTTCAGAAGGAGTACGATCAGAAACTGAAAGCACTAAGAGATCTCCAGTTCCGTAAAACTCAGGAACTTCATGAATGTAAAGTGACAGAGAGGAACACAGAGGCTGAAATCCAGGTCAGATAAAGGATTTGTTATGACAGAGGTTAAATGTAGCATCCCAACAAAGTTTTCTTTTTCAATAGTTATCTTCTTATTTAAAGTTCATATTTTTCTTTAGTAATAAGAAGGATTCTTTTTCTTCAGAGGGGTAAATAATTGCACATTTTTCAGTAAGAAATATTCTTACATGTTTCCAGGGAAGTCAAGCTGCTATTCGTAATCTTAACAGCAAAATATCCAAAGTGGACACAGATGCCCTGAAACAGCAGGAAATCATATACAACCAGGTATATTTTGTTTTAAATGAAGAAACTATGAAAATTTATCATGATAAACATGCCTACATTTATGTTGTATGAGTAGGATATAAATCACTTATAAAAATTTGCATTTAATTCATATGTTTAATGTGGATTTTTTTCAAAAAGAGAATCATTTTGATTTTATATAATGTGGGGCTGAGTTGAAAATTTTCTTGTACATTTTGCTGCTTTTTTCAGGACTTTGCAGTTCAACAGTTGGAGAGAAGAATCAACAGAATGCAAGGAGAAAGAAGTAATGAGGAAAAGGTTGCCCTGGAGGCCAAAATAAAGGACCTGAATGACGATTTAGAACAGAGAAATAACACACACACGCTGCTGACACTGCAGCTCAAAAGACTGCAGGTTTGTTTGTTTCTAGTAAAAATATATTTAGATATTTTACTTATAAATTACAGTTCTAGTAGTTAAATGCCAAATAAGTTTTAGATGCTGAAATCAGTTTTTTTATTGCACTTACCTCAGCACATCATACATGAATTATAAATAGTTTTTTAGGGGAAAAAAGAGTATTTTTGAAATGAATACACTCACATTCAGAAGAGAAAAAAAGCATAGGAGATAAAGTGCTATTGCTCTATTCTTTCAGGATGACATCCGTCGTGTGAAGAGAGACTTGGAGAAGTCAGGAGCGGAGAAGTGTGACCTGACCAGTAAAATAGAGGAGATAAATCTGTATAATGACAGCTCCGAGAAGGAACTGAGGAAGATCATCAGAAATAAACAGGTGGACAGAGAGATAGTCAAAAAATTAGTATCAAGAAATGAATTTCATTTAAACATGGTTGATATGATTTATTTTTCTCTCTGTAGGATATGATGGTTGATCAGAATATCCTTAAGCTGGAGATCAAGAGACTGAGAGAAATGCTGAACTCCAAGGCAGATGAAGTGTTTAATCTGGAGAAGAGAAGGCTCCAGCTGGAGACGGTAATGTCCCTTTAGTTTTGTAAACAAAAAATGATGTACATTAGTTAAAATCAAATTAATCATTTATAATAAATATATAAGTCTGTTTTCAAAAAAAAAAAACATAGTATGTACAGTCAAATTAAATAAAAAATTGATGGATTGGTTGGCATATTACTGGCTGAGAATTTTATGAACCTGAGTTTTGTGTGTAATTGAGCTTGTTTCTAAAGGCCATGAAAGAGAGGCGACAGGAGATAGGTATACACAAGGAGATGCTGGACGCTCAGTATCGGGCAGCTGCAGCCGAAAGGCAGCAGATCAGTGCTGAATTACACGAACGAATCTCAAAGATTGAAAAATTAAGAAGCAGGTCTGTTTTCTTTTGTATTTGAAGAAGGCTGTTTTAAAGCTAGCTTCGATAGTTAAAAGGGGTACAAGGATATTTTCTGATGAGCAGTTTTTGCTTAAGAATGTTGTTTGGCTTTGAACAAGAGTTTCTTGAAAAAGTTAAGTCAACACTGCTCAAGGTCCCCTTTTAATGCCCAAAGCTAGCATTAGGCAGCCATTTTATTTTATATTTTGATTGAAATTGTTTATAATAATTTCTGTCAGGCCATGAAAGAGAGACGACAAGAAATATTTATCCATAAAGAGATGTTAGAGGCTCAACATCGTTCTGCAAACACAGAACGTCAACAAATAAGTGCTGAACTGCAGGAAAGAATCGCTAAGATTGATAAATTAAGGAAGAGGTTTGTCAGAGAATGACTCAAATCCTAGCATGACTGCATGTGTCAATCTCTCTGAAACTTCACTCAACCTTTAGTCAATCTTCTTGAATCCAAAATTCCCTCTCTAAACTATAACATCTAAGTGAATTGTGTATATGAGCAATTTCAAATTTTTACTAAGCATTTCTCAACTTAACTTGAATATCTCTCACCCACTCCTCTCTCCTCTTTTATGAATTGTAGTTGATACTGTATTCTTTCAATGGGATTTTCCAAAATTGACTTGCATGTCTAAAACCCTTACCTGATGCTCATAACATTCTATATCTTGTGTATGAACCTGCATGTCATGTCTTTTTATGTAGATCTGTCTCTCTTTTTATAAATATCTATGTATATTAACTGCTTACATATTTCTGTCTTAGTCTAGTAAAACTTAGTGTGATGGTTTTTTTAAATTTTTTTTTTTATTTTCAAAGACTTTTTCAAAATCATTTCATGTCAATAAATTTAGTTTTGTTTCCTGTTGTTTATAGTATCTATTTCAGAAGTTCATTTTTATTTAAGATTTATAAGATTTAAATGAGCTTTATGTGTATAAGTTAATCTTATGATTATTTAAGTTATGTAAGATAAAGAAATTCAGGAGTTGGAGAGCAGTATCAAGTTTTTAATCTATGCAAGCATTTGATTTTTATGAAAGAGATGTAAAGATATATACTTGCTTGTGTTATCCAGGTATGAAATCCTGATGGTATCCATGGCCCCACCAGAGGGAGAGGAGGAGAGATCTCAGGCCTATTATGTCATCAAGGTAAAGTATTTAGTCTCAAGTCTAGTTCTGTGTCATGAAACTCTTGTTAATACCTTTTTTTTTAAAAATAAAATGTTAATGACTTTAAATATTTTGCAGTCATTTAGTATATCTTGATTTTGAATTTTGGTGGTTTTTTAGGTCAATACAATGATTTAGACACCGGAGGAGTACAATATTCACTGAGCCCGAAGGGGGAAGTGAATATTGTACTTCAAAGGTGGCTAAATCATCGTTTGGACCTCAAAAAACAGCAATAACTGTTTTATTATATGATTAAATGATAGCAAACTCCTACAAGACTATTTTTGCTGTAATTGAAAGTTTTAACAAGAAATTGCAACAAAACACATTGTTACAGAAAATATTGAACAGGAATAATTCCTTATATTGACCTGCAATAATTCCTTGTATTGACCTGGAGGGTCACGTGCACGTCAGTACAATGTAGTATTTTTCTAACATAGTTTGATCTCAGCCAATCAGAGAGAGGGAAATTATTCAATCATATAAAAATGATAATTATTTGTAGAGTAGTAAATTGTTTAATTTTGGGTCTTATTGGCATTTGCATGCCATTTAGCTATTCAGTATTGTTAAGATTTTAACTGTATTCATCCAGACACTTATAAGTTTATCTATGAATATTGTATGGATCTGGGTGCTCTATTTAGGCTGCCCAAGAGAAGGAGGAGTTACAGAGACAGGGAGATGATCTGGACGCCAAGATCAGGAAGGCTGAGAAGGAAATCAGAGCTCTAGAAAACACGCTTAAACTGATGAACAACCGTAACGAGACGTACAGAAAAAGCTTCAATAAAGTCACAGAATCCAGTGAGTTGTTGTTACTTAGGAGTTTAAAATATTTTTTAAAAAGCAGTCCATTTTATAATTTCAATGTGTCTGGAAAATATAAATTTTATCTGTCTTTCTGCTTTTATATTGGTTCTGATTGTGAAACTATCTTACTTGTTTGTTTACGCGAGACAGGTTATAGCAATGTGTGCAAATTGATTATGAATTTTTCACACAAGAAATGAATGATTTCCTCTCAATGAGAAAATAAACTAGTGCACTTTTGTAAATATACTGTATGAGAAATGTCCTATGTATTTATGAAGGTGATGAAATGGAGGAGAAATCCCAGCTGGAGGAGCAGATGAGGGCCGTAATGGACAAGTTTAAATACAAGAGACGTCAGATCCGTGAGTTACAGGAGGACCTACAGACCATGAGTAACACGCTGGACAACCTCAACAGGGATGAACAGGCCTATGAGGAAATGATCGAGGAGAAAGAGGTGACATGTCGTTCATAACACAGTCTCCTGTTACAGGAAAATATGTCTAGAATTTATGACAATTTGAGATAAATGACAAAGTATTCATGGTTCAGAAGTTATTTAGACAAATTATTATGTACTACATATGTATTTGTATTTACAGAACAAGAGGTTGCAGTTGAACAAGGAGCTTGATGACCAGAGATCTAAGCTGGAAAGAGTCGCCAAGCAGGTAAATCAATATGTATCTTGTATAGGTACAATATAGAATGGGAGATAATTCAAATGGAGTACATGTATATTGGGGCATCTTTGTTTAGACATGACAATGTATGATTTTTGTTTTTGTTATACATTTTAGAATTCAAAGTATGCCAGAGAACTTAGATCAGCCAAGAAATCAAAAGGAGAGACAAATGAGGAGGTTTGTTTTTTAATTTTATTCAGCAAAATACATTTCTTTTAGAGCAAAAGTTTCTATGTTTTCAAAATTTTTGTACTATTGGTTCTGTTTTAAATTTTCATTTCAATTCTTTTAACAGAAAGATTTTGATGTTCGTGAATTGCGGGAGTTTAACAGACAAGCAATGCAACAGATAGGAGATGTCATACAAAAGCACCCTGACATAAGTGAAGCAGTCAACATGTATTTCTCCCAGGTTGGATTTTTTGATATTTAGGCCAAACTCATGAAATATTTACGAGAACTAATCTGTGGCGATTGCATGATTGAAATAAAGGCATCATGTTTTACCCAATGTATGATTTGGTATAATTTTCAAGGGGACATAATGCCAGAAATTTAAAATCAATGTTAGAAAAATATCTGATTTTTGAATATTTAGGCCAACCTTCCTCCCCCGACCCCCAGTGGCCGTCAGCCAGGAAGCGCCCGTAGTAGTCTGGGGTCAGTCCGCAGTAGCTCCAGCATCAAATCTCCCAGTGGCAGTGGACGCCCCACACCTGTACAGATTGGAGCAGACTTCGGAGGTAGATACAAATTAAGAAATCTTCTACAGTAGTTCTTAAGAGTTCTTTTAGCATTTAAACTCCATTGGCAAAATAACCCTTTATAATTTCTAGCATCAAGTACATGTATGTATTAATATGATTTAGATGTATTTTTCATGGTAGAAAAATCAAATTTTCACATCTATGCAATGATACATGAAGTGCATGAGGATTATAAATCAGATATATATTTCGTTTTTTTTTAGCGGTTCGCTCCCCTGCTAGTTCACGTAGTTCCAGTTCCATGGGAAGTGTGAGGAGTTCTGGAAGCCGAGCCGGAACGGGCCGACGATAAAAATCAACACGGGCCCAAACAGAAGTCCGTCCAGGATGTAAAAGTGACTGTGATATATTAACTTATGGAAATAATTCAAAATACTTGATAACTGAGTGATTTCACCAATGATGATGATGGAAATAATGTATGAAAGTTGGAGAGGTAGAGAGATGAGAATTTCTGTTTTAATTTTTCTGTTGTACATGTAAGTTTGCAGGTAAACTAATTTTCAATAAATCTTTATGTACATTTTTTTTTTTTTTTGTGGAAGTCAATTGTTTCATTTATTAAGACTTCCTTAATCAGAACTTACTAACTAAAGGTTAAATTAAAGAATAATATACAGTATAAAGCTATGCATCAATTAATTAAGGAGAACCTAACGCAAGCTTCAGACGGCCGTGCTAATATTGCTCAAGATAAAACTGGGACTATAATGAGTCTGGGACAGTTTCTAATAGAAAAAAAAACACTAGACGCAAAAATCAATGCTTTTAAATGCCGCCAGACTTTTGTGAGTATAAAACACAAAATCCAATTAGAAAGTGATTAGGGGGACTGACAGTTTTGTGGAATTCACGGACCCTTTTTAACGGAGGGTTTTCAATGTTGATCCCAGATTACACGATAAAGTCCTAACAAAACCCATCGCCGAGAGCTCGCTAGCAGGCCAATTTTACACAAGTATGAATGACGGAAGGTGTTAGCCTGGAATTTGCTGCTCTTATTGACATGTCCAGTTCACATATTTGGAGTAAACATTCAATATAAGTCAGATTATCTCCAAAGAATTCGTTCATGCATAGATTTAAACCTCTCCTCTGCGCATCCAGTATTTATACTTTTCTGTTTATAAGCGTTGCGTGTTGGTGTTAAAATTAAATATTTGATTTTGATACCTTTATCACCTTACAATTATGGTTTGGACAACGAATTTTTAAAGGAATACCATTTCATGAACCTAGGAAACAGAAGTGATTGAGCGTTAACGGGCTAATTATATTTAGATGTACATGTGCTGGTTTTTTTCTTAATTTAGCCAGGTGAGTAAAACATTTCTATGGGTATTTCTCAAGATGAAAAGAAAATCACACCTTTATTTACTAGCAGTTGAAAGAAATATTCTCTTTAGAGAAGTGGACAGGCTTTCGCCTACATCCTCATGGATGTAGGCGAAAGCCTGTCCACTTCTCTGAAGAGAATAGGGAAAGAAATTGACCGAAGGCACTACAGAAGTTGATAATTCATATCCTTATGGAGACTAAATTTCCTTAAGTGTCCTCTTCTTCATAGAAGAACACAGCCTCTTGTTTTGGAAATGATTTTTTTAAAACCCATTTTATAATAGTAACACGTTATTATTATACTAGGGTTTAAAACATATAGGATTAAACGTTCTTTTTCAGAATTTATCGATGTGTAAACTCATGCCTTTTTACTCCCAAATTGAATCAAAGTGAGAAGCATATAATATCATGTATTTTGAAAACTTCAATTATGTGCAAAGTTTATAAGTCCATTGTCTCTAGAACTCTCATTTACAACATTGCTGTCAATAGATGATTCCAGCAGAGCCTGCATTTTAACAAAATTTTAATATATATTTACAAAAGTAGCGTTTTTTTTGTGTTTTTTTTTTTTTGCAAAAATTATCAGCTGTTGATGGAAAACTACAATCGTGAGAAGGTTGTAAAGTTGATCTCGTGACATGTACGACCAATATTGTTTGAAATTGGAACTAAATGTTCTTGTATTGTCATCATTTGGTTTTGCATAAGAAATTTAGTATTTTGTTTGTTCTGTGTGCTGATTACAATACCCAAACAATGGCATTGCTCTTTGACATGAACGTAACATGACAAGGTGACAAAGGGTTAAATGGAGACACAATTGAGTGGGTTTTAAAGATGACCGGGGTCGATAAAAACGAAATATCATCACCTCTGATGGTAAACATATCTGGCAAAATGAAATATAATATATTCAAAAGATTTATATCAATATTTGTAATCAAGATCGGCAAACTGTTAGCTCGGAAATTAAATACTATAATTTCTCCCTATTTAGAACCGCAGATCATTAGCATATTAATTAATTAACAGTATAGATACGTTAATAAAAGTTAATAAGCGCAGCAATTACGTCAATACTGCAAAATATAATGTACTCAAATGCAAACACACAGTGAATGAACATCCTGCAAGGCAAGTTTCAATAGTTACCAATTTGAAAGTAAATTATCAGCAAGACAGTAAATGAAAATTTTACAATTAGTGCTGTGAATAAGTTCACATCCAAGCCTCCCATAGAAAGAACTGAAATGTTTTATCATAAAATGGATTCATGCATCATAATATGCCAGAGGAAATGCACTTATTGGAAGCCAACCATAGACAGTGTGAAATTGTCGCAGAAAATTGTCAGTAATATATGGTCACCGCGGTAATACTTTGTATTGAAGTATGATTGCTACAAGCTTCGACGTTGATTTCTTGATACGGCTCCTTAGTGGCGATCGACACTATAAATGCTATCATGAGCTTTCAATTCTCTGTGCACGTTTGGGATCTGCTAATGACATCAATGGCTGAAAAGCATTGATCAAAAAAGCTTTCCAGATTTCAGAGTTAGACAGGAATTGATCCTTTAAAGATGTTTAGGCTGTTGTTTAGTTTTTTGCCCCTGTCTTTGTGGCTAAAAAATGATCAAATATTTACAACTCGTGATTTATCACGACTGTTTGGACGGGATATGCACTCGGGTGTTTGAAGGATTGTGCACTAATACAGAACTCTACTGGTGGAGTTTTGCGATAGTAGAATAGTGCTCTCTTTAATATGCTTATGTCTATTTTCAGTTACAGAGATCTTTTTAAATTTTAGAAGCGTACTCTAAGCATTAGAGTAAGAAATTGTTCGTTTCTTAAGTACAGTTAAATATGAAGAAGTTTTAAGAATTGTGGCCCCGCTTTCGGTGTCTTATAGGGTGAGATGCCATGATTTAAGGCATATTGTGTCAAATATGAACCCCCTATCATGTATGTCATTCAAAATTTTTCATCAACGTTAATTTTTATTGAAAATTAGGTCAAACATGAAGGTCAAGGTCAAGAGGTCAAATATCATAGCATGCTCAAATACATCTTTTTACAGGTAATGCATATATGCCAAATATGAAAGTCCTTTCTCTTTTCATTTAAAAGTTAGAAGGAAAAATAAAATTTTTGAAAAATAGGGTTAGCTTCATAGTAAAGGTCACAAGGTCAAAAATCATAGTATATTTAGAAAGAACTTGTCACAGGTAATATTCATGTATAATGTGAAAGCAGACGTACACTGTATGAGATTTAATATTCTCTCGCTTTTTACAAAAGCGGGGGACAAGTAATCTGGTATTATTCTGTAAATAAAACTGATTGCCAATGAATCAAAATACATATACAGTATAAAATCTCCGATTCGACACCTGTGCAATTCGTAACACAGTGAATTTATTTCCCTTTTTACTATTTTTTTAAAAGATTTTTTACACTGTGCAATCTGTCACCCTGCATATCTATTTCGACACAAAATTCGTCTCCCAGTGCATGTCAGACTATACAGGTTTCACTGTATATATTTCAAAAGTCGTGGTAAAATAAAGGCAAATGAAAAATTGAAATTGCCTCGAAATCGTTAGAAGCCCTCTCCCCCTTCTTTAAAAAAAAATACTGTGTTTCAGAAATGAACTCTATTTATATCGACGATGTATTATCAGTTAACAATAGTTACTTCTATTCATATGTTGACTCTATATACCCCTGTCAACTTGAAGTAGAATATACCACAAAGTCTTAACTCCTTTTTTCATATTGGATATTTTACTAGATAAAGACGTTAAGGAGGGATTCTTGCCTGGTTTGTGACTACAGATGAAATAATATGCGAAGATTGAAAAGATAATAATTTTCTTTCCTCGTCACAATTTTACATCTATAAATAGAAATGTTTAACTGAGTTTGAAATCTTGCAGGGACTATATTTCGGCAGAATGACGGCGTTTGAAAATGTATTCTTTTCTGCCTCTCAAAATTATTATAGAACACTGAATTAGGTTATAATCTTTACACAATTAAAGAATTGAAAAATATCCTTGAAAAGTGTTTTTTTATACTTAGTAAACGATCATTTTTTTTGTTTTTGTATCATTTTGTATCGTTATGTAACGCCTTTACTTTTTTAAAATAAGAAAAATTTAAATATAGAAATTATATAAAAATAATTAATATATCAACAAAAAAATTAAGAAAAATAGAGAAATTTTGGATTTGCCAATATCCATTTTAGTTTAATTTTTTGTTAATTTGGTATTATCATCTTATAGACCCTATATATAAATCTCTTCATAAGCAAAAAGAAAAACATTAATTTTAATATTTTATCCCGAAGCACCAGTCGCGAAAAAAAATTATTCGCTTAAAAATCATTATTTTTTAGTGCTGAAATCATTAATGTAAAATCTCTTGATCAACCGTCCATTCGGTAAATTAAACGAAGCAAGATATAATGAAAAAGAAGTTGATGAAACAAGGATAACGACAGTCGTTTTAAGTCAATATTTTGAAAGTTCTATGTTCGATACAATGGCGTTGTCAGCAACAAGATTATAACAATCTATCATTTAGTCAAATGTTGACTGAAATTCTTCATGCAAAGTATGTGACCATTTTATAGACACTGCACTTGCTACGAATTTTCCCCTTTGTTCATTTTTGACAAAGAGCTCACAGCGAATGATTGCTTACTCCTCTATGACACCTGATCCCACCTCTGATGTTTTAGAGGATCGTTGTTTGCTCTGCTCCCAATTTGTACTGTTACAATTACTTTTGAAATTGATATCTGTTCGGGTTTTTTTCTCGAAATTTTATTTTTTGTCCCCCACTTTCACTTAAACTTCAAAGTTCGAATTGTCCGCCCGTCCATCAGTCGGTCTGTCTTTTTTGTCTGTCACACTTTAGATATCTCAAGAAGCTTTTAAACTTTTGCTATGAAATTTTAAATATATACCATAAGTTAACCCCCTATGGCCCTGGCTTCCTTCTAAAGTACCACTTTCGGTCAACCGTACTCCTCTAGATGCTCTTTCCTTTTTTTTCTTGAATCTCAATTGTTCATGTTTGCTCACAACTACTTTCTATTAAGCCAACTCTTGACCTATTGTATTCTGGTAAACATATTGTTATAGAGCCTGTTCTCAAATTGGTGTGTTTTCGTATCCCATTTCAACTAACAAGAAAAATACACAGAAGCTTTTTTCAAGTGTAGCTGATCTGTTTACAAGATTTTTAAACTTTCTCCTTTTCATTTTTAGGGTGTATGCTTATTATTTTATAAATATTCCATTTTAGGTATTCTTTTGGATAGAGTTGCACGTCATTAACTCATAGAGTGGTTAATCCCTAGCGAGCGTTGATCTTTGGTCATGACTTAACAGAATGTACAGGAATTTGAAATGTTCTCATAAATCTGTTAATAACGCTTGGCATAGGTACAAACATCTTAAGATATGTACCATGTGGTCATAAATATATCACCTTTAATATTCCACAACATTCAAAAGATGGGGATTTCCTTTTCTGTGAGGTCGAAAGATGCAGTTCATCTATCTGTAACAGCATATTATCAAAATCAAACTAAAACATATCATTTATTTATGATTATTTCATAGTTTACTTTTTAACAAGTCTCTTTAAAATTATAGGACATATAGAATCCCATATTTTAAATACAATCTATATGTGGAGACCCTTCTCCACCCCATCCACTCCTCCCCAACCCCAGAACATCTGAACATCTTTTCAAAAGATTCCCTTTAAATGTATCTCGAAATAGATCATAAATGGGACAATCGTGGAATGCGCTCCTGATAACTTCAAAATCTTGAAATAAAAATCCATTAACTTAAATACAATTTCAAATTTCACCTTTCATCAGAAGTTTTCTTTAACAACAAAGTAAATGGCCAGGAGTTATTAACCATATAAAGGTCTGATTTCACGAGCCCTTTATACATTGAAATGGAGAAGTCACATCTCCCGTGGTTTTAGGAAATCTTCCTCAAGGCCGCTTCATCTACAAGTACCCGTCCACCCAACTTGGACAATGATTGATGTTAAAGGGAGGGGTGAGATAAACGTGTAATTACGTACAACTGGATATAATATGCTTTCTCACAATAAAGGCGTCCTTCCTTTCATGGGATGAACAGCCCAGCATCTTTCTCTGGATCAATTTCTCAAAGGTCACAAATATAGTAACCTGACAAGTCGTCATTAAGTGGAAGCCGTGGCATGTTTTGATGGTTGTGAGATGTACCCTTTTGACCTGGATATAGATATATCAGCCATTTTTAGCAAAGTCACCGGTACTAATTTAACACGAAGTTGTGAAAAGGCCATGGGAACGTTACACAAGGATCGTAACAAGACTTTTCCCGGATCATTTTTTTTCTTCAAGTTTTCATTACATCTTTAACTGTTGTCTCATCATATCAGTGGCGTTTTTCTTTTTCTGACGTAAATTATTAACGTAATGAGTGTCGATTTTGCAAATTTACCCATTGGTTGCATTTTGGGTTCATTCAAAAGTCATCACAATTTTTTGGTTCGGATGTTTAATTGTTTACCGTTATTTATTGGTAGATTTGAGAAATTAAAAAAAGTATGTAAATAATAATTTAAGCTGATCATAGTATCAGAATATAATTGTCATTGAGACATGGCCAAATTATTTTGAGTCTGATTAAATTCAATAAAATAGAAGATTTTGGGCTAAAGGGTTGTCAATATTTGATCAATCCTTTGTCATATTGACACCAGTTGATTGTCAAAGAGACCGACTTATTTATTTTATGATTAATCCCATTTGCTTTTATACTGGTATACATGTACATGTATGTGCTCAATACAGGGACACATTTCATGTACTGCAGTTTGAGAAATTTTAATTTTTTAGGACTGAACGTAAACTTTATATTTTTTAGAGTGAATTTTATTTTTTTTATCCATTGAGCGAAAAAAATTTGGGCTGGCTTTTAAGGTGAGAAAATAGCAGTAATTTTAGTTTTTAACACTTAGGTATAATTATATTTACCTGTCCCAAAATGTAGAGATGACTATAACTGACAATTTAAAATCTTATCAGATCTTAACGTGTATTTTACGAACTTTACAAATAAGAAAAACAGCCTTTTAACGTCTCTTAAGGACAAACCACCCAGCTTTCTCGATCGTCTGATTCGAGCATCCATTTAATAAACAACAAACTACTCCTTATAACAACGTACATATTTATTGTACCTGTCTTCCTCAGTTTCAATTATCCCTGTCCAAAATTTCACGGTTCAGTAATTTTTCCCCACTTTACCTTTTCTTTTCTGTTTTCATTGTGGGAATCTCATGTCCTCTGATTGGCTGTAAATTTATCGTTCAGAAGTCGTCTGCTGGCGCTTGTCATTGCAATGGACTTTAGTTTTCTCTTTCAATAAAAATCCCATCAATGTTTTGCTTATTTCGCTGTTGATTGTTTGTTTACAAGTTTTCGAGTGTTTACTGAGTGAAATGTTCTTCCTTTATTGAAAAAGCGTGTGTTATTTGCATTCAATCATTTGGAGTTTTTAAAATTTTAATAAAGTGCTATTCATCCTCGGAGAGAATTAACTAACGACACACATGGGTAAGCAAAGGAACTTGTGAACTTTGAATATATCATTTCGAGAAACTTAATTATGATTCTTTTATATGTAATAAACAAAAGCTTTCATTCGTAAAGCTTTACTTACACATGGTTACGCTACTTGTGTTTATAATAATTTCCATGTACCCCATTTTGATTTTTTTTATTTCCATCCCTCATTGACAGTACCGATGTTGTCACTCGACTCAGAGTTCATCTGACATTGACATAGATCGAATAATATAACCATAGAAGGCGACACAGCGTGATCTATTTCTACTTTTACAGGTTTTCGATAGAACGGTCAGAGAAACTTATTGGGCAAGATGACTTAACAAGGAATTATATCCTTAGTACACTTAAACACCCAGCAGATCAGGAACAATAAAAAAGTCTGATTTGGAGAGCTTCATATTGAACTAGCTGTTTTATTCAGAGACGTTAACGGATATATTATTATATGTAAGTATTATTGTACAAATAGTTTTAATAGATGTACGAATTTTTGGTGTTATATACAAATATCCAGTATTATTCACAACATTTAGAGGGAATAGATACCTTTACAAACATGTACAATTTTAAACAGTGGTTCTACAGTGTAGCTAGATTTCAAATAAAGAATTTGTATAGCATTAAACCGCAGATATAATTATCCTAAATTTACGGGTTTCTGGGACACAAGTTATTATTCTCGATCTTTTTTGTTAATGCATAAACCGGTCTACAATTGTATTCCCACGGTTCTTCTGTGGTCCATATAACATATTCATAGGAAAAAATATAGTTTAAACACCCTGCCGATTGCATAAGATATAAAGTAAACTTTGTGCAGGCCCGTCTTTCACAACTTCGAAGGTACGAGTGTTTAATTATGCATGAGATCAGTTTTTGATTTTGACAAATAAGAAATTGGAAAGAGAAGGAAAAAACACCTGAAGGCACAATTTGACACATTCCTGAGATTTTAAATTGATATAGAAGATAGATAAATCTCTTCTCTAGAACTTATGTGTAAACAATTTAATTAACAATTATACAAGAGATTCCTGCAACATTGCCTCGTTTGTATAAAGATACACTAGGTTTTGGGTACAATATCATTTCTCTATAAGAGGACTTTTTAAGAGGGCGATGAATAGTTTGACGATTTCTGTTTCATGTCTTGCGGTGTACTTTTTTGAGAAATGGTCAAGTATACATATTAATCCAGCGAAAGGACGACCAATTTCTCGAAAGAGAATCATCGCCCTGCTATTAACTTCTATTAGAACCTTTTTAGAATGAAGCCAATACGAAAGCCGATTTGTTAAATGAAACGTATCTTTTGAATTTTAATACTGTGACTGATTTGCATTATGTATTTTTTTCTATTGATAAAATGACATTTACATCGTCCGCTGATATGAAATGCAATGTTCTTGGGGTTTAAAACATTCATGCTACAACGTTTTTCCGAATTCTTATACCTGATATTTGATCTAGTCGTTTAAATTGTTTTCCTATGGAATATAAAGTAAATTTAATTATGACAGAAAAAAACATAATAAATATCTCAGTAATAATAATATTTAAATAGAAATGACAGATTTTCAATGCAGATCCACACCAGTCTTGTATTTTTACAAAGGTAAATCAAAGATTGAATCTTTCTCAAAATTTTAGAAATAAGTGTCCACTTTGAGTGCTTTGAGTGGTTTTGGATTATATCGGTAATGGAAGGTCTGTTAAATTGTCCCCAGGTGTTTGTCAAAAAGCGACAAGCACAAAGTGGTGTAGAAATTGCAACAGAACACTAAATCAGATAACCCTCACAAAAAGACATATAAACTATAAAGCCAGAATAAATGGATCTTGAATCCTGAATGTATTCAGTTTCTATCTTATATAAATTATACCAAAGACATGTATAAAAGGATATCGAGCATATCAAATTCTGATTTACAGGAAAGGCCAGAAATGCAAACAAGTTTAGCCCTCTTGTGGATGTCGTTTACTTATTGTTGAATTTTAAGAAAATATAAAATTGAATTTCTTAAAATTCAAAAATTGATAAATGACACAGACTAGAGACAATAAGATATAACAGATTCCCCGTATAAACTACTTAGTGGTGAGAATTCAGAAAGGTTAGGAGTGTTTCCATGTTTCTCTGTTTTCCTGTAAATGCCCGGTTCCTGATACAGGAGAAGAGACATTTCTGTAAGATATGATGGAGCGAGGATGACATGCCATCCCTAATGGGTTAATGTCAAGCCAGTTACAATTGATTCTTAAGCTTTGGCAAAAATTACAAGTCTGTTCGGCTGCATGCACTTTCTTCTACAATTTTATTAAGAATCACCACGTTTTACAGTCGGTCTGTTATTACTTGTTTTATGATAGTATAAAATATCTGTTGCATTGTTTCCTGATCTTACAATTTTTTTAATACATATTTTTAATAATGATGATACAATACAGGTATTTAAGCAATCGTTTGAAATGACAAGGTATCAAGAGGAGCTTCAGAGCAAGATATCTCTAGAAATGAATAAATCGAATATAAATTGAATGGCAATAAGAACTGAGGGTATGCATAGAAACGGCCATTTATTAGAAATCCTGTTTCTAGCGCATTAGCAGCTAGTGTTCTTCGTTTGCTGGCTGACTCTCGGCTTTCACTTCCACACACAGAAAGCCAACATCCCAGAGGAGTTCTTTGTAATTTACGTTGAAATATCTTTAATTACTCTGTTTAGGAGAACTATATCTCATTCAAGTCACAGTGATCACTTGCTGGGGTCCCTGTTTTGTATAACTTATTCGTTCATTAAAAACATTGCAATACCAATGAATTTGGAGAGGTCGAATAGGGACACAAAATTAATGAATAATCAATCAGGATTGAGAGAAATTGCTCGGTATCTTGCTTTATTGAATCATTGGTATTAGCTTAGGGGAAAAAAATTACGATCCTATCTTGGCAATTTATCGTACATTGTGAAGCACAGCGCTTTGTTTCTAAAACTTGTCGCTTAGTTTGCAAGCACAGTAATTAAGACTCATACTCCAGACATTAGAACATTTTTTTTTGATTCCCCATTATTTGTCTAGAATTTATCTTGGAAATATATGAAAGTTTTTCTCTGAAAGTTTTAAACATTTTACATTTTTTTACCGGCACATTAATCATTAAACCAATAAGTTATTCAATCTTTCTAAAATCTTGCAATTACTAATTTGAGACTTTATTTGGTATTTAGGTATTATTATTGTAAAATATTAAAGATGCCATTTTTCCCCTGGAAAGATTATACAATGTACCTATTAAAATCAAGTCCTCTTTGATATTAGAGCTAGACTCAGAGAAACGGTAAAATTCTTTACATGTAGGTTTGTCTGATTTGTTTTTCTTGGTGTACAGTTTTCAAATATTTGAATGAATCACATACTTATGTGCACTGCTACATTGTCAATTTCTTGGAATCTTCCTATTACCCAGTTCTTACTCTGTCTTGTACGTCCATTTCAGACAATTGAAATCCAATCCAATGCGATGTTTGCAGCATATATCTTTCTTGGGAACACTATCCGTTCAATGATTACTAGTAGCCATGGTAACTTGAAATTAATAGATTAAATGATTCGGGGACAATCTTGATCAAGAGTCCTATTCTCGACAATTAGACTCTTGGTCAAGAGTTATTTCAGATAAAGAATTTTTCAAACATTGTTAGATAATATACTGTATACAGGGTTATTTTCGCCCGTCTTATTTTTGCCCTTTCACACTTGGAAACAATTTTGCTCCGTTTTAAATTCGCCCAATCATAGTTTTGTTTAGGAAATAATAATGAATTCTTTGAATTCGCCCCGTTTAAAATTCGCCCAAATGAGAGTAGGGCGAAAGGGGCGAAAATAAAACGGGGGCGAAAATTTCCCTTTATACAGTATACCGGTATCTAAATAAAACGGATGATTTCAAGACGATTTCATTAACAAGATGTGTTTGTGAAACACTGATGCCCCCGTATTGTAGCTACATGTAATGGCAAAGGTTGAAATTTCTTGGATGCAAAACTCTAAAGATCAGGGTCAAAACAACATTGTTGGTATCCAAAGGAAGGTCTTTTCATACAGAATCCACCTATGGTCAAACTCTAAGGTCAACGTCAAAAATATCTATACCCATTGAAAGGTCTTGTCAAATTGAATCCATTTGTGAAGTACATAGAGGAAAGCCCGAGCATCAGCTGTTCAAAAGTTATGGCTAAGGCTATCGTTTGGAAGTTTTTGGTTAAAGTGGGTCAAACTTCTACGTCAAGGCCAAGAGGTAAAATTTGGTTATACCCAAAAAGATCCTGTTAAAAGGAATATACCTGTTAGACACGAAAGCCATGGGCTAGGTTAAAAAGTTTTTGCGGACAAACAGACAGAGAGACGGACGAACAGGACAAAATTATATTCACTGTACCCTCGAATGTTCGATTACGGAGGCATAAAATTGTCATTTTGCTTATCTGTTTTCCACATGACTTGGTCATTGGTTAAGAACATTATAAGTTATATTTTTTCTGTAAGTATAATTATTGTAGTTCATTTAACGATGGCTAAGTAAATAGTCCGGTTTGGATGTTAACACCAATAAAGAAAAAAAAATTACTCTTTGTAGTTGCTATTGGAGGATCAAATCGCGTTTAATTCACCTTAACAACGGTAGGGGTTCCGCTTGTCTATTTCCGCCGGTATTGTTTAGCGTGTCGGTATCTTAATGTAAAGTGATTACATTTGTAAGTGGTTCCTGATCGATTTTACAATGACCAGGCTTTTTGGTTAAGTTCATTTATATGGAATTTTAATAAAAAGAGGTTATGGGTTTGAAATTTTCAGAAGCCTTCATGTATCAGCGTATATATCCCCTTTCCTATAGGACTGTATGATGCTGGTAATTTCATTTTCCTGGGTTTTCTCTACAGAAGCTAGAAGAAATCTTCATCACGTGATTGTGACGTGTGACTTGGAAGGTTTCTTAGCAATTCCCTCTTATCAATTGACAACTCTTAATTGACAATAACGGTTTCTTTTCTCTCTCAGCTTTTCTCAAACAAATCTGTTTATAGTTTATAACTGTCATTCATTTGCCCAACGCACCTTTGAAATGTTCTTCGAGGTAACAATTAAGAGAACATAGCTGTATATGAACTAGAACAGCTGCAAAGACAGAGATTTGAAAAGTTTGATGTACTTGGCATTCATTTCCTAATGAAAGTCATACACTGTCATGTGTCTTCTAGAGAAATTTATGAAAGCCTGATAACTGACCACAAAGGAAATATGACATGGCCAGATGGCTTGACTAATGTCCAGAACTGTGGACAATGGTGATATCGATTCTCATCCTCGCCGTATCTTATCTTAATTATATAAAGTGTTATTAAACAGTAAACACTCCTATCTCAATGTTTCTCTGGTATTCTTGTTCCACATATAAAGTCACATCTTCAGGCCGCTCCTTGTACCCTTTGCACATATACCTTTACTGTACTCAACTTATATATGTATCACGCTATATACATGTACAGCATAAGAAAAATACTATTAAAGACGTAGAAAGGTAGATTTGTAGAATCCATCATCCAGATTTTATGATACCAATCTTAGGAGCTTAATCGGATTTATAGTACCATAAACACACAATGAAACGGACTTAGACATTGTATCTCTACTTATAATGGCGGGATTATTCTCGCTACGATAGTAAACAACAGATCTATTGAAATGAATTGTGGCATGGTATTCTAACATTGATTTTAAGTCTTGTAATAAATGGTCATGGGAAATTCTAAATAAATTATACCAGAGTACTAAATGTAAATTTTCAATTTATTTTACGCCATAATAATATTGAGATTGATAGAGAAGTATGAAGTTGTCGATTTTCATCAATACACATAGACAAGTACATGTAAATATAATGTACTTTTTAAAGGATTGTTCTCTATGGAATTCTTCCGTTAAACAAAATGACACGTTTTATATCCTCAAAAAAAAAACATCACTTCTTTTACGAAAGTGGGTCAACAAATTAAAGTTTTGGGGCGACACATCTAAAGTTATAGCATTTGTACGGAAGCCCGTTGGTGCCACGTAAAAAAAATATTTTATCTAGCGGCCGCCATTTGTATATCTGGCGGCCGCCAGATAATTATGTGGCGGTCGCCACTTATTATTTGGCGGACGCCACTTATATATCTGGCGGCCGCCAAATAATTTTTATGGCGGCCGCCATATAATTTATCTGACGGCCGCTATATAACATCTGGCGGCCGCCACATATTTTTCTGGCGGCCGCTATATAATGTGTGGCGGCCGCCACTTATTATTTGGCGGCCGCCACTTATATATCTGGCGGCCGTTACATAATATTTGGCGGCCGCCACATAATTTACACCTGGCTTCCTGATGCGCGCGCATGTTTTAATGTGTGGTTATAGGTGGATACAGTGTAAAAATATAATAGCAACATCAATCAACCAAACTTTTATGAGATTTATTATGAACCAACGTTCCAATCAACACTTCTAGTAGATATGTTTTTGCATAGAGCAGATAATTATTTGATTTAAATTATGCAAGTATTTGTAGAGTGTTTCGATTATTAAGAAGCCTCATCAGGGGTCACGGACAAAAATCATGGTGTTTGCTGTAAGCTATGATTGGTTGAGAATTAAATAAAGTTTTGCATTTTGGATTTCAAAGAATGGTGTTGTAATATTTCAGAATTCGTTTTCTATCATTTACTTTTATCAATAAGCAGCGGTTGTGTCAACATCCATCTTCTAAACCCAATAACACTCACCTTTTGCAAAATAATTTATGTGGCGGCCGCCATATAAATTAAGTGGCGGCCGCCAAATAATAAGTGGCGGCCGCCAGATATATATGTGGCGGCCGCCAAATAATAAGTAGCGGTCGCCAGATATATATGTGGCGGCCGCCAAATAATAAGTAGCGGCCGCCAGATATATATGTGGCGGCCGCCAGATAAAATATTTTTCGTACGTGGCACCAACGGGCTTCCGTACATTCTGATTACTGCGAGAAAATATTTTTTTTCTCGAATTTATTTACATTCTTAAATTGAAAATGCTACAATATTGAATTACCTTTCTACAATTAATGAAATAAAAAAGAAGACTTTGAATTTGATAAACTCGACTTAACAGACGTATATTGTGCTTTTAAAAGTATCATAAGGATTGCTTTTCTTTTAATGAAATTTTGAAAGGAAACTTCGATGAATCAGAGTTTCTTTTTGTTATTTAAATTTGTAACTCAATAAGTTCCAGTCCAGAATATTTTTATATCAAGTTTTATCTAAAGAAAACACAATACTCGACATGGGTATGTATGACACTGAAATTCTGTTTATATTTACGGTAATGACTGATTTTAACTTATCTGACAAAGCCGAACCATGCATTAAAGAGAATTATTTAACAATAAAAATCGTCCTACCTGCAAAGCATCAGGGCATCGTGACACAGTATCTAACCAGGGAACACTCGGTATATATATATTACCCGCTTTCGTAAATTTATTTTGAATTTGAATTCAGCAGCGATTATAAAGATTTGTTTCGAAATGCATAAAAGAACTTTGCATATACCCTGTAATTTTCGGTTTTCATCAGAGACTTTTTCAAATTAGAATTGAAATACCCTGAAGGTTTTTCAAATATTTTCAGCGATGGTTGATACCAGTTTCTTCCTCTTAGAAACTTTCAGGTTTGTTTACCTAACCTTATTTCTTCGACATTTTTTATTTTCAAAACATAAATACATGTATAAAAGAGTTATTCTTTTAAGAATTGCAAAGCAATACTTGCAAGTCATGTCTCTTAAATGGTTTTAATTGCATTAACTGTATTTGCTGCAATAGGTTCATGCATGTTTTGAATTTTTTGGCAAGAACAATTAAGAATTTTCTTGTCTTCATATTCTTGTAAAGACTCTGGGTAGCTAATTTGTTGTAATGAAATTGGGTTCGACATTTAATTTCAAATACAACAGCGCAAAGAAAAAGACAAGCAGAAATTAAGCTTATGACCGATTATGTTGTCACAAAAAATGAACATATTGATCACAATAGTGTTGTCTCGCAATAACTCACATGCAAATGTTTAACGCCATATCTTGGCATCTTTTTTACTCTGGCTTTGTCCGATACTTTATTGCCAAACAATAATTATTAGGAAAATAAATCATAGTGGGACATGACATGTCCAACAGAATTAAAAATATTGTCGATCACGAAACAAGGGCTTTTAATCTTTAAAGTTATCTCCAATATGAAGATCAATACCTCCTCGCATTCTCTAATTTTCTACTGCGATATTTTATGAAAGTCGTGAGATGCATGATTGATGCCATTTTCAATTGGACTGTGCCAAAGGGACTTCCAATTATCTAAATTTAGATCGGCTGCAGGATCATAATTATTTTTTCATCAACATGGATTCACATTAGAGAAAAAATTCCTCAGAGGGCGCTTTATTACAACAAATAAACTAATTTTATTTTCTTTTTCTATAAAAGTATATTGAAAGAATTGCTTGAATTTTAATAATTACGGTATGTTTATATGTTTACCTGTCCTAAAAGCTCAGTAAGTGAGGATTTCTGGTCATATTTCTCCAGTGTCCGTCTGACTATCTGTCTGTAATTTTTTTTTTTTTTTTAATCAGTGGGCCAATTTCACCTAAACTTTGAGCGAAGAAACCTCAAGATTCTCTTTAAAAGGACCATACTTTCTTTAAGAAGCTTATTAAAAATAAGTTAAAAATGGATGGCATCTTTTGAGAATGTTTTCAAGAACCACTAGGTCAGAAGGAAGGAAAGATGTGAAAGCTTCAATACATATACTGTATATTCATGTTTGTTATGATCTCCATGCAGCGGTAGGGTCAAAGAATGAATCACATTTTTACAAGGTTGATATAATATATGTAAAATATACACCCCCTTCAGAAAAAAAGTCTCTCTAGACTTGCTAAAGGAGTGAATAAATGAGGTTACTTGAAAATATTTACATCTAGCTTTTGCACACATGTCCATGTAATACTATTTGCATATTTTACTAAAAAGGCATGAATGCAAAACTTACAACACAACATAAACGTGATGGTATTAATGATTCTATCGTCAACTTCCCTGTCCCTGTAAATTCGATACAATGTAACTTTATACATACAATTTCTTAAACGAGGTTCTTGACTTATTAGCTGAAGACATCAGGATATCAACAGTCCGTTTAAACGTCAACGGTTGTCAAATGCTATGGTCGATACAGTGATCTTGTTAGTAAATACGATCTTTCATTAGGTCGAATGTTGACTGACGTTTTTGATACGAAAGCCAGGCCGTCATTTACACACTCATTTGTTTACGGATCCGTTTGTTCGATAACGACAACGACCATACGGTTGGTGTGAAGGGTCGAGGGGTGATCCTTACTTCTTTATAGCACCTGATCTACCTTTGATTGGACTCTGAGCTTAACTACTGTTTGATATCCTCATATTACATTAAATTAAGAACATACACTATTTGATAAGAAAAATGCTTGACCTTTCAAATTTTTAAAGTTTTTTTGACAAAAGAATGTCCTCTTGCTGTATTATGTATTTACTTTTCATTCTCTTGCGGCTATTGCATTTTTGTGATGATCATAATTAAGATATTAGATTTAAAATGTTTCTTTGTAAATGTGTAAGTAAGAAGAAGTAAACCAAGGTCATTATCAATTAAGAGTCCCAAAACACGCTACACACAGCCATTATAAGAAGAATTCCACGTCGGATTTTAAACAAATTTCCATTGATTGTAAACTGGCTGCGAACCTGTAAGGGCATTATATCTGACTGTTCTCTGTTCACACGACGTCAACTGCAAGATTCAAGATTCTAATGCTATTAAGATATAAAGATAGCTATAATATCTTGTTTACAATCGTGGTTCTGTTTTTGAATTTTGAAGTTTGGGGGACAATGAGCCCAAAAAATTACAAATTTTGCATAAGGAAGATTGCATCTAAAATTATGATAATTGCGAAGACCGTTTATGTATAGAAACTGACTTTCCAACATGTGGAAATAATTATGGCAACAGTATGATTTAGAATATGAACTTGAATTAGCCGCAAATGTTTCTCTATAATAAAAAGATTTTGTTTCAGAATTGAACTTTCCATGTGAAGAATAAATATGAAGAATGCCCAAAAGTTTCTGCTGTGTTTGTTGGTTCGGCTAAAGTTTGTTTTCGCAATAGTTGGTAAGTTTCCTTTTGATTTTTAAGCTATACATATATGACTTTACTAAAGTGTGTGAAATGCTTTATAGTGCTCCTTTAAAGAAACATAAAGTTATTGAATTGGAAAAGGACATCAACAACTAATGGAGGCTCTTCCATGTCTTCGTCGGTTTATGATATTTTAAAATGTGCGTCTGTAAAGAAACATGGAGTTACTAACTAAACAAACTCAGTTTGGTTGATAGGAACGCATGAATTGTACTCTTATCTGATTTCCTTGATGTGTAGGCAATCTTAATAATATGCTTTTGATAAAAAGAATGTACTTTATGTTTGTAAGTTTTAACGATGTGAGGTAAAAAATAAAATAAACGGTTAACATCCTCTGAAGATTTATCAGTGTTTTTATAAACTTTGACACACAGGGCAAAAATCAAAGACAGGAAATCGATCGTCAAAATCATTTATTTATCAAGTCAAGTCTACACTTTGGACAAATCTGGACTTTAGGCAAATTAGTTGTCATCCATCAAGAGATTCTTTTTTCTTATTGATTGCGATACACGGGGAGGCATAGTTTGGACTTGTTAGGGCTTCATCACGCGAGATTAAGCGAGCCCTTCTGACGTCCATAACGTCACATTCGTCTTCATTAGGTCGATCGTCTGCCGCTCTGAAAGAGATCGTCTGGTCATCTATTCATTCGGACCAAAATCAATCGTAAAATTGTTTCTATTAGTTTATATGGCCTTTGAGATCCTATCATTAGGTTTTCTGTAGACTTGCTAACCAGTCAAAAATCTATAGCTAGGGAACCGCTACCAGAATGGAAGCAGTTTATTTGTATTCACATTTACAAATGAAAATAAAAATATCAGAATCCAATGCAATAAAATTTACAGGTGAAGACTTTCCATCATAAAGATAACGATTAAATTGCACCATCAAAGTTCCACAAAACATTATCTCCAATGCTAATATAATTAATTACTTAATCGGCAAAGGTATAAAATATTACAGAGATGATGTTGACGGATAATTGTTATCAGGTTTAATGTAGTGGCATTAAAGAAGAAAATAAATGCAGGTTTTCACTGATGAATCATTCAAAAATTAGAAGTCATCAAACGTTCCGATTAAAAGATACAGTGTAATCGATTTTAAACCAAAAATGGTAGATGAGTCCTCTCTGAATAAATGTTGTAAAAACAAATTTGCAAATAGTCAATAGTCATGCTGCAAATTTTATTTGAAGAAATATGTCAGATAGGATAAAGGAAATCATTTCATTTGCATGATCGTTTTCTTATGAAAGTCATTTACAGAACAAAAACGTTTTTAAAGAATGCATGTGAAAGTTCCATGTAATTTTGCACTTTATGAATAAAAGAAATTGTTTTATACTTCACTGAAGTTTTCAATAAAATTTAGATTGTTTGACAACTTTTGTCATAGGTTATGTATTTCACAACTAAGTTCTGGTTTTATTAATATTTGTACTTTGTAGATCCATGTACTTTTTCCGGACAATTTCAATACGACTTTTTCATTAAAGAAATACCAGAAAACCAACCAGTGGGTAAGTTTATTGTGATGTACAAACCTCATTCTAAACATTTTATTTAAAAATAACTTATGAGGAAAGAGGAGGCATTTATCCTGTATATAGAAATTTTATATGTTTATCTGTATTTTTGTTGTTGAAAATTTAACCTCAGTAGTTGTTTAAAAAGTATTGTCTCTTATTTTTATTCCTTTATGAATAAGATTAAATAATAGTACATGTAGTTACTGCATGTATAAGTAAGTTACCTGTTCTGCCAAAGTTTGGTAATTCTGAGTTTTTGATGTTTTTGGTAACAGGAGAAAAGAAAAAAAGGCGAGTTTAGTCAACATATTCTGTGTAAAGTACTAGTATGCAATTATGCACAATGTTGCTGTTTTGTTTTATTTTTTGTATTCTTTCCAGGGTCCGTAATAGGAGTTTTGCCGCTAACCGGGAGTCCAGACGACGTCAGTCTGACTCAGACCTCCAATCCCTACCTCCATCTTGACGTGGATTCCCGAAACATATCTCTCCTAAAGGATCTAGACACGGACAAAGACGATAATGGCAACAAATTGATGTCAGATCTTATCCTACAAGTCATCTGTGTACCGAAAGGCACCACCAGAAAGGTCAGGTTAAAAGCTGGGCACTCCGAAATTAATTTTCCTTGGAGATATTTTTTTAAGATGGATAACCCATGAAAGCCAATGGCTTACATGTATTTCCACTGGAGTCCTTATATTCATATACATTGTATGTATATTAGATGTTAGTTAAAAAAAATAGAAAAAAAAATAAATATACTATAGCACCTTGACTACACAGAGATCCTTAAAAATGTATATATACCAAATCTTGACATGTTTGCTCAAGAAAAGTGTAAAAAAAAAAAAAAAAACCAACACCTTTTTATCTTGATGTTTATTGGCGTAATACGTTTAACTGTCTTCTGGTGTAAATTTAATTGGTATCAAAATTGTAAGGAAGTGAATGCAATGTATGTGACTATTAAAGTACATATAAGGTACGGATTCTGTTACAATGAACTGTAAAATTGCATTGTTATGAAATTTAATCACACAACTTTTTCTGGTATTATTTTAATTCTATAAGATAAATGGTTATACGTATAACACAAGACGTACATTGTTTCAAATTTTGAGTTAAAACATTTCAATTTACAAATTTTAGCCAAGTGCAAAATGTTTCTGTGATAGAAAGTACAAAACATCACATGGAATGCCTAGCTGAAAGAAAAGCTCTGCAAGATTTTAAAGGCTTCAGTGTATATATATATATGCTTTTATATAACATTTCCTCAATTAGATAAAATACAATTTCTTTTCAGAGTTCACTTACAGTCCGAGTTCTGCTAGAAGACATCAATGAACACAGACCAACATTTCCCAAGAATCACTACATTATAAACTTACCAGAGGTAAAGAATTAGCAAATATTTAAGTACACATGTATACAGAAAAAAAATAATCATAAACTTACCAGATGTAATAAACTAGCAGATATTTTAGTATACAGAAATAATAAAGTTCTGCCAATGAAATACAATCACTTTGAATTGTTTCCCTTTCTCCCTTACCTATAGGACACTCCAGTGGAGACTGTTGTGTTTCAGCAGGTTACAGTGACAGACAAGGATGGATCGGGCTCGGGAAATGATCTCATCCATTTCAGCATACTCCCCGGTTCATATTCGGTAAAGCTTCTAGAAGTAAAAATTCTTTTAATCTTTCTTTTTTCGTACTTAACTAAAATGTTGCAGATGAGACTTTAAAATATTAAAATTGCGCTATTTTATCTTATAGGACTATTTTGATATACATATCTTGAGAACTGAAGTCACGTTGAAAAAGCCGCTTGATTATGAGACGGTACATTCCATGACAATAGAAATAGAAGCAAAGGTGAGAACCATCTAAGATGCTTTAGCAAAAAATTAACTGTCAACTGATTGACTAACAACGTATTAATTATAAGACTTTATGACCTAATATTTACATCCACTGAATATTTTCTTCTTTATTTCTTAAGAAAACTCATTGCGTTCATCCCTGCATAAACTACATTAGGCATATCACCTGTACAGATTTCTTGATCAGTGGCCGTTCCATCAATGAAACGTACAAAGACGTTCGCATCATTAACACAATAATTAATATTTTTAATCCTACTTAAAATGATAATTTAAACAGATATAAATATAAACAATAAAATGTCTTTCTTTGTTTGTTGTTACTGGAATGAACGGTCGCAGCTATTGCAGAAAAAATTTACATAACCCGCTTACGCGGGTTATGTATTTTTTCTGCATTAACAACTGCTTCCGTTCATTCAAGTAACAACAAACAAAGAAAGCATTTTATTGTTTAAATGATTCATGAACACTGGAAGTGTGTTCATAATTTTTCATCGTTTAATTCTCACATCTCATGGACAAAAGGGATAATTAAACAAAAACTTTCGGAAATAAATATTCAAATGGTATTATACCAAACTCACTTGTGTAATGCATTACATTTTATTTTTGTTACTCGACAGAATAAAAAATTATGTACTTGAAAATATATTAAAACATACGTATATAGTTTAATATATGCAACCCAAAGGGGTTTTTAGCCTAACTCAAAAGAGTTTCGCAAAGCAGACCTCCAGACTCATTTACCACTGAAATAGATTGTTGATATATCTACATTTATTTGAGTGTCTTCTTTTTTATTACCAATAAGGACAATCCACAGCAAGGCCAACCTCTCAGCTCTAAGGCCTTCCTCACTTTTAACATTACTGACGTGGACGACCTCAATCCGGAGTTCACACAAGACACCTATTCTGTTAGAATGGATGCAGACACTCTTCCTGTAATTAAAAGTTCTAGTATTCCGATATCAGTTAATGTTATATAAGTCGACCATGTCAATACATCTTCTACATCTTTTTATTGGAATTTTTAAACAAAAAGTAACGTTAAGAATCGTAAATAAATTATTTCGTTATATACATGTACTTTATAAGTGTTAATACCTCATTTTTGTGATTCAATTAGGGTAGCTTAGTTCCAGTACTGCCTCCTATTCGAGCCTACGATGGAGACAGCCTGAACGCTTCCTTAAAATATGAACTTGTTGGTAAGTAAACGACAGAGAGTTCGGAAAAGCTAGATTATGTGAACATAAATCCAATTTACAAACAAATTTGTCTGATTAATTCCAACATAATATGTTAGTATTAATTGATTTTCAGATCCTCAGAGCCGTTTTGTTATAGACACAACGACAGCTGATGTTAGCGTTAATGCTAAACTATCAGACGGAAAGTCAACGCTAGTTTTAAAGGTCCTAATTTATTTCTTTTCTTCTAATTAAAATGAAAATTATTTTATGACCTCCTTTCAACACTTCTAATCTGAAATTGATTGTATCAAATAAGCCAAATTAATATGCATGTTATATTAAAAGCAAGCTAACCATTAACCGAAAATCAACAGAACTAAGAGCTTATTTAAGAAGAAAGAAAGTGAAACCATAAATCACAACTTTTTCATGTTTGCAGAATTCTACGGTAAAAACGGATTTCGTAAATTTTTCTTTTTTTGTGATCCGTTATCTATAAAGTCAGAAAATGCTCAGATTGTCCCTGTCATTTGTCATGAACAAAATAATTTTGTTAAAAAGCATTCTGATTATACACACAAGTACTTTGGAGTTTCCGATTGACGCAGACCTATTTTTGTATTTATATGAAGCAGAATTTGTCCAAAATCATGAAAAAAGAAATTAAAGTAATTGATGTGGCCTCCAACTCGACATTTAGATATATCGACGACGTATTATCAATTAACAATGGTTTTTTCCATTCTGATATCCTGGTAAGCTTGATATAAAAGATACCACAGAGTCTGACACATCAGTTTCATATTTGGATGTTTTACTTGAAAAAGACGTTAATGGTAATCTAATAACCAAGCCCTATGATAAACATGATGACTTTAACTTTTCAACCGTCAATTTCCCGTACTTATGTAGCAAAATACCTTCATCACCTACATATGGAGTCTATATCTCTCAGTTGATTAGATACGCAAGAGCATGCTCTACGTATGTACAATTTCTAAAAAGAGGTAAATGAAAACAAAGTGATGAAACAAGAATATCAACTATTTCGTTTTAAGTCACCATTTCGTAAGTTCTAAGGTCGATACAATGACCCTTCCAGCAAATACAATTTATATATCATTGAGTCAAATGCTGACGTTTTTAATACTCATTGCTAGTCCATCATTTACACATTGAATTGACGACGAATTTTCCGTTATTTCCCGATCATGAAAAGGGGCACACGGCGGGTGTGACCGGTCGGCAGGGAATGCTTACTCCTCCAGGGCAACTGATCCCACCTCTGACGTTTCGGAGGTCCGGGTTTACTCTGTTCCGATTTTGTATTGTTTTATGGACTTGGATACTGTTCATTATCTCCATATATTTAATTCTACACTCTGAATTCGAAGTTGGAATATGTTTTGTAGTCTTTGTTAACCGTATCTTCCAACAATTTGTAATTCCAATGAACACCGTGTTTCCTTATTACTAGCTGAACGGTTAATTTACCCTAGGCTTGTGAGGAATACTTATATTTAAGAGTAATTTCTACTTGAGTGGAAAAGTTTATTGTGGCCTTTAGAAATTTATCAACATTTTGATAAATCAACGACTTTTTAAAAATTATAAGTAAGGTACTTTCATTCCTATGCCAACTCGATAAATACCATTTTACTCAAAATAGGCATCGTTAACTTTGTACAGCCTTTTCATGCTTGGATTTATTATCTACAATTGACAACCGCAAACTTCACACACTTGCACATGTATATATTAAATTTCCTGTCTTTTAGGCAACACAAAGAGATAATCCTATAAGACAGGGAATTGCATTGCTACAGCTTACCATCATCGGTCAGGGCAATAGTTTGGGACCGTCTTTTGCCCAGCCTCGTTATCATGCCAGTGTATCCGAAAACGAGGCTGTAGGAACGACTGTTATCACTGTTACGGTTACAGACCACAATCAGGTATAGAGGGACATTTAAACAGTTTACATTTGCCTTATTACGTAAACGCATCATCATAATGTACATTTGAAATAAATTTTTATATATATAGGCCTATGTCAATATCTTATTTCTTTTTTGATACCCTATAGTGGACGTCATTACGTTACTCACTTGGAATACAGGCAACACACTTTACCGTAAACAATAAGTAAGGAAATTTAGATAAATCTTTATATAGAATATGGTTTATAGCCATATACATGTAGGTACATGTACACTGTAATTATCAAAATTAATTTTAATTAAGAATTGTAAAAAGAATTCGAATTGTCGGACTAATTCAGAATCACTTGTAACTAAGCTTACTGGTATACTGTTTATTTATCGTTTACAGTGGAGATATAATATTAACAAAGAAAGTTGATTACGAAGAAATTAGCCAATTTATCTTCAATTTAACGGCTGCCGATGAGTTTTACGTAAGTCAGATCATCTTTGATTCATCTATTTTTTAAATGACCGTAGTTTTGTCCAAAACGTTATCCGTGTTTGCTCTGCTCCTGTTTTGTATTGTTATATGGACTTGATATTGAATACTGTTCGTTATCTTCATTTCTATCTTCTGAATTGTTAAAATATAAAATAAAATACCTCGTTTTATTTTCGATTTTGAAGAATTGTAAAACTTTCTTTGAGTAAATATAAATAAAATTATTTTTTTAGTCGGCCTGGACAACTATAACCATAACAGTAACCAATGTAAACGATAATGGACCAAAAATATTAGAAAGGGAGATTACTGTGAATGCTGAGAGGGTAAAAGGATCACAAATCGCTATTATAAAGGTAACTTAATAGAAGTTGATTCATTCAATTTTTGCAATGCTTTGCAGGCTTCAGCTGTAATTTCCCTTTTTGTTTTAAAATGCTTGAAGAATATGTATATTGTAAAATGCAAGAAATTGTGCTCCATTTCTTTCATTGAAGGTCTTGTTTTCATTTAGCTACAATTATGATATATTGAAACAAAATCGTTTAGACTCTTGATTCGACGTTTTGAAATTGCATGCATGTTTTATTAAAATAAAACATGCTTAAAACGAAGAGACAGAAGATTTTGTTTTCTTTAAGCATAATTTGTTATTTCATACCATATATAATAATATTGCGGGAAATGAAATTCAATTCACTGAAAGCTCCAATTCAATTTAAGAATATTCGGTATAAGCATGTTTTTACTAGTATTTTGTATGTTGGAATTAGTATTTGCAATTTAATTAACTTTCAAATTTGTTTCTTATAGAATGTTTTAGTTTTATGTAGATTACAAGTAATGGTAGACACATTTCAAGTCAGGACAATTAATATGCCTTATCACGCAGAGGTTAAATTATTCGGTTATTTTGCATTTTTGATCAGGGGATAACTCTTTTGATCTGTGGTCCTGTTCTTATTGTAGGCCGTGGACAGGGATCCAAACACTTCACTCACGTTTTCTGTCGTAACCCATAAAAGGTAAAGCAATATTTTTGATAGTATATATTCGTATAAAATATATAAATTCTGGCGTTATAAAAAGGTTTCTGCTATAAGAAATCTGTGCTTCTACATGGTCTTTCAGTCAATTTTCTTCGTCGAGAAAGCAAATAGCAAAACTACCATTTGACAATTTGTTTTAAAAATATTCTTGAAATACAACATACTTTTCTTATTTTTCGTTTTGTATTGAAACAAGAAAGAGGAATATTAAAATTTTTGTCTGACTCCTTTGTTCAGTTTACACTGGGGAGTAAACACGAGCAACAATATCTTTCATATGACTTGAAACTTAAGTATTGGCACCTGATCCCACCTCCGATGTTTCAAATGGAGGTCCCTGATTGCACTGCTCATATTTTGTATTGTTTTATGAACTTTTGATCTTGAATACTGTTAGTGATTTCCATTATGTTTCATTTGACTTAAGTTTACTTTTTAAAATGGAATATATTGATTTAGAAAGTAAAGTGATTTATTCGAATAATGAATGTTAAATTCATGTGTTTACTTTGATGAATTAATAATTAAAATAAAACAGTGAAAAACAAGGAGAGGTCATAATGAATTCTAGCGGTTTGGGAGTAACATGGAAACTATTGATCAGGGTGTTAATGTTGCAACTTAATTCAATATCACGTATACGGGTATATTTGCATGACCTGTTCATAATTAAGATTGATTAAATTAGATTTAGTTGCCTTTCTTGATAGAAGAGGTTTATGAATCAAAACTTATTTCTCATGTAAAATTTCTTTCTTAAAAAAGGAGAACAAAATCATTAGATGACTTTGAAAGTCATCATCTGAAACCGATAAATTATTTTGAGATAGATATTTGCATCGGTTTTAACCCTAACGATTTATTTTTTCCAGCCTGTTTGCTGTGTCACAGGAAGGTGTTGTTTCACTGACCGGAAGTGAGGACGACTATTTGAGAGATGAATACGTCGTTGTTATAAGTGTCAAAGATAACGGATCTCCCCAGCTTGAATCTGTGGCCGTGGTAACAGTCGCGTTTCCAGCTAGAGTTGTTAAGGATACCAGCGCTCTGGACATGGCTTCCAACAATGACCTCATTGCGATTATCTTAGGAATTGTAGCAGCCATACTTCTATTTGTAATAATATTTCTCGTCATATACATCATCCGCAGGTATTTATAATTGCATCATTCTTTGACAATTCATTTTAAAAAAAATTATCACTAATGCTATGAAAATCTTTAAAAAGTTGTAAAAAAAAAATCAACATTTCCTTTGTTATGTTTTGTTATAAGCTAAAAAAAAAATCATTCCAATATATGAACAGCATTTGCTTCAGCCTCTTTATACTTTAGTTGTAACAGGTACAATTTACATTTTAACTATTACAGTGTGCATTATTTTAGTGTGTCTTATGCTTATGATTTTGTGAATCTGTATGTTGGGGTATATTGATTGAATTCATTTGTTGGTGAAATAAAAATGAATTCTGAAAATTAAATTAATCATTAACTCCAGCAATACATGTAGCCATAGTCAGCTATTTTTATGTCTCGATGAAATGGGCAACATTCGCAATAGAGTTTTTTAGTACAAATGACAATTGTTTTTTATCAATCCCATCTATGTGTCAAAAGCATTGAAATTAAGGCTAAAAAAGATACAACTTTTTCCAGACGACAGTTTGTGGAGGAGCAACTCGACAGAGCAAAAATTCGACAAGGAATGGATCCCCGGGGGTTAACATATCAGAGAGGGGGTCCGTCCCCGGACCCGTCTTCTAAAATGGACATTAATTTTGACGGAGAATTAGAGGAAACTTCAGATGTAGATAGTCATACCACAATACAGCAAAATCCTCTAAATTTTAGACTTCCCGCCACTCGACAGAATGGCGAAATACAGATAGAGACTGCAGTCATCCCGTATGATGACAATTTTGAATATCAGAATCATATGAGGACTTTTCACGTGGAAGAGATCAGCAGTAATAGTGACACTAGTGATAGCACAGGTGACAGTCATAAAGTGTTGATGGAAAAACACAAAAGGAGTCCGAGAGTCAATGCAAATTCATTATCATGGGCGGGATCAAATCCTCCATCTTCCACATTTGGATCAGATGTAAGTATAATTAAGTGCTAGTAATGAACAACATATTTGCATATTGAATATTTATAACAAATAAATGTACAAGAGAAATAATCTCCTGGAATAAGTTTCTAATATTTTTGCAGAAGAAATTAATGATGACCTATTATCGCTGTCAATAGGTAATTGCATGTGAATCGTGAAATTAGATTGCCTCATTTTTATTTAATGCGAGTGAATTACTTTTTAATCTGGTATTTTTGGTTTTTGCATTTTTTATGATTTAATTCATGATATTATCTATAGATACATATGCATATTTGGTTGATACTTTGCATGTAAAAAAAATTGTATATAAATGAAGTTTCGAAACAGTTTTTAAAAAATTAAGTACATTTCCAAGCATTCGGATTTCAAAATCACAATATAGATTTTTAATTATATTTGTCTATTATTCATTTTCATATTCATCATTTTCTGTCATTATTTGCTACAGATATCATTTCGTACTGCATGTATATAAATACAATCATAACTTAATAATGACCACACTGTCAATTGTATGCTATTATTTGTTTGAATAGACAATTCAATACACAATGCTTCTTAAAAGATAAAGGTGTAAGCAAATTGTACATGCAAACCGTAAGGCAGAGTCTAACGTTAAATACGTAGTTTCAAATCATATCAAAAATGAATTTTAATTGATACAGCACATTCACATGCTATTTTTTTATTTTGCCAAACTGCTAAAATGTAAGTGATAATTTTTACTGCACACAAAAGAAGACATGTCACTTTCAAGTACTCCCTAGCATATTAATTCTTAACGAAAAACAATGACATTACAATACATATCTTTTAACACAATGAGGTATACTGAGTATTTGATATCAAAATGATGAAACATATGGAATGGCTAATTGTGAATTTTTTTTCTACATTATGCAATGTAAAAGCTATCAAACAATTAATTGTTGTCTTTCTTTTCAGATCATAGTCCAAGAAGAACAAGTCACAAAAGAGAAGCCAGAAATTACTGTTTATTTCTGACACATCTGGCAATATATCGTTTACCTTAATCCAATTCAGATGGCATATTAATGACAACAGTTTACTGACATTTGCTGGGTACATTGCATCTGATTATTAAACATGTTTTGTTTTTGAGAATTATCAAAAACTCATTATTCCTTGGTATAAAATAAAATCCTAATTTAATTGAAAAACTCGAACTTTAATCTATAGCGCTTTCGCCCCATGCGGGCTCAGCAGTAGAATTGAAATTTCAGAGAGAGAGAGAGAGAGAGAGAGAGAGAGAGAGAGAGAGAGAGAGAGAGAGAGATTGGGTTTTGTGTGTAATTCGTTTAATAAAATATTCAAGAATTCAGTTTAATACATTATGTTTTTATTGTTATGTTACTGTTATAATCTTTTTATCCATGCGTGTGTCGTCCAGGATGGAATTTATTAATATACATTTTATTGTTGCATTTGAAATTTCAGTTTCTGCACTCGGTGTAAGCTGAAATGTCCAAATCAAAAGAACTGTGCAATCTTTATTTAAATCACCATATTCTGTTGCGTTACGATACTCAGGCATTACATCGCCGTGTAAATTTACTTCAATTATAACTTTGTAAACATCCCTTCCAGAGCGTGATGAACAGTTTACTAGGATTTCATCTCCTTTTGAGTAGGTTGTTCTGTCCTCTATGCTAACACTGTGCATTGGTGCTAAAATAAAAGAGTTCGGGTTTAAAAAGTACTTGGCAAGACAGTACAGATACTAAATAATACAGAAATATGGAACGCCGTAACTGCCTTATGTGGAGAACTTTCATTATATGATGGTATTTTGTCATTATATGATGGTATTTTGTCATTATATGATTGTACTTTGTCATTATATGATGGTATTTTATCATTATATGATGGTACTTTGTCATTATATGATGGTATTTTATCATTATATGATGGTATTTTATCATTATACGATGGTACTTTATCATTATATGATGGTATTTTATCATTATATGATTGTATTTTGTCATTATACTACTTTTCATTATACTACTTTTCATTATACTACTTTTCTTCTTTATACTACTTTTCTTCTTTATACTACTTTTCTTCTTTATACTACTTTTTAAGCGCTAAGCGCGCATGCGCAAGCGATTACTAGGGTGTCTTCAGATTTCATGATGATTTGCATGATCTTTTTATCAACGACCTCTACCGGCCGTATATATGGCTGCGTTCAGTACCATAATTGCCAGTAAACTTACGCGTAGTTTAATGCTACATACGCAATCGTTTTGAAAACACAGCTCGTCTACCTGTAAATTGTTAATTCTATTACAAATTATCACTTAGCATAAATATCTATAAAACAAATTCTTTACGTGGCTGCTACATGTAGGCTAGCAAAATTCTTGTTCTAAATTCGTTTCTGTACTTAAATTCCACCTACCACTAAGATCTTGAACGCGCCCCTAACGCGACCTCTATGATTAATGACATAATTATGTAAACAAATGGAGTTCTATAATGCCTTTGCATTGGCTCCTATTGTTGACATTAATTATCTCCGTGGTGTAATATATATGGTTCTTTTTAAAGGTGATTATATTTTTTAAAATAAATGTTGTATAATATTATGTTCGATTTCAAAATGACGAACTCAATTTCGAGGAGTGATACAGCTAAGCTTACGAAATACAGCGCCACTGAGCAAGTTATGTAACTGTACCAAGTCGTCTAAAAATATACAACTGGAAATCCCCGACCCTCTGTCGGCTACTTTATTGTAGGAGTTATCATAATAGGTGTTAATTAGTACAGTTGATATTAATTTTCGTATGTACGGAAATTTGGCGGATCTTATCTCTGAACTATATGGTGCATATTAAGTACTGGCAAACACCAATTATGTCACAAATCTTATTTCTGCGGTGTAATTCGAAAAAGCTAATACAAGTACCGAAAAAAAAAACATTTAATGCGCACGTGTATTGGAAAGTTCACTGAGTTTCTAAAAATCAAATTGGATCAAATCTGTTAGTAGTACATGTAAGATTCCATTAAAATAAATGTTTAACTAGGTTTTCTATATAGTCTTTATCTGTATTAAAATATTTTGATGCAGAAATTTCCTTTAGACTGAACGCTTGGGTGTTGTGGCTATTCCATTCTTGTCAGCATGTTTTACATAGTGAAGAAAAAAACTGAAGCATTTTAAAGTAATTCCGCCAAAATGAGTCAAAGGAAAATACTCACGAATTTTAATATGATATATTTTTATTTTTGTGTAGAAGAGTATACTAGTAGTTAATTAAACATTTTTATTTTAAAAAGAAATATTGACAAATCAGCTTCAAATATTACACGAGAAAAATGGTCAAAAGTTTTTAATTTTCGGTACAAATAAATTATAATTCATGTGCGTGAGAGTCAGAGATGAAGGATAAGAATGGTTTTTTTTTATCAAAAAGACAAAATTTAATGCAATATCCTTATACCCAAAATTGATATTATAGCAATTTAATGAAAAAAAGAAGTAAAGTCTTCGGGGATTTTTGTTACACGTTGATATCAAGATACTGCACGAATAGGGATTGGTATCACAATTAATGAGAAATATTGAAAAAAAAGTATTGTTGTGTTATTCAACTGTAGCATATTCAATACAAAATTTAAAGTTCAATTTCTATTCATTATTTGTATACCAGTAACTTTTATTGATTGCATGTATATATTACAAGTTGCCATGGTAGGAATTTTTTTTTAAACCGTTTATAATATATAAAAATTATAACTTTATAAATATCTATGACTAAATAAAAACAATTCAAACAAAATTTTAAGGCATTTTAAAAATCCTTTCTTCTTAATCCTAATTCTATTTTATCATTAAGGATGTTATAAATGGAACAAATAAATAAAAAATAATATCTCATTTCTCCCCGTGCACTTTCAAATACAACAGCCAATAGATCGATTACCTATGCGGCCGATAATAACAAAGGCAGACACGGTCGCCGACCGTCAATTTTGAATTTTAGTAAGTACGAATAATATTTTTTAGAGTAGAATGATTTATTGTTCAAAATTTCACTAGAAGGTTTTCAGCAACATCTTAGGTATTAAAAATTTGTCCCCCCCCCAAAAAAAACCCGCAGATTTCCAGCTAATGTATAGCTATATATATAATCTGAATGAGATGAGTCAGAAGAAAAAAATCGTACTGTAACATTGATATAAATTTAATTTTATCGCAGAAACCTGGACCCACAATGCAACACAAGTAATCTTGTTGTCCGGACGGGTAACTGTGTTACTGCCCTATGGTGTGACAAACAAAGAAATTATAAAAGTAACTTACTTGCGTTAAAAAATTGCACAGAGATAGTAAATTAGATTCTCTTTGTTAATTTTTTTTTTTGCATATTTAAATACGTTGTTATTGTAATACAACTTACATTCGATGTTATTTAATGTAACAGTCAAGTCAATCAAGAGCTGGGTTAATTTCAATTAAACAACTGAGTTCGCCCCCCCCCCTTACAGCTGCACCGTCAAAATATTACATGTACCTATTCCAATGCGATAACGAATTTAAATTCTGATGAATTTCAAATTAAAACCATGCTTAGCGCTTCCCAGTACTCTCAGTACTTTGATTATTATATGCTACTACTTTTTCGTCATAATTTGAAGTCTCGGTCATCCAGACGCTTGTCTCTATAACACAAATTCGCTGTTCCTAGACTGGCAGTACAAAATCGAGGATCAGACAGGCAAGCTAGTCTAGGTATCGTAACAATATTTCACTTGGGTGCACGTCAAATCATGGCTGACGCAAAATAATCACGGGATCTTCCCTTTCGATTCGGGCATTTTGATACGTTACTGGAGTGAATTTTTTATGAGATGAAAAACAACATGTAAACTTCCTGTATTGACCAGATTTATTAAAATTTAGTGCGTGCTGATTTTTCTATGTACTGTCAAGAGTGGACAGTGATTAGGCCCTGGACTAGTTTTTCAAACACCTGCTCAACTGCAACTGAAACAAAATTGCATGCCTTGCTACATGCATGGATGGCTATGTATTATTTGGTACTAAAATCTTTAGTATTAGTATTAGCTTTCCTAAAAAGCTGGTCTGACGTGGTTTGCTTAAATTCAAAAAGCGGAAGAAATTATATGTTATAACATTTTTTTCGTTCGATAATATATCTTCAAGAGACCATGCGTAAACAATGTTGTATACAATAATGAACAAAGAACATTGAATTTAAGCCTCTGGCTCCAGCATCATGAAACAAACTAAGACTTGAGTCAAATTTTTAATCGACGATAAAATATTTATTAATTATGATATAATATCTTCATTTGCATATAAAACATCTCTGTGAAACAATATTAAAGATATTTTAATTCTGGTCTGCTTGACTTTACAACATTTTATTATAAAATAAAGATTTTGATAGACTTTTAAAAGCTTAAGATGTTTCAAAATCCCCGGGCCAGCATTTTTCGTGTAATGTTTTATATGTTAAATGACCTAACTGATTTTTTTGTTTCGGTCGAAGTCGAGCAGGTGTTTGAAAATCTAGTCCAGGGCCTAATCACTCCCCACTCTTGACAGTACTGTAGATCACTATATTTTCGCGACACCTTATTTTCGCGACTAAGCCATTTGGTATTTATTAACGAGACAAAATTTTCGCGAGTTGTGGTTTCTGTTGTATATAAACATTAATAATACAATTATACGCGAGAATAAAATTTTCGCTAGCAGACAAACTCGCGTAATTACGCGAAAATAAAGTTCTTGCGAATAAAAAGTGATTTACAGTGTATAGAAAAACCAGCACGCACTAAATCTTAATAAATCTGGTCAATACATGTACTTTACATGTTTTTCATCTCATAAAAATTTCACTCCAGTCTCGTATCAAAATCATTTTGAGATTATTTTACGTCAGCCATGATTTGACATGAACCCAATTGAAATACTGTTACGATACCTAGACTGGCTTGTCTGATCCTCGATGTCGTACTAGCGAATTTGTGTTATAGAGACAAGCGTCAGGATGATCGAGACTTCAAATTATGACGAAAAAGTAATTGCATATAATGAAAAGTAGTATAATGAAAAGTAGTATAATAAAAAGTAGTATAAAGAAGAAAAGTGGTATAAAGAAGAAAAGTATTATAAAAAAGAAAAGTAGTATAATGACAAAATACCATCATATAATGATAAAATACCATCATATAATGACAAAGTACCATCATATAATTTTAAAATACCATCATATAATGGCAAAATACCATCATATAATGATAAAATACCATCATATAATGACAAAATCCCATAATATAATAATAAAATACCATCATATAATGACAAAGTACCATCATATAAAGACAAAATACCATCATATAATGACAAAATACCATCATATAATGACAAAATACCATCATATAATGTAATTTCTCCACATAAGGCAGATACGGCATTCCATACAGAAACTTAATCAATTTCTTTAATAACTGAAAATATGCAGATTACCCTCTATGTTCATTTTTCCACCCACTGTCTGTGAACCATTTTCATGAACAAGCTTGCAATCAAATACTCTAGTTGTATGACATAGATTGATATTAATGTTTTTCAATGAAACGTTTAATTTCACTGTCACTGTGTCTGAATTCTGGTGAAATATGGATCAAATGGGTGAATGAAATCTGGAAAGGATTCAATCAAATTCTTATCTAATATTCCAACTTTCTTGGTGTCAAGGAAAAACTCAAATGTGGACCACGTGAGGCTTTGAATAGAAATATTGCAGACTGGAATTCCGATGTACTCTTTCCCAGCCAGAAGTATTATGGCATTATCTCTCCTTGTAGCTAAAACAACAAATTTGTCATGTGTAATGATATATACAATAAAGGTTTCACATCAATATCAGAGTGTAATATACACTTAAACTTGAAAATAAAATGAACAAATGTATATATGTTACAATAATGCCATCGTTAGTATGACAGCTTTTGTCAAGGATTGAAGTTTCTTAAATGCAAGTTTAACTCCAAGTTCAGAAGATCTAAAATTGTGTTATCCAAACAAAGGACTTGTGTCAATGATGATGTATTTGAAATATTCTAATCTTTTAAAAGTTAAATTCAAGATTTATGTTTTTTTAGAAAGTGGATGAAAATCCAAGGACGTGATGAATGGGTACCCAGGTGTCGACCTTGTTATGAGAAATAAACACGTGAAATATAAAAAGTACTAGCACAAACTGTTCAAAAGTTATGACCAAGGTTAAAGTTTTTCTAAAGTAAGTCAAACTCCAAGGTCAAAAGATAGAATCATTTCCAGGTAAGTCTGGACTTTCTGTAAGGCGTGGCATCTTTTGCGCTACGTCATAAGCGTCTGTCAAATTGCGAATAGATTCTCATTGGTTAAGAAATTAATAACATCAGGAACTTTAAAATTGTTGTTGACATGAGACGACTTAATCTCCACCTCTTTGTCGGACGATACAATATTATTGGTTATTCGATACACTGATTGGCATTCACCCGAATTTATATCCCATGTATATTTCAACAGTGAGGGAAAGCTGTGTAAATTTCAGAAGCTAATTATTTCACGTCGAGAATGCCACGCCTTACTGAAAGTCCGAGCTAAACGGGAAATGCTTCTAAAAATTGTAGGTATCCAAAGGCAGATCTTATCAAAGTAAGTAAACCTCTGTAAAAAGAAAAAAAAGCACAGACTAAAACGGTCCCGTAGGAAGCAATCTCAGAGCGGTGGCACTACCAAACATTTTCTCTTGGATGTGAAAGTCGATGAGGTGGGGGTCGGGGGTCAGCTATTACTCACAGCATTCACGACAACTGAAAAAGGCATCATCGGATGCCGTTATTTTCAATGGGATACAGGAATAAAGCATGTAGGTTTTTATCTTCAAAATTATTAAGTGCGGGATCTTTGTCCTCTATCTGTTCCCATTTAGATGGTAACGACACGCAAATCTTTAGATGACACAATTCTGAGCCAATTTTTGCCAAAAAAATGTTCAAAAGTTAATACTGTATAAGTATAAACATAAATCCGAATTCTAAGTGTCTAATAAAAAATGCAGCATACAATGGACTATTTTTTCACACCTATCAGAATAGTGGTGAAATGTAATTTTATTTGTATTGCCTTCTTTGATGAAAATCTTTGTTACCTGTTTCTGGCGAATTTATTTCAGTTGTGGTCTTAGTCACAGACCCCTGCACTTGAGCTGTTGGGGTGACCATATTTGAAGATTCTGCACTTTCTTCTTCATTAGCTGTTGTTACTGGCATAATAGTTGAGACTGTCGACATATTTATAGAGGACGACACTGTAGATATTGTTGATGAATATGTAGCTGAAGAATTGTCCTCCAGGGTTGCCGTAAAGGGATAAGTTGTTGAACTCTCTGAATTATTTTGTAACTCTGTGCTTGTTGGTTCTGATGACCAGGGGCTATCTGTTGTATTTAATGTAACTGATGATTTTGGAGGTGTTTGTGTAAACATTGTGGTTTGGATGTCCTTTGATGTGTTGGTTACCTCTGTAATTGTATCTGATAATGTTGACAGCTGAACTTCTGTCGTTGTAAATGTCGATGCTGTAAGTTTCTTGGTCATTTCTGGAGTTGTTTGCATAATATCAGAAATTGTTGTTGTCTCGCTTGACGTGGAATCAAACATTCCTGTAGGTAATGAATTAGATTTATCAGTTGAGGGCCATGTTTTAATTACCGTTGTTGGACTTGTTGTCGACGAATATATTTCTTCTTGAGTGGTAGATTCCTCATCCATAACTTCTGAAGTTGTTGTTATATCTATTGTTGTTATTTGGGGGGTCGGTTCGGCAGTTGTTTTCAAAACAGCAGATTCCGTAGACACAGTGGATGCTGAATTAATTATCTCTGTAGATGGTGATATTGATATATCAGTCTGTGTAGTCGTTTCGAGACTTATTTCGTTAGCAGTTGCTGCTGTGTCCAAACTTGTTGTTGAATCGACAATTTCTGTTGACAATGAAGTGGTTTGTTTTGTAGAGGACTCGGTAGGCGATTGAAATTTTTGATCTGTTGTAATATCTGAATGTGGAGTTTCTGTTGATGAACTTTGTGTACTTGTCTCCGAAGTCTTTGAAGAGAAATCAGAAGAAATTAAAGCATTTGTTGTTTTGTGCGTCAATGATTCTGTGGCAGTCGATTGTTCTATGATTTCTGGTGCATTTGTGGTTCTTAAAGTCGTATATTCCATGGCTGTTGTTGATGTATTTGAAAATTGACCAGTAAAATTAGTTTGGTCTGAAGATAGGTTTACAAAGGTTGTTTGTGTTGATGCTGGTGTTGATGTTTCTGTGGAATAACTTTCTGTACTCGTCTCTAAACCCTCCGCGGAAGAATCAGAGGAATTAAAATCAAATGTTGTACTTTGCAACAGTGGTACATTGGTACTTATTGATTGCTCTGTTGTTCTTGTGGCATTTGTGGCATTAGAAGTGGTCGATTCTACGGTTGTTATGGACACATTCGATAATTGCATTGTAAAATTTATTTGGTCAGTGGATGTCAGGTTTATGAACATTATTTGTGTAGATATTGGTGTTGAGGTTTGCGTGGAAGAACTTTCTGTATTCGACTCTAAAATCTCAGTGGAAGAATCAGAGGAACTAAACACATTAGTTGAACTTTGCGACAGTGGAGTGATACTTGTTGATTGTTCGAGCTGGGTGACATTTGTGGATTCAGCAGTGGTAGATTGCGTTGTGAAAGGTTTTGTTGTTTTTGTGGACGAACCTTCTGTACTCAATTCTAAAATTTTTGTGGAGGAATCAGAGGAACTGTAAACATTCGTCGTATGTTGCATACTCGATTCGGTGGCACTTGTTGATTGTTCAACGCTTCTAGTAGCATTTGTGGAATGATAAGTGGTAGATTCCAAGGCTGTTGTTGATGATTTTGAATTTGTTGATACAGTAGATGTTAGATCTACTACAGTTTTCTCTGTAGATGGAGGGGTGGATGTTGTAGATGGAGGCGTGGATGTTATAGAAGGAGGTGTGGATGTTGTAGATGGAGGTGTGGATGTTGTAGATGGAGACGTGGATGTTGTAGATGGAGGTGTGGATGTTGTAGATGGAGGCGTGGATGTTATAGAAGGAAGTGTGGATGTTGTAGATGGAGTCGTGGATGTTGTAGATGGAGAAGTGGATGTTGTAGATAGAGGTGTGGATGTTGTAGATGGAGGCGTGGATGTTTTAGATTGAGCTGTACATGTTGTAGATGGAGGCGTGGATGTTGTAGATGGAGGCGTGGATGTTGTAGATTGAGCTGTAGATGTTGTAGATTGAGGCGTGGATGTTGTAGATGGAGGCGTGGATGTTGAAGATGGAGGCGTAGATGTTTCTGTGGAAGAACTTTCTGTACTCGACTTTAAAATCTCTGTGGAGGAATCAGTAGAACTCAAAACATTCGTTGTACTTTGTGACTGTGGTGGAGTGGCACTTGTTGTGTGTTCTATGGTTTCGGTGATATTTGTGAAATCAACAGTGGTAGATTCCATGGCTATTGTGGACGCATTTGGAAAATCGGTTGTAAAATTGGATTGGTTGACAGTTATATTGATCATAAATGTTGACTGTGTGCTAACAGGTGTTAATGTTGTAAGTATAGACTGTTCGTAAGGGTCACTCTTTTCATCAAATGTTTTTGTTTCAATGACAGAAACTTTCAAAGAGTCAAGGATAAGATCAATTCGTACTGACGCGTTACTTTTTTTTTGATAAGAACTTCCATTCACTATGTAATCTACGATTGTTTTGTTGGTTAGAACTTTTGCAGCAGTAAATACCATTTGAAAAAAGACCACGACACTTCCATTTCTGTCAAACGAATTAATTAAAGGTTTTAACAGAATTTTTTCGTGTAAAGAATTCAACACCGTTTCAAGTAAAATGTATTATTCAAACTTAGCCTCTATGCCTTGATCTATTTTGAGATCTTTTGAATAGTATTGGGACTTACTGTAATTCCTTGACATTGCAGTCTCTATACTCCTGTGACATACTTGTTCCTTGTATTACATTCTTCATCTAACCATTCATGCAATATTCGTGTTAAAGGAGATATAATCATTTTAAATAATAAAAAAAGCAGATAAAGATATGAAAAAAATGTCATTATAATTGAGTATCTAATGTTTAAATCAATATTCATTCAGCATGTTGAAGAACCCACCTCTGTGCAAAAATTTGCGCTAAAGTTTTTAAATTCTTCGGAGTTTGGATTTTTAAACTGCTCAACGTACGATTGATTAACGGTTATTTCACTGTCGGCAACATCTGTATAAAATTAAATTAATATAATTTCAACATATATATGAGATGTAGGACAAGCAATATATCAATTTAGTCATTTATATATCAGTACACTTACAGTATGTTTTAAACGTTGTGTCATCATCTGAAATAAATGCAAAATAAATGTAATCCTCTTCCAATTTTTTTTCTTAGATTAAGTCAAGTGATTTTATTTCTTAATAACAAAATATAAATTTACCAGCAAAGAGTTGTGTAAGAATTGATTTACCTTGCACAATGATGAACACAATGATGGGAGAAACCACCAGACATATCAAAGCAATGCCTCCCACAATAAGCAATACAGTCCTAAGAAATACGTTTGTTTCTGGTTCGTAGGAACTTGTGGAATCTTGGTCACTTTCCGGTCGAAACTCTCTATGTCTTACAGGAGACTTTGTATTTAATCGAAGACTTGCCTGATCAGATTAAAGATTAAGAAAAAAAATTAATAAAAATGGAAACATTTCAAGCACTCATAAATATTAAAGGATCTCTAGATAGCACTTTTCATATTTTATTGTATGGAACGCTAACATTTATTTGATTGTCTAAGTCTTTTTTAAATGAACTTACATGATACATGTATATACGAGTATCTTAACATGAAAGTTGACCATGTTTAAATTTTTTTTTTATTTGAAATGCAAACTTATGATAATAAATGCACTTACTCTGAATGAATGGCGGTCTAGATAATTTCTTTTGAAGGTACCCCCTAGAATCTTATCTATCCACTCTCCGGACTCTTCAAAAGTGGCTCCGTGTAAGCCATTTTGGCTACCAAAATCATCGAAATGGAACGATCCCCCAGCAGGGTCAAAGAACACGCTCTCCCCAATGTCTCGCTTTGATGATTTGCCGAGATACGTATCCTTCCCAAAATTGATTTCAGAGTCCGAGTCAGAGTCGTTTTTGTTGTCATGTTCCCTTGGAGATCCAAGACGTCTTCCCACTTCTGGAATTACTTCAGAATTCCAAGGTGGTGTTTGGGATTCGACAATCGATTCCGGTATCGCCAATCTTTTACCTTTATTGTCTGGCCTAGAAACTTCGTATCTAATACTTTTCGGTATTTTTGGAGGATAAAACCATTCCCGCGACATTGTTATTAGAAAACTGTGGAAATAATTGACAATGTCGAATTCTCGGCCGGTTCTTTACAAACCATTGAGCTGCCTACACATATCAAAAAATTGAATCATAAACAAACAATCAATCAATCATGAACGGAAGTACACTTTTTGTGTTAGAAAAAAATCTCAAAAATTTAAATTCAATGCATTGGCCTATGTTACGCAATGCATTCGAATGATTATTTTAAATGGAACATTCTTTTGTTTTGAAAATAATTTTGAATGGTGGGACAAAATAATTAGCGTGCATGTAAAACAATACGCAGATCTTTGAATCAATAGATAAATCAAGACATACTAGTGTATTTAAACATTGGAGATATCTGATTGTGATATTTCTCTAAATGGTTGAAATCTTATCTTCTATATTTTGTACTCAAAGTCCAGAGTATGAATCTACAAGATACATTATTCAAGATCTTTAATTATTAGTCCAATTCAGTAAAATAAAACATAAATTATGTATTACATTTTACTACAAAACGGATGAATTTTCACCATTTTATACAGCCAGACAATAGAAGTTCAACAACTTTAACATCCAGAAGAATTTTCTTCTTTTTCATCAGAATTTTTCATTACCATGAAAACTCATTTCTTAATCAGGTTTAGTAGCTATCTGAATAGATTAAGTTTCTACAGTCTCTATAGTATATTAAAATTTTCCTGTGGTATTAGAATTCCACGATAAGTAGAATCGCTAATTCCAGCTATAAATGATGTAATAATATGATGTGATAATTAATTACAAGATAAACCTATATCGTAGCTAGAGATTTACAAATTAAAATCGATTTATGATGTCATAAGTTGTCATAAGTTGATAATTTAAAATTGACGCGTTACTATAACTATGTTACACTGAAGTTAGACCACCGCAAGCTATTTTCAGTTTAGCATCATCCAATAGTAAGACTTCTTCAACATCCCGGAAAGGCAAGATAAAGCACACATATCTGCCATTTTCGTCTTATAAGGAAAACAACAAATCTTGAAAAAATACGATAAGATAGGACGAAGTACATACCTGGCATCCAGTGGCAGAAGTCAAATTAGACCTGGTATCGTCCTAAAAAGGTAGGATGTGTAATATAACTATCATGGATATAAAATTATAATACAATAAATGATTGAATATAGTTATTATGAAAATGAAATGAAAAATAAACTATTTTATCGTGAAAAAGGATATCGATTCGCGATAATGCAATTAAAAAAAACCCTCTTTTTTTCATTGTATTACTAATGTACGTCTTTGGAATGTAATTATAAAGTTCCTATATTCGTAAAGGAAAGCAATTAACATTGAACCATTTATTTCAATTTCCCCGAAATCTGTTCAGATTTACGTGGGAAATTAGAATATGAAGAAACATCTATTTTGCTGAAAATGAAAGGTAATTGGAATCATGAAATCAAGCAGATGACAATAGAATTTTACCAAAAAAAATTTTTGCTATAAAAATGATACAGAGAAATGGCATATTGCTGTTGATTAAGTAAAAAGATTATATGTTGCTTTATTTTTCTTATTACATATTCAAAACTGAAAACTGGTTCAAACCTGTTTACAACATTGATGTTAAGGGATAACAAAGTGCAAATACTCCATATCTATTATTGTCTTGCTCAAGAAGGGGCATATATACGTACAAATCTATTATAATTTTGAAATTTTTTTATGTATAAATTAGACTTAAAAACAAACAAAGGTCAAACGTATTCCATTCAACTTTGCGTTAACATTTTTTTCTAATGTGTGCAAAAGAAAATGTACATATATAGTAATTTTATTCTATAATGACCCCCAGCTGGGGTTTAACCCCAAAAATGAAGAGTTAAGTCTAATTTGCTTATAAATAAAGCAAAACAACAAAGGAGTGCTTAGGGTATCAAAACCTCTTGACTTGACGCGAAATAATTTCATTATGTTTTCAATAATGACAGAAAATATTTTAAGAAAGCCTTTAATTAACATAAAATTTTCCTTCCTTATCAAATAAATTCCAAACCAGAGCAATCCCTTCAATTTACATTTATGTCATTCACCTCTAAAAAAAAACCCACAATAAATAAGTATGCAATTTTCAAATCAATAATTATCATGTATGTTTTATGCATTTTGTTGCTTTATTTTTGAATAAAGTGTCAAGAAATTACATAGAGTATTTTATTTTTAGTGATCATGGTATTCTTTAAGAGGAAATCCCAGATCCAACCGACGTCCAAGACGAATTTATCCCTGAATAGCTCAATGGGCTCAATGACGCAGTCTCAACTCAACACTATAATCAGCGACATGCTGAGTCTGCCTCAAGCTGGCAACAGTTGCGAAGTCATGTGCAGAGGTATGTCTAGAAAGTCATGATTCAAAAACAGCAATTCAAACAGGGAGGTCCTTATTCAGAAAGGCAAAAGACCTTCGATCATCGTAAAAAAAACATTTATTTGCCTGTCTTAACATCCATTCAGATGAAAAAATTATTGTTCAATCAATGAATTTTAATTTAATTTTTCATTTTTTGTGCTTTGGATATGGTAACGTTGACAAAGTATTTTTTTTACTTGAATAGATCGAACTTATCACTATGTACTTCCGTTCAATAAATCTAATTCTGGTTCAAAAAAGGTCAAGTTAGATAAATATCTTTCAAGAGAAATTTTATTTTGTACTTTATAAAAAGTGAATTTTGCCATACAGACAATCCAATCACGAATGCCGGGAAGCGGAAGCAGTTGATAAAGATGTTGATCATCGTCCTCCTACCAATGGGAATCCTCGTGGGCATGATGGGAAATGTTTTCCTTTCAGTCGTCAGAAACTACTACGAGGCTACAGGCATCAGGACGTCTCTCTTCTTCTCGTACGGCTTGCATTTTTATTGACAAAATAGCAAATAAACTTTTTCATTTGTTATAAAATGAAAAATTATATTATTTTAAACGATACTGTGTTATTTCTCTTGAAAACCCAATAGAATAACAATTCCTTTAAACTCAGTTATCACCGATTATTGATTCAGGTCAAGGATGTCGATTCAGCAAAATGTTGAGCATGGTTTAACTATTTGAAATTTGTCATACATAGACTATTCCAAAGTTAATTAGTTAATAAATCATAATTTGCATTGAACTTTTCCTGGTGTTCAAAACAGGATCTTGACCTGAATCAATAATCGGGGATAACTGACTTAAAAGGAATTGTGATTCTAATGGGTTTTCAAGAGAAATAACACAGTAAATATCTTTTCCATAATCCATGAATATCTAGCCGTCAAATTGCTAACAGGATTAAAATAAGCTGCTATCTATTCAATTGTTTAAAAAGCACTGACAACAAAAAGTCAAATCTTCAGGAAAATTGTAATAAACTACCATCCTTTCCAATTTTAGATGGGACTTAAGCTTATTTCATATCTTAAATTGAGATTTTTTTTTTGAAAAATAAAGTCACTAATCTTTCACTTGACCTCGATTTTTATTTACACCTTAGCTAATAATATCTCTTGAAAATAAAACGCTGATTCAGCATAATTCAAACGTCATTTCTTATCTTTTTCAGTGTGGAACTTGGTCAAATGATGCGTTACCTACAGCGAGAACGCGATATGAGCGCCCTCTATGTTGGAGCCATTGGTAAGGACACTAAAGAGTACCTGCTACGTAGGTACCCTGATACTGACGCAGCGCTGGCCAATATGTCCCAATGGCCGGGCGGACTGGGCAAAAGACGACCAGAATTTAATTCAAAAGATAAGTTCTTGGTCTACCTCAATCGCCATCGATACCAGCTAGATCAGCAAAACCGAACTTCGAAGCAAGAAATGGAGTTCTACACAAGTGTGATAGACATATTTATATCGTGGTTATACGAGATAGTATCGGAGTCCCGGACTGGAGCAGTATGGAAGACGCTGGTGGCATATCAAGAGATCATCGTCGCCAGTGAATACATCGGACGTGAAAGGGGCATGGGAATAACATACTTTGCAAGAGGGGGTTTTGAAACCAAAGAAGATTATCTTCTTTTCCTAGAAGCTCAAATAAATTCAAATATTACCTTTCAATCTTGCAAACGCTACTCGGAATTGGCCTTTGAGATATATGAGGAGCAACTCCGAAGTAAAGCCAAACTACTGACCCCCATCACCAAAATGAGACTGATGATAAGATCAAACAAGAGTGTCAAGCTGAAACCGTCCCTGGAGACCGCCAATTATTGGTTTGAAAATATGACCTATTATCAGGAGACAATTAGAGAAACACAGAAAAAACTGGCAGAGAAAATTGATTCTCAGCTGTCTCTACGCGAACAGGAGGACCTGGAGGTTATCATCTCAATCAGCTGCATCTTTGGCGTTGTCATGGTTATCTGTCCTTTGGTTATTCTGGGAGTGTTTAAATTAACCGTACAGATTCAAAGCTACTCACTTTCAATTGCAAATAGGTAAATCTCCATTTCTATTACTAGTATTAAACGATTTCATCATGGCATATTAGTAGTAAATAGGACAAATGATATGACACTATTATTTGTTTATGCATTACAGAACAAAGGCATTGAACAAGGAAAAGAAAAGAACGGACACGTTGCTGTATCAGATGTTACCAAAGTCTGTGGCAGAACGTCTGAAGAACAATGAACTTATAGAGGCTGAACACTACTCTGAAGCCACGATCTTCTTCAGCGACATCGTCGGTTTCACCAAAATAGCTGCCTCCAGCTCTCCATACCAGGTTTTCTTCTCTCTCTCTCTCTCTCTGTCTTTCTCTCTCTCTCTGTCTTTGTCTCTTTCTTTCTTTCTTTTTTCTTTCTCTCTCTCTCTGTGGATGCGTGGGTGTAACCTACTCATTGTACATTCTTAAGGAAAACATCTTCCATCTTTAAGGTTGTTGACATGCTGAACAACCTCTACCTGTGCTTTGACAAAAAGATAGAACTATATGACGTTTACAAGGTGGAAACAATAGGTGACGCTTACATGGTTGTTTCTGGTAAGATTCAAACATCATGAATTTCTTTATATGATTAAAAATCCTTGGAAGAATAAAGACAAAATTCAAAATAAAAGGCGTTTGTGTAAAAGGAAAATACAATGGACAGCATAAATTTAACACAAACATGTAAAAACAAACAGGTGTACCTCGACAAAACGGCAAGCGCCATGCTGCTGAGATTGGAATAATGGCTCTTGATTTGGTACGAACTGTGAGAGACCTTGAAATACCGCATGTACCTGGCATGACCTTTAGTCTGAGAACCGGCTGTCATACTGGTAATGTAATGGCATAAAGTATTTGTTGCATTCAAATCTATAAAATTCATTTTGATGTTTTGAATTAAGGATTAATATTACAACTAGGTCCTGTTGTTGCTGGTGTAGTGGGGACAAAGATGCCGAGGTACTGTTTGTTTGGAGACACCGTCAACACAGCATCCAAGATGGAGTCTTTGGGAATGGGTATTTTATTTTAACTAGTAGTATTTCATATTAACAGGGCAACTGAAAATGAATTCACCACACCGATTGTTTATTCTTTACGATTGTTTTAAGAAAAATAAAAAAAAAACTTTTGATATCTAACATTCTGTGCCAGATTTCGAATTTTACCAAATTCAGAATGCTAATTAAAAAGAATTTTCAAAATAATTGATTGTTATAAATTTGCCTAAATAAAATGTTAAATTTAACAATTTTTTGAAGTTTCGTATAATAATATTTTTAGCAAACAAAGTTCACATCAGCGAGACAACCCGGGATATCCTCAGTACAATCGATGATTTCACAATTGAGGAGCGCTTTGATGAATTTGTACAGGTGAGAGAAAGAGATGGAGTAAGAGAGAGAGAGAGAGAGAAAGAGAGAGATATGGTATTATTAAAGTGTTTCGGTGTATATGTATATTCATTTTTTTATATAACTTGATTCTACATGTCTTTCAGGTAGATGCCGATTTGAACAATACCTTCAAGGGAAGTGTTCACACCTATTGGCTACTAGGGTCTAAAGAGTTTCCCCCAGAAACTGCTACCTTAGATGAGTGAGTAACCCCAGCCCTTGCCCCCCCCCCCCCCCCTTCGAGTTCTTTTGTGCCAGTGTTACAATTATTTGACAATGAATAGAATACTCATTTTGAATTATTTTAATCTTCTTTATCTGCATATTTACAGCCAAAGCATGGAATTCTAAAAGATATCAGAGAGACTACACAGAGGGAAGATAAAATTCTATGTGACAAGGAAGAGCAATGTTAGAATCGAACAATAATACAGAGATGTTTCATATTATAGTACAGGTACATTTGTATATAAAAAGATCGACTGTGTGCTCTATTTGTTTTTATTTAAAACCAGATTTCACATATTGGTGTAAATCTTTCTGAATATATTTTTTTTCTTCATCTTTCAGTCACATATGTGGGTCTTTTTGCCATCTTAGTAAAAATCAAAGTTAATGTTGAAAATTGCTTTCGTTTTTTTTTCTGTAAAATGTCATGCTTTTAAAGTTGTTCCCTCACTTTACCCATCATTCCCCCGTTATTTTGAATGTTATTGTTACAAGAGATGTACATGTAAGTCTTTGTTGGAATCAGAAACAAAAAATATCACGGAAATTTTTTTTCATGAAAGTGAATTTTAGATATAAAATCAGTGTTGTTTAAACATTTTTTCTTTCGATCTATTAAAATTCCCATGGGTACCAATTTCATCCCTCTATTAACAGTCCAAATTTTGCATTCATATGAACCAGAATTTGTCCAAAATCTTATACGTGAAAAGAAGAAAACACTTACCTTAGCTTCAAATCAGCACTTAGATATATCGACGACGTATTGTCAATTAACAATGGTTATTTCAATTCTTATGTCGATACGATATATCACGGCTCACTTGAGATAAAAGTTACCACAAAATCTGACACATCTGTTTTAATATTTAGATATCTTACTTGAAAAGGACGCTAATAGTAATCAAACAATCAAGCTTTATGACAAACGAGAATATGTACTTTAACTTTTCAATTTCCTTTATTTATGCAGCAATATACCTTCATCACCTGCAAACGGTACTTATATCTCTCAATTGATTCGACCCGCAAGAGCATGTACTACGTATGATTTTTTTTAAGACGCGGTACGTTATTGACAAACAAGTTGCTGAAACAAGAATATCGGCAGTCTCGTTTAAAGTCATCATTTTGCAAGTTCTGGGATCGATTGAAAGGCCCTGTCAGCAAATACAATTTATCATTTAAGTCAAATGCTGATTGGCATTTTTCATACTTATTACAAGGCCATTGTTTACACACGGAATTGTCAACGAATTTTTCCATTTTTCCCAATCATGACAAGGAGCACACGACGGATGTGAACTGTATTGCATCCATGGCATCTGATCCCACCTCTGATATTTTAGAGGTCAGTGTTTGCTTTACGCCTATTTTGTAAATTGACATTTGAGTTAATCACTGTTATCTCTATATATTTCATATAATTATATAGTTACTAGTATAATATTGTTGTTTATTCCTGTACTGAAATCATGTATATGTAATAAAATAAATTTGAAATCAACTTTATTGCCTCCATGCTTTTAAAAAATAGCGCAACACATTACAGATCTTATTTTATATTTAATTCATAATTATATTACGTCAATACCTTTACATGTTTAACATCTATGGAGCTCATAAACTTGTAAATTATTTTATTTGTCACACTTTATTCAATTTTCTTAAGACACACCTAAGGTATCTAATAAGGTGGAAGATCTTGCAAAAAATCATACTTGCTTGAATTGAAATATTCGTAAGTGGTGTTTTAGTTTTCAATTCATGAACAAAAGTCCATATTTTTATTTGAATATACAATAGCATGTTCATGAGAAGAGCAGGATAGATTCTCGCCAAAATTTAAAATTAAGAAAAAAACAAGGGTTGAATGACTGATACAGAAATTAAAAGAATTTTTTAAAAATTACAATTTCAAAAGTCACAAAAATTTCAAGGATTTATGTATAAAAACGATATCTAAAAACATTAAAATTGGGAAAATGTTGAAATCTAGTTTGTACCTTATTTTTGGCGAAACTGTGGCGTATGAAAATATACTACTTTCAGCTTCCTAAAATAACTATAGAACAGTCATCTATTCGAATTAAAAAGGTGAAGCTAACGAACACTGGTCGATTTCATCTTAATTTATATCAAATTTTATTTGTAAAGAAATACAAATTCAAATCATTGAATTTTTAACAACATTAAAAGTATGTTATATTCATGTGGAAAAAGTGATGAGACGATCCATATTTTTTCTCAAATTTATTATTTGTGCCTCATGAACAAAATTTGACACAAATCTAAATAGAGATTTTTTATTTATTCACAACATGAAATTAAATTATGTAAAAATACATTTTAAGTTTCATATATATCAAATTCACATAATTAAGTATTTATCTTTTGTTCAGAATATTTACGCTGTTAATCCACCAGTATGCTCGCTAAAACGTCAATAAACAAGAATATTATACAACTTTAAGGTTCTTTTTTAAGTAGAATTTTTTTTTATTCTTAACAGGAAAATAAACTGGGTAAAACTGTTTTAGATGGAAATCTTTAAATTACTTCTAAACATATTAACATTTTAGCGAATGTTCGAAGCAATTTTTTGGCCAAAAGGCGCAATAGCTATGTAGAAATAATAACATATGGATAATACAGTTAATAAAATAATGACTTTAAAAATTACACCTACTGACACGTATTTCCGGATGTTTAATGATTTAATTTCTGCTTAAGTTATTTTTTTTTCAAAGGGACATGAGACCTTGATCCAAGACTAAAAGACATTTTTTAAGTGACTGAAATGAACTAAAAATATTACGCATATTAGACCTTGATTTTTAAACAAATCAAAGGCTAAATGACAATTTTTGAAGCGACTGAAATGAATTATTTCAAAAGGTATAAATTTACAAGTTTAAAATAATATGATTTTGATAAAACAAATTACAATCTCATTTGTTTTCAAATTTCAATCTATGATACCTTTCAGTGTAAGATTTTGAAAAAATGTTATAAAAAATGAGTCAAAACTATGCATTTGAATTCTGATTATAAAAGTAGATCCACAGACTCCAAAATCAACCACAAACTGTACAATATGTTATACCAATACCTGGTTATGCCAATAAAAAGACTTATTAAAAGTCAGGTGATCACTTCATGCCTAATCTGAGGTCCCCAACAACCAAAGCAAAGTCATCACTTTTTCTTGAAACCATGGCTTTTGTCAAATCTTCTCAATAATTTCAAGCTTCTCAAATTTCATGTCACCCTTAATGCAACCAGAAGCTTTTAGGACCTAGAAAAGAAAATGAGAAGCATTTATCCTAATTGTAAATATATTTGTGAAATATGCATGTCATGTTTTTCATCATAATTCATTTTGTGTTCACAGTTATTAACTTATTTAATTGAATAAATAAATTTATACTGCATTTCTAGTCAAGAAACCGTTTATATATCAAAACGAATTCCTTGATTTTGGTATGTCTCCTAACCAAATTCTTCTGTCATTGTTTTTATGGATTAACTCTCATTTAAAACTAAGATTCTTTTTTGTAAAAGTTTTTTTTTACTCTTATCACGTTTTCTGTTATAATTTTTGGAAACAAACAGAGCCGCTATTTTGCATTGTACTACCAGTACTACAAGCTGTTTGGAATTTTTCCTTTCTGGAGCTCTGACCTGCGTGTCTGTCGTGGAGATCGTCGTTCTCTGTGTGAATAGAGTCCGAGTCACTCTCAACCCCCTCCACTTCAGTCAACCAGTATGTGCGAATGATTCCTTTGAACGCATTAAGAAGGTCTTGGTCGTTCTGTGAAAGCAAAAGAAAATTGGTTTTCTGGATGAATTTGGAAACAATTGCTGTGTATCCCACATATGTTTTATCAAACCAGAATAAACAAAACCTCGTAAAATTATTCCTTTGATTTTACTAGTGTAAAGGATGTAGTTAATGAACGGTAATTGATCTAAAATATCTTTAGACAACAGAGGGCCTATAACACAGATCCATTGAAATTCCAGAGATGGTTTATCAGGTGCCTTGGAGGAGTAAGCATGTTTACCGGTCACACCCGCCTTGAGCCCTAGGTATTGATCGGTAGATGGATATTTCCATAGTATATAAAGGCTTTACAATATATTAATTGGTATGAAACAAGTCAGACAGAAACTACCCAGTGATCATCAACTTATCCGTGAGTTGTATGCCCCGCTCTAATAATCGACACATAGCAATCTTTTGGGTTAGCGAATACATAAGACATAGTTTAGAGACATTAACACCATAAGAAAGTGATACTACAATCATTTTTATTATATTACTATATAGAAAAGAAAAGTTGACGATAGAAAGGCCGAATTCAACTCGTTTGACTTAAGTAATATAACAGCAAGTTTCATTTTTTTATGTAATGGTGTCTCTTAACTTCAACGTTATAGTAAGAATAAAATGTATTTGACATATCCAGAATCATAAATTTAAATTGGCCTTGAGTTGTCACCACCTTATCAGAGTTTTATTTCTAAAGAAGTGTGAAGAAAGTAAAGCTGGACATTATTTATCAGTTAAACAAAGAGACGGGCTAAAAGATTTAACCGTTTTCCTAGAAACATTTTAATGCAAAAGAAGTGAGATAGGAAAGAATCCTTTCTTATTGTATACAAGTTTATTTACAGTAAAATGCAGATATCAACATCTCACGACAAATAATATACATGCAAAAAGGTAAAAATTAATTGAGGAATGAAGCTTATTATGCATCAAGATCGATAGATCCGGGGCGTATATTCCTTTTCTCCCGTCTGAAATTGTAAACATTATTCGAATACTTGATATTCATTAAAAGATAAAATCACTTAGTGCTGTACTTATTACGGAAAGCACTTGCCTTTAGAACGTCATCTTTCCTTTCTGGCATGGTGAATCCGCCAATTGATTTCAGTAAGTCATGAGTAGACTCGCTCAAATGAATCTTGTTTGCTGTGTAATTAAAATATTGTATTTTATTTTAGAATATTTTGTAATTACAAAAGGAATACTCAAAGTACTGACTGATAGAGTCTAGATAAAGTATACAGAGATAACGAACAGCATTCGATATCCAATAAACAATACAAAATAGGTGCAGAGCAAACACGGACCTTCAAAACATCAGAGGTGGCATCAGGTGCCATAGAGGAGTGAGCACCCCCTGCCGACAGGTCGCACCCACCATGTGCTCCTTGTCATGATCGGGAAATAATGGAATTCAGTTATAAATAATGGACTTAGAATTATAGTATGAAAAACGTCAGTCAGCATTAGACTCAATGATAATTTGTATTTGCTGACAAGGTCATTGTATCGACCATAGAACTTACAAAATGATGACTTTCAATGAGACTGCTAATATTCTTGTTTCATGAACTTGTTTTTCAACAATATACCTCGTTTTAGAAATTGTTCATACGTAAAGCATGCTCTTGCTTGTCGAATAAACTGAGATATATAAACTCCGTATGCAGGTGAAAAAGGCATACTGCTGCATAAGTAAAGGAAGCTGACGATAGAAAAGTTAAAGTTATCACGTTAATCATAGAGCTTGGTTGTAAGATAACCATTTACGTCTTTTTCTAGTATATATCAATTCATATATTGTTTCAATATCCAAAGATGAAAAAGATGTGTCAGACTATGTGGTATCTTTTATCTCAATCTCACCTGGATATATATCGTATCGACATAGGATTGTAAATTACAATAAATTGTTAATTGACAATACGTCATCGATATATCTAAATGTCTGGTTGAAGGCTACAGGAAGTGTTTTCTTCTTTTCACGCATAAGATTTGCACAAATTCTGCTTCAAATGAATACAAAATTAGGTCTGCAATTGGTACCCATGGGAATTCCAATATATTGGAGGAAGACTTGGTTTCCAAAAACCACATAGATACTAGTGTTGTCAATCAGAATCTCCAGCATCTTTTTGATGCCAACTTCAGAGTACTTGTGTATGCAATCAGAATGTGTTTTTATAAAATAATTTTGCAAATGTGGAATGACCAGGTAGGTAGATTTAAAAGTTCCATTTTTATTGAAAAAGCAGCTCTCGATGATAGCAAAAAGCCTGAACTTTAATTTATCGGGGGGAATGGTTGTGTATAGAGTTGAAAAGTTTTAAAGCTGTTGATTTTGTAATTATCTAGTGGTTTTAAATTGTCCAAAAGTTCTTTGAAATTTTTGAGTAACCATATCTGATTCATACCGCTTCTTGAATATATTGTTGCAAAGTATTCTTAAAGTTTCTTCCTTTCAATACTGTCAATATCATAGTGAGGAGTAAAGAAAAAGGCTTGGTTGAACATTTACTGGAACTCGCAATGTATCTTTGTTTGTAAGGATACTTATGAAGTTCCGGAATCCAATATATATTTGGGAGACGTTCAAAATCATTTTGGTTATTCGATATTAAAAATATTCAAACAGACATATGAATTTGCATCTTCGCTAGCCAAGGGTTTCTGTTACACTGCTATCAGAAACCCTTGGCTTGCGAAGATGATGAATTTGAAGGAATTCGCAGTACTGTTAAGGCTTCCCGGAGCTTAAAATGTATATAAAACGTAACACTGCATTGCAAAGTTGATTTTGAGTTTTATTTTTAAGTTATATACTTGATTACGCCCAATTCATATAGAGAGTTCTCTAGCCTATGTATTATCATATTTGTTACGATATCACATGACCTTGTTGATCACGTGACGGTCATTTCTTCATTTTTGGAATGTATCCCATTAATCGCTTCGGCGCAGGTTATTAACACAATTAATATTAACTTTCTGTCACATAAATAAACGCGTTGCATTCTTTTGAACCCGAAATGTGCTTGGCAAAAGTTCTAGTATTTCTTTGGTATACAATTTACTTAACATAAATTTCAACTTACCGACAAATCTGAGGGTATTTTCCTCTGAATATCGTCATCTGTTTTAAAACAAAGCCATCATACATTTTTCCCAAGCAGGATTCAGTTAGAGGGAAACATATTTCCACAAAAGATATTAAATAAATCCTCATTAATAACCTGCGCCAGGCTCTTTAATACACATATTATGAATTCTGCCTCTGTCCACGGGTATAAAAAAGGGTAAATGTCAAACGTATATTTTCGTACGTAGTTTGAACACGCTGACTCTTGAACAAAAGTAATAAAGAAAAGTAATCTAAATTAATTGGATAAATTAGATTTTTGAAAAAATAATAAAAACCACGTTTATTTTAAACTACCATTCTGCATCTTGTTATGCAAATTGAAATAAGATGTAAAGTTTATGACACTCTCCCCATCATTACAACTCAAGTATGCAGTGACTTGACGTCATTTTCAATTATGACGTCATACATTTGTAGTTCAGAGAAGTGCATACACAAAGTACACTACAAAACTTTCTGGGAAGCCTTACCGTACCTGCGTTTTTTCTTTTGAAAGGGAGTTAAGAATATATTACCTTTTCCAAGGGATTCCATTTTGGAGGCCACACTCACTGTTTCTCCAAACAGACAATACCTCGGCATCTTGTTCCCTACTACACCAGCCACCACGGAACCTTTTACAGATAAATGTATCGCTTTTACAACTATCGATACTTGAAAAGAACAGGAAATTACAAATGTGACACCTGAAGGTACCTGAATGACAGCCGATACGCAGACTGAATTTGATGCCTGGAAGATGGGGTATTTCTAAGTGGCGAATTTTTCTCAGAAGGTCAAAAGCCATCTTGGCAATCTCAGATGCGTGCTGTATTCCGTTTTTTCTAGGTACACCTATATATGCACAATAAAATATCATATCAGTAATATTAATGAACATGTCTATGATATATCATTTAAAATTTTATTTCTAAAACATATTACATCCTACACAAAAAACAAAAGGAACACATTGGCGCCATATTCTTCGGACTTGTGAACCTTAGCTCAAAAGAAATATAACTTTAAATAGCTTTGGTTTACCTGATACGACCATGTATGCATCTCCTATAGTCTCCACCTTGTATACATCATACATTTCTATTCTCTCGTCGAAACAAGTGTATAGACTGTTCAACATGTCAACAACCTGTTAAAGATTCATGTTCATTACAGCTTGATAAACTGTATTCTTCAAAATACAGACTACGTGTATAATATAAATAGTTACTTAAATTTATGCACAGAATTATGTTCAAGTCTGTCTCCATTCCTTATGGAGCTGAGGTCCCAGAGGGACCAATACCCAATGCTTTTAAAGAATGGAGAGGCACAATAATAGAATAGCTTATTTGTCTTACAATGATCAAAATATGTTTAAAATGGGAAAAAACACGTGTCATTAGTATTCAGATAACAAGGCATCTTTTCTACGTCTAAAACATACTTTCAACCCCTTATTTTTTCACAGGGTCAGTAGAAAACAAAACGAAAATTGGACCTCTAGTGAAAAACTGTAATCTGGAGTGATTATTATACTTAAAGAAAAAAATCTAGAAAACAGTGTAAAGATGAATCAAAGTGTAAAGAAGACTGTATGGTAAATGTAATTCAATAACAAAATCAAAAGTATAGAACGTGTATATGTAAGAGGAAACCTGAAGTGGGAAAAAAGGCAAACCATCGATAGAGAATTACTCGGTGAAGGGAGAAAAAGAGATGGACATTTCAAAATATTCTGGAACCTAGTTATACTTGGTATTTTACGACGATAGCGAAATCTCAATTAGAGATTAACAGCTAGAAAATCTAGCGCACAGAAAGTAAGGTAGGAACCAAATTTGTTTAACACTGGACATCGCAACAAACGTACAAAATTTGACTTTTACGACAGTGATACAAAGACAGTTTTAAGATTTTAAAATGAAATTTAAAATTAATGTAGCGCTCAAACAAAAGTTTGCCATTACAAGATGTCAGTTAATTCTCTAACCTGCAAGGGAGAGCTCGAGGAAGAAATTTTGGTGAATCCAACAATGTCACTGAAGAAGATGGTGGCCTGGTCATAGTGCTCGGCGTCCACTTGCTCGTTACATTTGAGACGTTCTGCCACAGATTTAGGCAGCATCTGGTAGAGGAGTGTGTCTGTTCTTTTCTTTTCCTTGTTCAATGCTTTTGTTCTGAAGAATCACAATCAGAAATGACCAAACATCAATCATGAAGTTATTCAATTGATACAGAAGAATGTAATGCATGTATCATCTAACTATAGTGGTTATTCATTAATCGGATATGATAAACAATACTTGTACCTATTAGCAATGGATATGGAGTACTTCTGAATCTCCGATGTTAAGTAATAAACACCAATAATCACCAAAGGACATACGATGAAAACAGCGCCAAAGATACAAGCAATTGTTATAATGGTGTACATGTCCTCTGTGCTTCGTAAAGTCAGCATGTCATCAATCTTACCGGCTAAGGCCTTCTGTGTATCTCGAACAATATCTTGATATAATGTCATATTGTCAAACCATTCGTTTGCTTTAGTTAGTGATCCAACTAGACGAAAACTCTTGTTTGACCGAATCTGAAGTCTCATCGATCGAACAGGAGCTAAAAGCAAATCATTATTTAAAAGTTGATTCTCATAAATGCTGTAAGCTAGCTCAGAATATCGCCGACACGACATGAATGTTATGTTTGCAATATCTTGAGCTTCTAAAAACAGCAAATAATCTTCCTTGCTCCTAAATCCACCAAACGCAAAATACGTAACACCCATGCCTCGTTCTCGACCAATATATTCGCTTGCAACAATGATTTCTTGATAGGCTACCAAAGTTTTCCAAATGGAGCCTGATCTTGCCTCGGAAACAGCATCATATAGCCAAGTGATGAATATATCAATTACATCAGTGTAGAAAAGTATTTCCTCTTTACTTGTTCGGTTGTACAGATCCAGCTGATATCGATGACGGTTTAGGAACAGCAGAAATTTGTCCTTTGATTGGAATTCTTGCCTGTCGTTTTTCTTACTGACAGGCCAGTACGATAAGTTTTCCAGAGCCATGTCAGTATCTGGGTACCTCTTTAGGAGAAACTCTTTTGTATCCGGACCAATCGCACTAATGTAGAGGGCGCTCATGTCTCGCTCCCTTTGAAGGTATCTCATCATATGACCAAGTTCTATTCTGTAAAAGATTCATCTAACATATATTGATCCTAAACCTCAAAAAGAGAAGATTCTGAGTGTTTTTTAAAGATTGAAATTATAATCAATGTAAAGTTTTTTTGCCTGTAAAAACTGAAATACAGTAGCACTCACGAGAAAAACAGAGCATCCCTTGTTTCTTTTGCTTCCATGAAGTTTTGTATCGTAGAGACAAAAACGTTTCCCGTCATGCCTACCAGTACCGCCATTGGTAGTAGAGCCACGGAGAGCATTTTAATCAATTGCTTCCGCTTTCCACCCTCCGTAATGGGGTTACCTTTCAAACAAGTTAAAAAAATTTAATCCAAAAACAATTGCCAGTGGTCATTTAAAACATTTAGATTAGCTAAGAACAACACTATTTTAACTAGTAAAATGTACATTATGAATAAATGAAAGAAATAATGGAACTTTTAACGCTTGTTTCGTTGGAGTTTTTTTTAATCCACCACTTATTCATACCTCGACAGACGTAATCACAGCTATCGGAAGTCTGGTTCAAATTCAGCATTTCCATGATAGCCAAATTTAGTTCAGACTTAGTCATGGAACCTGTTGAACTATTCATGGAATGTTTAGGTTTTGAAGGCTCAATTCGGTTGTTCTTTTTCTTGAATAAACCCATCTTCTCTGAACCTTGTTTGCTTCCCTGTCTCTTACTATGTTAAAGTTTTAAAGAAAATATCAAATTAACAGATGAGTTCAGTCACATTTAGTGATTAGGGGAATTTATATATATTTTCACATACGAGGGTTGATCCAAAAGTAATGTAACAACTTCGATTAAATCGCTTCTAGTCAAAGTAAATTAACAAAATTATACACTGTGGAAGCTATATTTATTTCAAATTAGTCCTGAAAAATTCAAATCAAAACGATTTATACTTTTCAAAATATCAAATTATATCCCATGTTCGATTAAGTAAGTCTCCGCACCTGAATAACGTCGTAGGACGGATACGCGGCGTCATACGCTACCCCTTCGTTTCATTAAAAAATATTGGAGATTCACGATCACATTCACACATTTCACTTTCTTTATTATTGGCACATATTGTAAACTCGGTCTATTTATAATTTACTGTGAAATCACAAATTTTCGTTGGGGTTTAATTTTCGTTGTTTTCGAGGTATGACAAGAACCACAGTAGTCCTCTATGGAAATTCTTTGAACAGAACCATATGACAAACTTAAAGTTTCTCATATCGCTCCCTTTTTTAATAAAGTCAGACACCATTGAACGTTTCCGCCCGACCTCCTATCTTTCGGTCTTCCTGACCTCTGCAGATCATTCCATGACCCACGACCCGCCCAAAATCCCTGAAACCAATTATAAACAATTTTCTCATTTAAATCCTTTCCTCTGTGAGTCTGATTTATCATCGTAACAGTCCCTACTGGCGATTTCCCGATTCATTTTGTAAGAAAAACGCAATTACAGCTCGTTTTGGCGTTTTATTCCATTTTGACATTTCCTTTGTTCAATACATCAGATTCAAACAATACTATTTATGACCAAAAATAGCAATGATGTCATTATTTTTTAATTAACGACTAAAAAATGTCGTAAACTTTGTCTTTTAAAATATTGGGCGATTAGACTCTTTTTAAAATGCCTTTAAATGTGTTTGTCTTTTTTCATTCTAACAATATACACTTTAAAACGTGACGTTTAGTTGTGACGCAGCGACACCCCCTATGTTTAATGTTTTAAACTCTATAAAATGGATTTTATGAAACATTATTGAATGAAATATTCAATTTTGATAAGATTTATTTTTTTGCACCTTTTGGTACAAAATATTTAATAACACAACGCCAAATATTTAAGATATGTGCACAGTGACATTACGTTTGAATCAACCCTAAATTACATCTAGTATATTTTGCCCAGTTCATCTGTTGCGTTTGACATTGTCCAACAATTTCATTTTCTTTGTAAAAACATTCTAGCATAAACTGTTTTGGTGCATTCAAAGAAAATAATTTTTATTCATGTATGCTTAAAATATCTAAATACTTACATTTTTAGCACGTCAACCTTTCTCGAAAGAATTTAAAGAAATGCGACAAATTAGTTGTACCAGTTTCCGTTGCTATGGCACCATACAATGTATTTACATGTTCATACTCATTACGATGTAGCAATTTCATAAGTGATAACTTACTTATTCAAATAAAAATATTTTTTTTACTGGACTACATAATATAGACAGTTTTTAATTGTTAATTAAAATCACATACATGTATTATGACAATTATATGGTAGATTTTTTTATTTATGGGATTGTGCTAATTGATATTTTGTAACTTGTTTTTGAAGAATTTCCTAGATATTTTACAGCAATGATGTAGACGTTAAAGTATAAATCTAATCCTAAGGTATGACACTAGCCCTGGGTTTAAACCTAGCCCTAAATCTGTTGAGAATTAATCTGTGTCCGAGAGCGTGTGATACTTCATCCCTGGACAGTTGAGGAAGCCATGGAGCGCATACGATATTATGGCCAGGGAGCATGTGATAAGCTGAAGAAGCACGTGATTTTATGCATGATACCGTTTATATGCTAAGTCGGACATGGGGTACAAATACACATACATATGCTTATTATAAAATGGTCTAGAAAGTTGTACATTGAAACAAACATGTAAGAGGATATATGACAGATTTCTTCATTCTTAAGCTAGTGCTGAACAATATCACGACCAGGAACGCGTTAAGTTCCTAGACAGTACGGTTGTCAGAAACCTTTTCAGTTAAGCTTTTAAACTGGTTTGTTGTCATAACATACAGATTCCATGAAAAGTTTGTCATCTTTTAAGTTAAATTGTTTAACAATTATTATTTAATTAATTATAACAATGTCTGCAATTGCAATGGGGAACAGGGCTGACACCCTTTTCCGTGTTGTATGAACTTAAGTCGCTAAAAAGAAGAAACAAAATTAAAAAAAAATTGAGAACAAATTAATTAAACTGAAACATTTTGTTTTATTTATGTTCGTTGGACATCATGACAAGATAGGAAATTCAATACCTTGCCATCTGTTCGCTGTCGCTATGTACTCACTACGAGAAAGGTAGATCTGATGTTGTTTTAGGAATTGCTAAATTTCAATCATGCCATCAAGAGAGAATGGAAAAGGCAGCGGAAGCCAACACCATCTAGTCATATGTATCTTAAGGTATATATTTCATATGATGTTGTTCAGCCAAAGAGCTTCATAATTTTTTTTCTGAAAACTATTCTCATAGTGAATAATTTGAAAATGAGAAAAAATATACTGTACAATTATTTTCAAGCTTCAAAAGTCGCGCAACTCAGCCCCTGCGAGGTGAAATTCATGATTTCAGGAACTTTTATGAATCGTTCATGAACATTCATGATGTGTTCATGACTTGTTCATGACTGGTTCATAAAGATGGTTCATGAACTTTATTCATGAATATATTCATAAAATGTAGTTCATGAACAAATGATGAATATATATGAATATTGGTTATTTTCATTTTAAAGACAGAAAAAATGTAGAGTTCAAGGTATTATGAATGTTCATGAATTTTCATGAAGACTAAAATAATTGACAAAAATGA
>PRKT01000013.1:2507138-2541064 GCA_003671525.1 Saccostrea glomerata
ATTGACAGAAAACACTCAATACTCTCATAATACAACTTTTGCATGCAGATGCAATTGTTGAACAAGCCCCTGGTATAATGTATGTTTAATAATAATTCTTTCACCATCTGAAAAAATAAATCATGAAATCTCTAAACATTTAGTGTTTTTATTTGATTTTAATTACACAAACACTGCATCACAATTGACAGCATTTTTTTTTCAAATGCATTACTTGTGTTTCTTCATAATTTAAATTAAATAGTTATATTCATCATTATGTGCTTTAATTAATATCGTTTTTCATCACACAACTTTGTTCGACCGAATTTTCTCTAACATCAAACTTTAAACAAGTTGTTGGAAAATGAAACATTCTGGAAAATGAACTTTGTGAGCTTCGTAAAAAAACGTTACATATATTTATTAACAACTTAAAAAATATATCACTTGTCTGTACTGTACCGTATTATTCCAGGATCGAAACGCTACATACATTTCAATTTTAGTGCAGTTAAAATGTCAAAAGTTTCCCTTGCTTCGTGCGTATATGATAGAGCACAGACTGCATGGTTGTAGAGTATATCTATGATCCACATTCGTATTTTGTAGTTTTAATTCTCCTATGCGTCTTCACAGCTCAGAATATTCCGTCTGAGGGCGAGAGATTGTTATTATCATGTCATAGGGGGCTGCCATACTTGCTATACGAAACTAAAAGTCAATACATGTACATGTATAATTTATGACGTAAAAAAATCGAATTCTTCATTGTTAAAACTTATTTTGATATAATATATTGTATTTTCAGTGAAAGGTTATTCAGATAGTGTTTGTAATTTTTTTTAAACAGAAATCTTGGAAATTCGAAACTAAGGTATTTCTTAGCTCTACCGTACATTTTTGAATAGGCGCAAACTTGAAAACGCGCGAGACGTTGGAAGTGGGAATTTGTAGTATGGAAGAATCAGTATTTGTGATCTATTATTTGCATAGTTATTGTGCCGTTTTCGTATTGCATAATTTTATTTCGATCGGGTTCAATATTCTGTTTATACTAATTATGGTAGCCATGCGGTTTGCCTGGCATTTTGACTGTGAAGTTTGGTGATGTTGGCCTCCCTAAGGAGTAAGTTTTATATTGTTTTACTTGAATTTATATCTAATTTGATCATCTGTATCTAACAGTATTATGCAATATATTTTATCATGTTTAAATTCTGCAACTACAATGTTTTGTAAAACCGCGCATTTCCAGCATGCGATAGGCATAGGCCTGTTCAGTTCACATGTTAAAGTTACGCTGATTGCTTATGATTTTGATATTTTGTCAAATTCTTATTATGCTTTTGTAATTTGTAGTTTTTCACCCTCTCACAAGGTGTGTCCAATAAACAATAGTCACTGATCTTTGTCAACTTTTAAAGAAAATAACAGAATATGAAGAAGGAAGACTAAATATAGGATCGATCTACTTCATAACTGGTGAGTGACAAAACATGGAGACAATCACTGAGTCAGAAATCTGTCTGTTAAAATGTTACTTTCTATTGTAAAATAACAACTAATTAAAGCACATTATAATAAATTAATATGTCTTTTTTTTAATGCAATTTTTGTCTAACTTTGCTTTGAGTTTGGATCCAACCATATAACATACCTTGACCCATGGAGAGAACGATCATAGGCATTTATGCCTGTTGTTCAATCCATTTCATTATTGAATAAATATATTTTAAATTAAAAAAAAAATAACATACATTAATTATAGACTGAGACTCAAAACTCTCATAGGCCTGATTGAATGATCCACAAAATGGCGGTCCAAGAAATAGGCTTAAATTCCACTCAGAATGTTTAAATTTGGAAGTGTCTCTGATGCAAAATTAAATGAATCTAAAATGCAAGAAAATACAAAAAAGTCTTATGTTTTACAATCATGGGTAATTTCAGAAAATCTTTCTTTTTGAAGGAAAAAGAGAAGCAGTTCACAAATGTTGATGAGCAGAAGAGAAGAAACTCTGGCTGCACAAAAATCTGAGCTCTTGAAAAAGAAACCAAAAAAAGAAATGAAAATATGAATGATATTCAATCAAAGGATCTAAATGATGAAGTTCTGGAAATTCCACATGGAGAGACAATAAGGATTTTTGAATTGACCATCTCTGCTCGAACTGCTTGAAAGCACTGAAAACTGTTTCCCTGGTGCTGAACAAACTTTTCTCCTAGACTGGAATTAAAAACTGTTCAATTTCTGGCATTAAAACACAATTTGAAACATGCTGAGGAAGGATCCCCCTCTTCTTTTGACCAAGTAAGGTTAAACATTCTGCAAAGAGTTGCATTTGAATTGAATTTTTTTTTTATACTTTTACCAGAATGAACTACATTACTCATTTACTATGGTTTAATGTGTCAGATTGTCTATTTTGATTTTTTTAACAAAGATTTTGTTGCCATGGTTGGAAAACAAACAACATTTCTGTAAAATCTTTTAAGATGCTGTATTATAAATCATCTACTGTTACTTGTTTTAGCATGACTTCATGCATTTTCATGAATAAACATGAATAATAATATTTCATTTTTTGTTTACGAATAAGCAAGAATATTCATGAATGCTAATAGTTCATGAATTTTATTCATTTATTAACATTCCTGAAAAAATTCATCAAATTATTCATGAATAGTTCATGAAGATCCTATGAACTTATTATTGGACATTCTTGAAATGATGAATCTTCATGAATATGACTCTTCATGAATTATTCATGAAAAAAAATATTCATGAATATTCATCAATTTTCTTTCATGAATAAAAATTCATGATTTGAAAATGTCCAATAATAAGTTCATAGGATCTTCATGAACATTTCATGAACATTTCATGAATTAAATTCATGAAAAATTCAAGGAAATTCATGAATTATTCATGATCGTCTCCCAGGGGAGTGGCCTTATTTTTTGATCGACATTTGCTTAAGAACTTTCTTACAATAAAAGACACTTCCCTCACCCCTCTTTGATCCATAATTCTGTTCGTTTGAATTTCTTTGCCCGTGCATATAGTTCTTTTATAGTGGTTATTTAGAGAGATATAATAAGGTAAATTTTATTGACTGTGTGGACTGAAATGCTTGAAACCTACAGAACAAACACCATGTAGTACATATATATCAGTGACACTACATCTGTAGATCTATCAAATTATTTGTAAATTTAAAGAAATTTCAATTTACCGGTAAAGATATTTCTTTTTAAAAGTGCAAAATACGAGTCATGACAATATTTTCATTTTTTACGTTCCTACAGACAACTTTAATCAGTGAACCCCAAATTTGAGTTCAAAGTTACTTTTATGAATATTGATTATTAATTATCATACTGATGTAGATTCATGCAGAAATAGGGACACAAGTTACAGGCAAGGTTATTGCAGCGTTAGGGAGATTGCTCATTTATAATATTATTTGTAATAAAAGAAAGTTTTGTATTTAAAATACATTTAAAATATAAATTTGTTTTATTTTATCAATTAACTTACATGTTAAAAAATGACACCAGACTAGATTAACGTAACATATACTGACAACGGACATATTGCTTATAAATAGCGATTTCTTAACGCATCTTATTTACAATAGGCTGTCAACTGTCTAGTACATTTAAAATGAAGTTTTTCTTCATATTTTAAAATAAAAGGACCAGTTTGAATGAATTATTCATAAGAAATGTAGGATATTCCCGCTCAAGAGCATGGTTTTACATACGGGCATGTGATCGCCACCCAAAACAAGAAAGTATTGTGATAGCAAATACATCACGATCAATCTTTGTGTTAAATAATGAATGATGTAACTGTTTCCCAAATTTCAAATTTATTCTTGGAGTTAGTTGAAATCATCAAATTTTGGCATTATGTATAAGTTCCTATATGTTTTGAATTACAGCGGGTGGATACTATCATAACTTACCTGTATGTTCATTTAAATAAAGGTTTCTGACAAAAGTATTGTCTAGGAACTTGACCTGTTCCTGCTCTTGAATATTTCTGAATTGATTATTGTCCAACTTATTTAGAATGACTTTAATGCATGCACACTTTTGAGATGAACTGATTTCGCAAGGGGAAAACATGAAGCCGGTGTAAAATTGAATAACGTTGAAAAATAACCCTCCGGGTCAATTTTCAACCCGGGTCAAATATCAATATTACACCGGAAGTTTAATATCAGAACTTCCTTGGTGTCTTACAAGATTTGTAGCTATATTGAGTCTTACAAAAGCAGGGGAAGCATATGAATTTTTTTATTACTTCAGTTTTTTTGTAAAATGCTTTGCGTATGTACAATTGTACATATTACAATTTCCAAATCGAGGTTAGTTATTGACTTCAAGTTGATGAAACAATAGTATCAGCAGTCTAATTAAAGTCTTATTTAAGTCATCATTTCGCAGGTTCTATGGTCGATGCAATGATTTTGTCAGCAATTTATCAATGAGTCAATGCTGACTAACGTTTTTTCAGACTTATTTTTAGGCATTATTTACACACTTAATTGACGGCGTGTTTTTCTTATTATTTCCCGATCAAGACATGGCGGTTATGACCGGTCGGCAGGGGATGCTCAATACTCCAAGGCATCTGATCCCACCACTGATGCTACACTTCCCTAGGATGCTTCCACATAAGTTTCAGTTTTCCTGGCCCTGTGGTTCTTGAGAAGAAGATTTTTAAAGATCTTTCCTATATTTCTTTGTAAAACTGTGATTCCCTATTGTGGCCCCACCCAGCCCCCGGGGTCATGATTTGAACAATTTAGAATCTACACTACCCAAATATGCTTCCATATAAGTTTTAGCTTTTCTGGCCCAGTGGATTTTGAGAAGAAGATTTTTAAAGATTTTTCCTTTATATTTCTATCTTAAACTTTGATTCACTATTGCGGCCCCGCCCTGCCTCTTGGGGTCATGAATTGAACAATTAAGAATCTACATTACCCCATGAAGCTTCCACATAAGTTTCTACTTTTCTGGCCCAGTGGTTCTTGAGAAGAAGATTTTTTAATGACCCAACCCTATTTTTGTCTTTTCTTGATTACATGTATCTCCCCTTATGAAGGGACTTGACCCTTCATTTTAACAATCTAAATTTCCTTTAACTCAAGGATGCTTTGTACTAAGTTTGGTCAAAATTGGCCCAGTGGTTCTTGATAAGAAGTCAAAAACGTGAAAAGTTTACAGACGGACAGACAGACGGACGGTCGGACGACGGAAAAATGAAATCAGAAAAACTGACTTGTGCCTTCGGCTCAGGTGAGCTAAAACTATATCATTAAACGTGAACATATTCTCTTTCACCATTGCCAATTGCAATTATAAATATCATTATTAAGGGATAATACTTACTGAACATGTTGTTATTAGTTAAGTTTAATTTTTTCAGAATTCACCGCGGCAAATTTAATATACTGGTGTTCTTAACGTTATTACATGCCGTCCGCGTGGTGCAATGGTAAGAGTGTTATTTTCATGATATCGCATAAAACGATTGTTCCTTACGGTTTGAATCAAACTGCGGGGCATGGAATGCGTTCTTTGTCTGATACCATATAAAACAACGTCCCATGTCGCAAAAGGTCCTGGCACAAAAAATAACCTCAATGCTCAGTGACCCTAAGAGCCGAGTATGTCCATCGGCAAATGGTGACGTCTCAATATGAGATCATAAAACAAACATCATCAAATGATTGAAGTCAACGGTTTAAGCAATTTTGACTTAGAAAATTTAAAAAATCAGTCATCAATATCAAAATCTCTATACTAGTATATAATACAATGTTGAAAATATCTTTTTAAAAATCTGTGATTCCTAAATACCATGCCATTTCAGATGTTTTTTGCATCTGTTTTTATTCGCAGTGTCAGACATAACATGTTTGTTAGAAAAATTCAAATAATGGCAAACATCGATTCTAATTATCACTCTAAGATAGTGTTAATGAAGACGTGGGGATAAAATGGAATTTCTAAAAATCACATCTGTCATTTTAATCTTATCAATAATTAGATGGCAACGGATACGCATTTGACATCTCTCAAGATGAAGAATACACACGTACATCATTTGAAATCTTCCATCATTTGACATGTATTAGGAATACTTTAATTAATAACAAGTATTAAACTTAATAAATTATTGCAAAAATGTCAAGCTATGTAGAAAAATACCGTTAATTTTTTCAAGCAAAAGGAAATCAATTTTTTGAGGAGAAAATGATTTGATTATCACTTTAAAATTTATTTGAGCCCACGTGAAACCACGTGAGGAAACGTAGTATGTTTCTATGGTTACCAACATTTGAGCAGCATTTTCTTTGGTATTAACTTCAACAAATTTGAAAAGGACTTTCAACAGAAAGGTAAGATTTTAAGATTTATTTAAGTATAACTCCTCAATCAATATTATAGAAAACCCAAAATTCATTTTATCAATATTTTAGCACATCGTAACTTGAAATGAATTCTGAAATGGTTTAATTTTTACCTTTACATCAGAAACATTGAGAGAACATAAAAACTGATTTTCTGGACATTATGGGGTTGTTCAAGAAAAAGAACAACCAGGTTCAACCTTCAAAGTCCACCCATTCTTTGAACAGTTCAGCCGGATCCATGACTCAGTCTCAACTGAATTTGGCGATTATGGACATGCTCAACTTATCTCAGACTACAAATAGCTGTGATTATGTCTGTCGGGGTAATTGATTTATTTATCAAATCTTAAAATAACTTGAAAAGTTAATGACAGGAAAACAAACTTGACAAGTAATTATTTCTAAATACACGTACATGTACTAAGTAACTTTTATGAGTGAAAATGAAATACTCACACATGATGATTTTATTTTGAAAAGGAAATCCAATCACTGAATCTGGAAAGCGGAAACAGTTGTTGAAAATGCTGTCCGTAGTGCTTCTTCCTATGGCAATACTAGTAGGCATGACGGGTAATGTCTTCGTGTCAACCATAAAAAACTTCATAGAAGCCAAGGACACAAGAGATGCCCTCTTCTTCTCGTGAGAAAAGACATTTTATTTTATATAATAAGTTACAATAAATAAAACAAAAGATTATTTCTTGTAATCTACTTTTTACCAATTGTTCATCAAAATCTTTGCTGGATAAGGCTTTATAAAAGAAAATATAAATGAAATTTTGTTTATTTACATTTAAATGAGTCTTGCAGGATTGAACTTGGTCAAATGATGAGATACCTACAAAGGGAAAGAGACATGAGCGCCCTCTATATAAGCGCCATTGGTCCAGATACAAAGGAAGTTCTCCTTAGGAGGTATCCAGATACTGACATGGCTCTGGAAAACTTATCGTACTGGCCTGTCAGTAAGAAAAACGACAGGAAGGAATTCCAGTCAAAGGACAAGTTTCTGTTGTTTCTAAACCGTCATCGATATCAGCTGGATCTGTACAACCGAACAGTTAAAGAGGAAATGCTTTTCTACACTGATGTAATTGATATTTTCATCACTTGGCTATATGATGCTGTTTCTGAGGCAAGATCAGGCTCCATTTGGAAAACTTTGGTAGCCTATCAAGAAATCATCGTTGCAAGCGAATATATCGGGCGAGAACGAGGCATGGGTGTTACGTATTTTGCGTTTGGTGGATTTAGAACCAAGGAAGATTATTTGCTGTTTTTAGAGGCTCAAGATATTGCAAACATAACATTTATGTCGTGTCGGCGATATTCTGAGCTAGCTTATAGCATTTATGAGAATCAACTTTTAAGCAATGATTTGGTTTTAGCTCCTGTACGATCAATGAGGCTTCAGATTCGATCAAACAAGAGTTATCAAAGTCAGGGTTCACTAGAAAAGGCAAATGAATGGTTTGACAATATGACTGTATATCAGGATATTGTGCGAGAAACACAAAAGGCTCTAGCAACAAAGATAAACGAAATGTTGCTGGTGAGAAGCACGGAAGACATGTACACCATCATAACGATTGCTTGTATCTTTGGGGCTGTTTTCATCGTATGTCCTTTGGTGATTGTTGGTGTTTACTTTCTGACATCGGAGATTCAGAAATACTCCATTTCCATTGCAAATAGGTATGAATATTATTGAAATAGCCTTCTTGGTTTGCTTGCTAAGCACCATCGGTGCAGACACAAAATAGCTCCTCAAAAATACAACGAAAACGAGTGCTTATTTCTAAAATAAATGTTGAGAATAATGTTGAATCTGAATTGAATTCTGTTTTAGAACAAAAGCATTAAACAAGGAAAAGAAAAGAACCGACACACTCCTATACCAAATGCTGCCTAAATCTGTGGCAGAACGTCTCAAGTGTAACGAGCAAGTGGACGCCGAGCACTATGACCAAGCCACCATCTTCTTCAGTGACATTGTTGGATTCACCAAAATTTCTTCCTCGAGCTCGCCCTTGCAGGTTAAGAAAATTTAGTTTAACCAAATTCATTGTATTGGTAAATTCAAAGAAAATAGTTTTTCATTCAATAATTCAAGTGTTTAATTTACAGGTTGTTGACATGTTAAACAGTCTATACACCTGTTTTGACGAAAGAATTGAAATGTACGATGTTTACAAAGTGGAAACTATAGGAGATGCCTATATGGTCGTGTCAGGTAGGAAAACCGTTTACATGTGTTTTGAATAACGTTTTAATTTTTTAGCATTGAAATATCGTTGACATATCAAAAATTTAAAATAGGTGTACCAAGAAAGAATGGGAAACAACACGCATCAGAGATTGCAAAGATGGCCTTTGATCTTGTAAGAAAACTTCGCCATCTGGAAATACCCCATCTTCCGGGGATCAAATTTAGCCTGCGTATCGGTTGTCATTCTGGTAAGTCAACAAAATATCATCTTCTGTGTATCAAACGCCTGTGTAATAGTGGGTTGACATTCTGGTAAGTAAGTGATCTGGTTTTAGACTGGCACATGCAGCTTTTCCTTGAAACATTCTAAGACTATATATAAGGTATGGTTGTGTCGTCTTTTTTTCAAAATATATTCATCCGTATTTACAAATTTATTTCATTTAACGGATTGCATTCGGTTTCACCAAGCCTGTAACTTCCGACGCTGCATCTAGCCTAAATTCACTCATGTCACTGACTGGGTGCAAGACAGATTTATGTCTGTGTCCTTATTTTCATAATTAATAATATTCAAAACTTAAATGGTGCAATACTTGTATTTTGAAAGCTCCTGAATACGGATGTTACAACTGATTACATTTGATGCTTAACTTCTGCAAAAGGAAAAAAATCACATAAAAAGTACAAACACATACTCGTTCTTTTTTTTCTGTGAATGTAGTTTCTTCGACTTTCAATTATATAGACATTATGGTGTTTTGATTGTATCCGTTTTCCGTGTTTTGAGAAGTAATAACTTACGAAGGTTTTGTTAAAACCAGGTGCTGTGGTGGCTGGTGTAGTAGGGAACAAGATGCCGAGGTATTGTCTGTTTGGAGAAACAGTGAGTGTGGCCTCCAAAATGGAATCTCTCGGAAAAGGTATGAAATCAAAATACTCGGTGATCAAAGAGTTTTTATTCAAACTGTGAGAAGTTCTTTTATTTTTTATTGATTATTTTTCCTGGATTTCACAGCAAACAAAGTTCACCTTAGCGAGACGACCTATGACCTCTTGACCTCCATTGGCGGATTTACAATGCAGGAAAGGAAGGATAACACTGCAAAGGTTTGATGCGTTGTGAAACATTGAAAATTGTATGGCTTCGTAAAGTAAGTAAAATTCCTCATTCTTCAATGCCACTGCCTAGTCTTCCTTATTTCTACTTTAAATCTAATCATTGCTTTCAACTGAAAGTACAATAAACAACAACACACTATTTGGACGTAGCAACGACACGTAGAAGCTTTATTGTACAATGTACATAAAACATAAATAATGAAAATATGAAAAACAATTTTTATGTACATATAAATTTTGGATTGAATAATTAAAGATATATATTTTTTTAACTTTATCGTGCTCTACGTGTCGTCGTAAACTGACAATTAAGGACAGATGAGACGTTCCTCAATAATAGATAATTTTTTCTAATATTTTGTCATTGAAGAATTACTACTTTAACATGTTTAACAGCAACAAGCAATGCAAGTAGAGTAGGAAAAATCTTTTTTTCGGATTCACAGAACGACCTCGACCTCCAAAACGCCTTTAAGGGAATCGTCCGCACGTACTGGCTGATGGAGGTGGAAGGCGTGGACACGGACTCGGAATCTGTTCACACCGAAAACGACGACGTGCCTCACGAAAGACACGCAGGTGAGACCATACTGTAGTCCTTGGATAGATGGCTGGCAGTCCACTTTAATGTATTTTTAATCTTTTATAGATTTTCATTGATTAATCAATTTGTTTAATACTTTGTCAAAATTATATAAGAAGTTGCAAAATGGTTTTTCAGAAATATCTTCAGAACACGAGTAAAATCCAATTTAAAAAAAAATTGTAAAACTGTGGATAAAAATGACATCAAAAACGAAACTGATATTTGAAGATAATAGCCACCTTAAGTTCGCATGAGTTTTTGAAGCAAGGGAAGTCCCGGGCAAAAGCTATGTCATTGAAGCATTATTTTTAATTACAACTTTCTGCTTTCTTAAAATTCGTAATCTTTGTCTACCGGATCTGAATTAGCGTTATATTTTACAGGTTCAAAGAGCTTCTGGCTGCATTAGAGGACTGGAATGATTTAACATATACATTGTACGTACATGTATATATCCCTGAAGGTTCTTAAAACTGGACGAACTACTGTAATTGGCATAATAAAGAATATATTGATATAAGTCAATATTTAAATGTTGTTGAATACATGTAATCATCGTTATATCTCTTTTGCCAAAAAAATTTATACTTTCAGTGAAATTTAGAGTTATATTCATTATTTGAATTTTTTTTTTTTGAATTATTGAAAAGTCTAAATTCACGGGGTTAGGGGGGGGGGGGGTATATTCAATGTCCAAACTAGCCGTAGATCTAAACCAGAAAAATAAGCATAAAAATAAGGAATTGATGACCTGGATGTCCGACCAAATATTTTAGACCAGTTAGCTACCAATCTGTGGCTAACCACAAGCCAAGAAATTTTAATTTTTTTCATATGCATCAAAAAATGAAGAATTTTTTGTGGAAAGAAGTACATGTATACTGGAAAAGTAAACACACTTATTTCCTATCAATCTGTGACTTAAACTTTAAACATTTGTTAGAAATTATGTTTTAGAAATCTATGTCACTTGGGTATATATTTATAATTCAAACAAAAATAAATTAGACAAACCGCTGCAAGGAGATCCATTTCTTTGTCACGACGCTGCATTTGTTCAATAGTATGTTCCCATTGTTCAATCAAGTTCTGACGCTCTTGATGAGCTTTCCTAAAGTCCTCTGCTGTTTTGTCCAGTTCTATCTGAGCCGTTAAAGTTTCTGTTGTCTCATGTTCAAGAACATGCTTCTTCTGCTTGGATTCATCAGTCAGCCTCTCCATTCTTAGGGATAATTCCTAAATAATTCATCAAAGCAAAAATCATCAATCACTGGCTTAAATTCATATATAGAGATATATTTTATGATGAATATGAAAACATTTGAAGTAAATTACATAATCAAAATTCTGACACTATTATGTTTGATATTACAATACCTTGATTTTGCTCTCATCTTGACGTGTGTACTTTTGAATGGTCATGGAATCCTCATCTTTTCTGGCAGATTCCTCTAACCATGCCTCCAAAGCCTGCTGGTCCCAGTTCATCTGAGATTTCATCTCCTCTAACTTCTGCGTTTGCTTGAAAATATTATTCTGGGAAAAGAAAGATAAATCTTTTGTGACTTAAGTATAAAGATTCTTGTCTCCATTTCTGAATAAATCCCCCCTCCTATATAACAGTATAACTATAAGAGAAAAAAATTAAAAGATGATGTGACCAATGTAAAATAAAAACAGTGCATGGTAATGACTTGTACATCTACACTGCAGATTGCAATTTTTTAAAGATGGTACTCTCATTTGAACATTGCAATAAAAGAACATCATTTCAATACTGTACCTCAAATACATTCTTTTTCTCCTTTAATTCTTCTAGTTCTTTTTCCAGTTTCCTGACCTCCTGCTTTAGACGCCCTTCTTCTCTCTCAGCAATCATCAACATGTGAATCTCTGTCTCAATTTCTTTTTTACGTGCGCTGGTGAGACCCTTTTGTGTATATGAAATGGAAAAATTCTGGATAACTAAAAAAATTACAGGACTTCTTTCATTTCATAGATTGGTATGAAACCAACAGTTCCCGTGATAAAATGTAAAGCTAAAAGATTTTAGAAAATAAATATAAAACATTAAGTAAGATGAAATACAAACCTGTGTGTGTTGGAGTTCCTGTCGAACATTTTTGAGATGTTCATACATAGCATGTATACGGTCATCAAACTCTTCCAGTTCATTTGTAGCACCTACGACTTTCTTTTGCTTATCTTGTATCTACAATTTAAGGTAACATCGATTAAAAAAGAAAAAAGAAAAAAGCCGTCCTACTAAACAGAGTACGCTAGTCGGATAGAGTACTTTAGAGTATGCTACACAGCTAGTAATATTTTATAATTTAATGCAATTAATCTACTTTTTGTATGTTTTTCTACATACATTTAACATATTGAATATATATTTTAAATATAATTTGTATGTTTTCTTTATTTTAGGGGTTATTTCAATTTCATTTCAGATTACAGTATTATCGTTTGATCCCAATCTAATTTAGCTTAAACATTTTGTTTCTCATTGTGAATGTCTAAAATATTTACACATGCAATAAATTTAATATTTAATAAAATTTAGATGTAAGTCTTTAGTAAGTAAGTCTGAAACAAATAGTAATCGAGATTGGGGTATTCGTAATCTTTTCTGCGTTGAATTATGGATGTAATTTTTTGTCAAAATATCGCTAAAAACAAATTTTTGAAACAAATATTGCAATATAACTTTATAATAATGATTAATAAAGTTGTACATACATATATAAACAATTTAATGGCATTAAATAACTTAATTTTTCTAGCGTACTCTAAAGTACTCCATCGTACTCGGTTTAGTACAGGTCCAGCACAATACCCCGATAAAGCTATATATTCAATTTCATTTCAGATTACAGTATTATCGTTTGATCCCAATCTAATTTAGCTTAAACATTTTGTTTCTCATTGTGAATGTCTAAAATATTTACACATGCAATAAATTTAATATCTAATAAAATTTAGATGTAAGTCTTTAGTAAGTAAGTCTGAAACAAATAGTAATCGAGATTGGGGTATTAGTAATCTTTTTTGCGTTGAATTATGGATGTAATTTTTTGTCAAAATATCGCTAAAAACAAATTTTTGAAACAAATATTGCAATATAACTTTATAATAATGTTTAATAAAGTTGTACATACATAAATAAAGAAAAACTGACTTGTGCCTTCGGCTCAGGTGAGCTAAAACTATATCATTAAACGTGAACATATTCTCTTTCACCATTGCCAATTGCAATTATAAATATCATTATTAAGGGATAATACTTACTGAACATGTTGTTATTAGTTAAGTTTAATTTTTTCAGAATTCACCGCGGCAAATTTAATATACTGGTGTTCTTAACGTTATTACATGCCGTCCGCGTGGTGCAATGGTAAGAGTGTTATTTTCATGATATCGCATAAAACGATTGTTCCTTACGGTTTGAATCAAACTGCGGGGCATGGAATGCGTTCTTTGTCTGATACCATATAAAACAACGTCCCATGTCGCAAAAGGTCCTGGCACAAAAAATAACCTCAATGCTCAGTGACCCTAAGAGCCGAGTATGTCCATCGGCAAATGGTGACGTCTCAATATGAGATCATAAAACAAACATCATCAAATGATTGAAGTCAACGGTTTAAGCAATTTTGACTTAGAAAATTTAAAAAATCAGTCATCAATATCAAAATCTCTATACTAGTATATAATACAATGTTGAAAATATCTTTTTAAAAATCTGTGATTCCTAAATACCATGCCATTTCAGATGTTTTTTGCATCTGTTTTTATTCGCAGTGTCAGACATAACATGTTTGTTAGAAAAATTCAAATAATGGCAAACATCGATTCTAATTATCACTCTAAGATAGTGTTAATGAAGACGTGGGGATAAAATGGAATTTCTAAAAATCACATCTGTCATTTTAATCTTATCAATAATTAGATGGCAACGGATACGCATTTGACATCTCTCAAGATGAAGAATACACACGTACATCATTTGAAATCTTCCATCATTTGACATGTATTAGGAATACTTTAATTAATAACAAGTATTAAACTTAATAAATTATTGCAAAAATGTCAAGCTATGTAGAAAAATACCGTTAATTTTTTCAAGCAAAAGGAAATCAATTTTTTGAGGAGAAAATGATTTGATTATCACTTTAAAATTTATTTGAGCCCACGTGAAACCACGTGAGGAAACGTAGTATGTTTCTATGGTTACCAACATTTGAGCAGCATTTTCTTTGGTATTAACTTCAACAAATTTGAAAAGGACTTTCAACAGAAAGGTAAGATTTTAAGATTTATTTAAGTATAACTCCTCAATCAATATTATAGAAAACCCAAAATTCATTTTATCAATATTTTAGCACATCGTAACTTGAAATGAATTCTGAAATGGTTTAATTTTTACCTTTACATCAGAAACATTGAGAGAACATAAAAACTGATTTTCTGGACATTATGGGGTTGTTCAAGAAAAAGAACAACCAGGTTCAACCTTCAAAGTCCACCCATTCTTTGAACAGTTCAGCCGGATCCATGACTCAGTCTCAACTGAATTTGGCGATTATGGACATGCTCAACTTATCTCAGACTACAAATAGCTGTGATTATGTCTGTCGGGGTAATTGATTTATTTATCAAATCTTAAAATAACTTGAAAAGTTAATGACAGGAAAACAAACTTGACAAGTAATTATTTCTAAATACACGTACATGTACTAAGTAACTTTTATGAGTGAAAATGAAATACTCACTCATGATGATTTTATTTTGAAAAGGAAATCCAATCACTGAATCTGGAAAGCGGAAACAGTTGTTGAAAATGCTGTCCGTAGTGCTTCTTCCTATGGCAATACTAGTAGGCATGACGGGTAATGTCTTCGTGTCAACCATAAAAAACTTCATAGAAGCCAAGGACACAAGAGATGCCCTCTTCTTCTCGTGAGAAAAGACATTTTATTTTATATAATAAGTTACAATAAATAAAACAAAAGATTATTTCTTGTAATCTACTTTTTACCAATTGTTCATCAAAATCTTTGCTGGATAAGGCTTTATAAAAGAAAATATAAATGAAATTTTGTTTATTTACATTTAAATGAGTCTTGCAGGATTGAACTTGGTCAAATGATGAGATACCTACAAAGGGAAAGAGACATGAGCGCCCTCTATATAAGCGCCATTGGTCCAGATACAAAGGAAGTTCTCCTTAGGAGGTATCCAGATACTGACATGGCTCTGGAAAACTTATCGTACTGGCCTGTCAGTAAGAAAAACGACAGGAAGGAATTCCAGTCAAAGGACAAGTTTCTGTTGTTTCTAAACCGTCATCGATATCAGCTGGATCTGTACAACCGAACAGTTAAAGAGGAAATGCTTTTCTACACTGATGTAATTGATATTTTCATCACTTGGCTATATGATGCTGTTTCTGAGGCAAGATCAGGCTCCATTTGGAAAACTTTGGTAGCCTATCAAGAAATCATCGTTGCAAGCGAATATATCGGGCGAGAACGAGGCATGGGTGTTACGTATTTTGCGTTTGGTGGATTTAGAACCAAGGAAGATTATTTGCTGTTTTTAGAGGCTCAAGATATTGCAAACATAACATTTATGTCGTGTCGGCGATATTCTGAGCTAGCTTATAGCATTTATGAGAATCAACTTTTAAGCAATGATTTGGTTTTAGCTCCTGTACGATCAATGAGGCTTCAGATTCGATCAAACAAGAGTTATCAAAGTCAGGGTTCACTAGAAAAGGCAAATGAATGGTTTGACAATATGACTGTATATCAGGATATTGTGCGAGAAACACAAAAGGCTCTAGCAACAAAGATAAACGAAATGTTGCTGGTGAGAAGCACGGAAGACATGTACACCATCATAACGATTGCTTGTATCTTTGGGGCTGTTTTCATCGTATGTCCTTTGGTGATTGTTGGTGTTTACTTTCTGACATCGGAGATTCAGAAATACTCCATTTCCATTGCAAATAGGTATGAATATTATTGAAATAGCCTTCTTGGTTTGCTTGCTAAGCACCATCGGTGCAGACACAAAATAGCTCCTCAAAAATACAACGAAAACGAGTGCTTATTTCTAAAATAAATGTTGAGAATAATGTTGAATCTGAATTGAATTCTGTTTTAGAACAAAAGCATTAAACAAGGAAAAGAAAAGAACCGACACACTCCTATACCAAATGCTGCCTAAATCTGTGGCAGAACGTCTCAAGTGTAACGAGCAAGTGGACGCCGAGCACTATGACCAAGCCACCATCTTCTTCAGTGACATTGTTGGATTCACCAAAATTTCTTCCTCGAGCTCTCCCTTGCAGGTTAGAGAATTAACTGACATCTTGTAATGGCAAACTTTTGTTTGAGCGCTACATTAATTTTAAATTTCATTTTAAAATCTTAAAACTGTCTTTGTATCACTGTCGTAAAAGTCAAATTTTGTACGTTTGTTGCGATGTCCAGTGTTAAACAAATTTGGTTCCTACCTTACTTTCTGTGCGCTAGATTTTCTAGCTGTTAATCTCTAATTGAGATTTCGCTATCGTCGTAAAATACCAAGTATAACTAGGTTCCAGAATATTTTGAAATGTCCATCTCTTTTTCTCCCTTCACCGAGTAATTCTCTATCGATGGTTTGCCTTTTTTCCCACTTCAGGTTTCCTCTTACATATACACGTTCTATACTTTTGATTTTGTTATTGAATTACATTTACCATACAGTCTTCTTTACACTTTGATTCATCTTTACACTGTTTTCTAGATTTTTTTCTTTAAGTATAATAATCACTCCAGATTACAGTTTTTCACTAGAGGTCCAATTTTCGTTTTGTTTTCTACTGACCCTGTGAAAAAATAAGGGGTTGAAAGTATGTTTTAGACGTAGAAAAGATGCCTTGTTATCTGAATACTAATGACACGTGTTTTTTCCCATTTTAAACATATTTTGATCATTGTAAGACAAATAAGCTATTCTATTATTGTGCCTCTCCATTCTTTAAAAGCATTGGGTATTGGTCCCTCTGGGACCTCAGCTCCATAAGGAATGGAGACAGACTTGAACATAATTCTGTGCATAAATTTAAGTAACTATTTATATTATACACGTAGTCTGTATTTTGAAGAATACAGTTTATCAAGCTGTAATGAACATGAATCTTTAACAGGTTGTTGACATGTTGAACAGTCTATACACTTGTTTCGACGAGAGAATAGAAATGTATGATGTATACAAGGTGGAGACTATAGGAGATGCATACATGGTCGTATCAGGTAAACCAAAGCTATTTAAAGTTATATTTCTTTTGAGCTAAGGTTCACAAGTCCGAAGAATATGGCGCCAATGTGTTCCTTTTGTTTTTTGTGTAGGATGTAATATGTTTTAGAAATAAAATTTTAAATGATATATCATAGACATGTTCATTAATATTACTGATATGATATTTTATTGTGCATATATAGGTGTACCTAGAAAAAACGGAATACAGCACGCATCTGAGATTGCCAAGATGGCTTTTGACCTTCTGAGAAAAATTCGCCACTTAGAAATACCCCATCTTCCAGGCATCAAATTCAGTCTGCGTATCGGCTGTCATTCAGGTACCTTCAGGTGTCACATTTGTAATTTCCTGTTCTTTTCAAGTATCGATAGTTGTAAAAGCGATACATTTATCTGTAAAAGGTTCCGTGGTGGCTGGTGTAGTAGGGAACAAGATGCCGAGGTATTGTCTGTTTGGAGAAACAGTGAGTGTGGCCTCCAAAATGGAATCCCTTGGAAAAGGTAATATATTCTTAACTCCCTTTCAAAAGAAAAAACGCAGGTACGGTAAGGCTTCCCAGAAAGTTTTGTAGTGTACTTTGTGTATGCACTTCTCTGAACTACAAATGTATGACGTCATAATTGAAAATGACGTCAAGTCACTGCATACTTGAGTTGTAATGATGGGGAGAGTGTCATAAACTTTACATCTTATTTCAATTTGCATAACAAGATGCAGAATGGTAGTTTAAAATAAACGTGGTTTTTATTATTTTTTCAAAAATCTAATTTATCCAATTAATTTAGATTACTTTTCTTTATTACTTTTGTTCAAGAGTCAGCGTGTTCAAACTACGTACGAAAATATACGTTTGACATTTACCCTTTTTTATACCCGTGGACAGAGGCAGAATTCATAATATGTGTATTAAAGAGCCTGGCGCAGGTTATTAATGAGGATTTATTTAATATCTTTTGTGGAAATATGTTTCCCTCTAACTGAATCCTGCTTGGGAAAAATGTATGATGGCTTTGTTTTAAAACAGATGACGATATTCAGAGGAAAATACCCTCAGATTTGTCGGTAAGTTGAAATTTATGTTAAGTAAATTGTATACCAAAGAAATACTAGAACTTTTGCCAAGCACATTTCGGGTTCAAAAGAATGCAACGCGTTTATTTATGTGACAGAAAGTTAATATTAATTGTGTTAATAACCTGCGCCGAAGCGATTAATGGGATACATTCCAAAAATGAAGAAATGACCGTCACGTGATCAACAAGGTCATGTGATATCGTAACAAATATGATAATACATAGGCTAGAGAACTCTCTATATGAATTGGGCGTAATCAAGTATATAACTTAAAAATAAAACTCAAAATCAACTTTGCAATGCAGTGTTACGTTTTATATACATTTTAAGCTCCGGGAAGCCTTAACAGTACTGCGAATTCCTTCAAATTCATCATCTTCGCAAGCCAAGGGTTTCTGATAGCAGTGTAACAGAAACCCTTGGCTAGCGAAGATGCAAATTCATATGTCTGTTTGAATATTTTTAATATCGAATAACCAAAATGATTTTGAACGTCTCCCAAATATATATTGGATTCCGGAACTTCATAAGTATCCTTACAAACAAAGATACATTGCGAGTTCCAGTAAATGTTCAACCAAGCCTTTTTCTTTACTCCTCACTATGATATTGACAGTATTGAAAGGAAGAAACTTTAAGAATACTTTGCAACAATATATTCAAGAAGCGGTATGAATCAGATATGGTTACTCAAAAATTTCAAAGAACTTTTGGACAATTTAAAACCACTAGATAATTACAAAATCAACAGCTTTAAAACTTTTCAACTCTATACACAACCATTCCCCCCGATAAATTAAAGTTCAGGCTTTTTGCTATCATCGAGAGCTGCTTTTTCAATAAAAATGGAACTTTTAAATCTACCTACCTGGTCATTCCACATTTGCAAAATTATTTTATAAAAACACATTCTGATTGCATACACAAGTACTCTGAAGTTGGCATCAAAAAGATGCTGGAGATTCTGATTGACAACACTAGTATCTATGTGGTTTTTGGAAACCAAGTCTTCCTCCAATATATTGGAATTCCCATGGGTACCAATTGCAGACCTAATTTTGTATTCATTTGAAGCAGAATTTGTGCAAATCTTATGCGTGAAAAGAAGAAAACACTTCCTGTAGCCTTCAACCAGACATTTAGATATATCGATGACGTATTGTCAATTAACAATTTATTGTAATTTACAATCCTATGTCGATACGATATATATCCAGGTGAGATTGAGATAAAAGATACCACATAGTCTGACACATCTTTTTCATCTTTGGATATTGAAACAATATATGAATTGATATATACTAGAAAAAGACGTAAATGGTTATCTTACAACCAAGCTCTATGATTAACGTGATAACTTTAACTTTTCTATCGTCAGCTTCCTTTACTTATGCAGCAGTATGCCTTTTTCACCTGCATACGGAGTTTATATATCTCAGTTTATTCGACAAGCAAGAGCATGCTTTACGTATGAACAATTTCTAAAACGAGGTATATTGTTGAAAAACAAGTTCATGAAACAAGAATATTAGCAGTCTCATTGAAAGTCAATCTCCGGTCTATCAATATATATTTTTTTTCGGAGAGCTACAGATCTGCAGCTAGATTAAACAGACAGACGAACGGACAAGGCAAAAACTATATACCCACCAATCATCGATTACGGGGGGCATGAAAAGAAATTTAATTAAAAGATGATTAACTTACATAAGAGCATTCCGGAAAAATTTTTCTGTTATGTAGTCCCTGCAGTTGGAATTTTCAAAAGCTAAATAAAATTTATAATCATTTTTCAACATCTTAAAACAATCCAATTCTACAGATCTGTCGCACTGCTTAGTTCCACAAGCCCCGTATACGTCTACAGGAATATACTTTTGCAGCTCTGTGACATACCCCAGTCTATTATTACTGGTGTCACAGTTCGACACAAACATTGCTGCTAGCTTTTTCTTCCCGGCTGCATAATTTTTCGGTGCTGTCTTATTCTTACTTTCTGTGGATGGTAACCACTTTTCATAAGGTGCTACAATAGTTGAATCATGGCGGTATGTAACTGTCCAATTAAATACATCACCCAACAAGAAATAATCAGGTGTGGCTAGTGGACCCTCCAAAATGTAAAGAATCCATATTTCATTTGGATCCCTCTGAAACATTGGTAATTCATTAAAACTTATCATAATATTGAAAAGTCTAGCGTCGGCTTTCCGCTTTTGATTATCGTCTCTGTGAATTTCACAGTTTCTAACTGGACAGTTGTCCTGAATAAACTTTTCTTGTCCTCTTGGAACGTCAAAATCTCCACTTCCGCTTATCAATATAATCTTATTACGAGATAAATCCACTTCCGGTTTGTAATTTATTTGTTCATAAATCCTATCTTTACCTGACATGGTGTCCCACACTACTGTTAAGTTTGATAACACGCTCTCCTTTAATTGTTCGGTATTTGGTGCACACTTGGAAATCTGCCTCACACAAGGTAATGTTTTCACAATTTCCTTCGGGGTGCACCGAAATATGGAAGCAAAATTGATTACACCAGTTACAACTACAAACACAATGACAACTAATAAAAAGTCTCGGTAAAGTCGTTCCATCTTGGAAACCCAATGATCTTTCAATAAAACGTTGAAACCTTAGATAACACCGAGGGTCATTTCACCTGCACGTACTCAAACTTAAGATAACGTTTTATGAATCAACTTTGGAAATTAAGAGAGTAACTCATATAATCAGCCATAGTACATTGTACATCATAAATATTGTAATTTTGAACAATATCTCTAGTTCAAATAATAGTCCCATCTACTATAACACTAACCTGAGCTATGTCGGTATGCTGCATTATTGACCAGTAGAGACAAGAACTGGTATATCCGTTTTCTGATTATACATAACAGTGAATAATAAAAATAATATCTTCAGAAATTATTTATTTATAATTATTGATATCCATAAGGTCAAAACACAAATTTATTATCCAGAAAACGATAACGTATACAACAAACTCAGAGGGCAAGCTGAGTATCTTTCAAAGAGTAATACATACATAAATGGTCCGCACAATGGCCAAAAAAGAATCAATAAATGTTTTATATGAACACTATTAACGACATATATCACACTGGCTGATAAAAAGGGACATATGTCCAAAAGTAAATCAAGAAGTTTTATTTTTCATGATATGGAAGTTTCAGACAAAACGATAGTTACATATGTGTTAAAAAATATTTTAACATTCTGTTTTCAACAAAAATTCATCAAAAACATAATAATATAAGATATATATAATAAAAATATAATTATGAATGGTTATCAAAAATTTATAAAAGTTTTTCTATTTTTGTTTACTTTAAGTCATTTAACATTTAATACTCGCAAACCGAAGAATTCATACAAGATAAAAAAAATTTTTGTCTTGAGAATTACGCAATGACATTTATTTAGAACAGTGTCAGGGTCATGCTTTTTTTTTATCTTGATCACAGAGTACCTTTTTACTGCAAAGTCAATTTCTTTCAAAAAACCACTGTTTCAATAACTTAATATGACGTAAAAGGAAGGATATACCGGTTTGAGAAAAAGCAGAAGTTTATTTTTCCAAAAAAGTGCTAAATATTATGACTTGCTATCTTGTCTTGACCCTCCATCAATTGGATAGTCACAAAAATTTAAGTTAATGCAACAGCTTCCTTCTCAACAATTTCAAAACGACTCTACATCAAGTCTTGTAATTCTTACGATATATAAAGTACTGTGTCGTGATCTCAAGGACAGTTGTTTCTGAAATTTTACCTCTAGTATATACTAGTAACAATAAATTTGGATGTTATTTTTATACTAAAGCGTAAAAAAATATTACCAAAAAATAGTGTCTGTGCGTGCTCTACTGGACTAATTGATTTTGATAAGCTCGCTCATGTCGAAGCTTTATCGATCACCACTCGATTACTTCCTTGTCCTGACATGGCACCTACAGGACAGAATAAATATTTTAGTACACAACTTACACAATTGCTATGTGATCATTGATTTCATATATTTTCCTGGCCTGGGCTGTTTTCATTTGGACAAGAATGGGATGTACACAGCGAAAAGAGTCTCAGTATCCACCGATAAAATAATCTTATTATTATACTTTCTTGAGACTGTGTTATCAAATTTATTTCTGCATTATTGACTACAAAGTATGTATGCAGTATTGATGAAATCTGAATCAAATATGGAGATATTACATGAAGGAAAGATTTTCAAGCTGAAATGTCCAATGAAATGATACTTACCGGGAAAAGAGCTATCATGGACCTCGAAAAACATCAGAGGTGGGATCAGGTGCAATGGAGATATTTGCATCCCCTGCCTACCGATTACACCCTCCGCTATTTGTCATGATTTGGAAAACTTAAAAATCCGTAGGCAGTTCAGTGGAAGATTTTTCCCCAATTGGCTAAGACTGCACAGTGGAATGATTCATATCAAAGTTTCACAATTCTGCAAAGTTTATCTGAATGCCATAAAACTCCGTGATAGACCAAAGGTTCTTTCTTTGAATGGAATCGAATGCTTCTCAAATTTAAAACTATGTAGTTTACAAACAATGTTAATTTCCATTCAGTACATTTTTCTATGTGCATAAAGTGTAATACCTCTATAATTATCACATACCGATCTATCACCTTTCTTTGCAATCTTCACAACCAGGCCTTTATTCCAAACCAATGGTAGAGTACCTTGCTTCAAAATTGTTCTTTAAGTTTTTCTAAATATCTTGCTGTTGCCTCTTTGCCAGTTTTTAACATCTAAGTTATCTTATCAACTCCTCCAGCTTTTCTATTCTTTGTTTTTTTTTTCATAGCATTGATGATTACTTCATTCCTAGTGGAGTTTGTATCTATCTCTCGTACTACTTATCCATCACTTTCAATTTCTGATACGTGTTCAGGTTGTTGTTGGTTTGATATCTTAAAAGTGCTCCTTACACGTTTTCTTTCTCTAATTTTTCAAATCGGTGATGCAGTTTTTGTCCAGCTAAGGAACACAAAATCTTGTCCCTGTAATCCAACTTATACAAGGATGTGTTCATAATCTTGTTCTTAAACGTTTAATTGAGGCTATAGCTTTCATAATTTACATGTGTATTTCTTGTGACAATACCTTTATTTTGGTATCATCAAATTTGACTTTGACTTTGGAGTCTGACTCAGCTGTTTCGCGAAATTTTACCCAACTTCAACCTTGGCCATGCCTTTTAAACAGTTTGTGCCAGGGCTTTCATTCTTCACATACATGTATGTAATTTTTGAGAGAAGATCTACCATTGGATACCAATAATTTTGACCTTAATTGACATAAGTGGTTGACCTATTCTTTAAAACATTTAACCTTGGCCATAACTTTTGAACGGTTAGGGCGTGGGCTTTCGTACTTCACTTATACATGTGTTATCCCCATGACAAGACCCTCCTCTGGATACTTTTACTTGGACCTTTTGCCAGGAGTTTGACCTACATGTACTTTTAATACAACTTAAACCATGGTCATAAGTTCTGAACGGTTAGGACTGGATTTTCGTACTTCACAAAATATGTATTCCTTGGGACAAGAACTTTCTTTGACTTTGACCCTTTTGAGTTTGACCTACATTTAAAAAAAAACTTTAACGTTGGTCTTAACTGTAAAAAACTGCATACATGTATTTACATTTTGATGAGAGGCTTTATTTCTTTCTGAAATGTAATACCACAAGTTTCTACATGTACTAATTATGCCACCGTAATCGAAGTTTCGGGGTGTATATATTTTTAGCCCTATCTGTCTGTTTATCTGTTTGTCTGCAAAAAATTGAACCTTGTCAATAACTTTTCACTGGTTGAGGCAATGGCTTTCATATTTCACAGATGTATTCCTTGTGACAAGACCTCTTTTTGGGTACTACCAAATTTGACCTTTTGACCTTGACCTTGGAGTTTGACACACTTTTACACTAAAATTGCAAACTGTTACTTTGGCCATAACTTTTGAACGGTCGGTGTAATAACTTTCATACTTCACATATGTATTCTTTGTTAAGACCTTTCGTAGGATACCAACAATTTTGACCTTGACCTTGGAGTTTGACCTACCTTTTAAAATCTTTAACCTTAGCCATAACTTTTGAACGGTAAGGGCTAGGGCTTTCATACTTCACATTTGTAATCCTTGTGGCAAGACCTTTCATTGGATACCGACAGCTTTGACCATTTGGCCTTGACCTTGGAGATTGACCTACTCTTAAGAACGATAACTTTGGTCATGACTTTTTAATAGTAAGGGCTAGGACCTTCGTATTTCACGTATGTAATCCTTGTAACAAGGCCTTTCTTTAGAAACCAACAACCTTGACCCTTTGACCTGGACCCAAGAGTTTGACCTTTTAAAATACGTTAACCTTGGCCATAATTTTTGGACAGGTGGAGCTAGGGTTTTATATTTCACATTGGTATTCTTTTGAGAAGGCCTTACTTTGGGTATCAACGTATTTGATTTGTATTTGAGAAAATTTAACCTTCGCTATGTTGCCAGAAGGGGGTATTAGTGTTTTACAAACACATCTTGTGTTATTATTTGCAAAAGGGGTAAACTATAAAAAAAAATTAAAGGATATTAGACATGAAATACTGTAAAAGCACGTCAAATATTCGTGGGGGATTAAATTTCGTTTATTTCGTTGTTAACAATATTCAACGAAATTAAATCCCACACGAAATTTTATATGACTATATATTGAATAGGGTTACTTTCAAAACAACGAAATTTAATGCCCACGAAACTATTTTTGAAGACAAAATTTATAGGAAACGGAGAGAATACCATTAATCTAGACGATTAAAAACTTCTCAACTTGGTTGAGGAAAAACAGTGCCATATGGTTTGCAAAAAATTTGAAATTTTAGAGGTTTCTTCCATCGTTGTTGTGCAGCAATTTGCCCGGGGAAAGACGAGTAAGTCTAATGTAGCTGTTTACCTCTAAAACTTACCCTAGAGAAATTTTGGAAATTTTAGGCACTAGATAAGTACTTAATATTTTCAGGACATCAGAAAAACAGATTATCACGTTTAAAGAGATTTCATTGTTGTTGGTTTCCAGGGTTCCGTAATACATTTTCCAAAGATAGCTTTGGAACTGGCTGTTTTATTACACCTACCGTTTACATGGAACCAAGACAACAAAAGTCTTAAGAAATCGTCCTTAGCAATCGTGTTTTAAAAAAAACTAGGATAGTTTGAGTGCCCTTAATCCAGTCAGAATTAGATACATAGCAATAAAAATGCAAATATAGTACACTGAACCAAACTTATATAAATAAGTGTTCACCTAACATTTTTCAAGTTTTAAAGAACAAATGCATACAATAAATACTAGTAGTTTATTCAATTTATGATTAATGATGCATATTTCAGTTCGCTGTTGCGTAAATTTCATGAGAGGTATCTTGTAAGAATGAATTTTAAGCAAAGTGTGAAGGAAATGATGTACCCTCATAATGAAAATTCACACAAAATAATCTCTATGGAGTAAGACCACCACTTGCTTTGATAACTGCAAGACATCCTTTACTGTTGGATACCATGTACCCCTGAATAGGAAAAAGAGCCATCTGCTGCTACACCTACTGCATAGATTTTTCCAAACCGTTGATATTGTGTGGAGGGGGGTTGTCATTCCTTACAAAAATCCCAAATGTGTTCAATGGGATTCAGATCAGCGATCATCACACAGATACCGTTTGGTCAGTATCCTTGGGCGTTTAGCATGTAAGTGCACCGCTTTAAGGATGATTCAAACTGCTTGAGCTGATATTAGATTGTCATGAGCACCGATTTCTTATCATTTCATACGATTGATATTGTTTGTTTTTATGATTCTAAGACTTTTTCAGGACAGGCCTCAGACGAAGATCAGGGCCACTTCCGGTCTGGTGAAATTTTGTCCAAAGCTTTCAAATTGTGATAAATTGGCGATGAAAAATGACACAATTCCTCTTTGAGCAATAAGCCCGGCTAAAAATGATTTATTTGGGAAAATTTAAAATGTGTGGTCCCCTTACAATAACTAAATCTTCCTCGTAGATTTAGTTTTCTTTTTCACTCAGTGTTTTTGAATCTATGGATGCCAGAATAGCCTCCGTAGTTTCCCACAGTTTTTTACACAATCCTTCATCGTAGGCTTCCTTGTTAATCCACCTTGTCTTGTCACACACCTGACTATCACTCAAGTACTCTCCCTTGGCATCCCGCATTTCCTCTGACACTACAGCGTACACAGTTGTTTGAGCTCCATCTTTAGCTGTCTGAAGCAAAATAAGTATAAAACATGTTATACTTTCCAACAAACAAGCATATAAAGTTCAAATATTTTTTATTCAGTTTGAAAATTTCATATTTTTATTTATTATTAGCATTTCATATTCAAAATAAATTTTTCTAAATATACATGGATAATGGATTGGATATACGTTTGTTTTTTTTTTAAGTTAAATTTTCTCTCCTCCAGTTCAAAGAAAAAAATATTAATATACAAACTGAAATTATGGTAAATCAAAGATTGGGTATGAGAAAAGGAAGGGGGGGGACAGTTACACTGTTAACAATTTCTATATATGTATATGCCTATCTAATCATTCTAAAAATCAACAAATACAAAATATTTGCAACATTTTCTACTATTTTTGTATATTTTGTTTTCATCTTGTTTTCAGTGGTATACTAAATATTTTATATCTAAGAACTTAATTTTGTTACAATGCATTTAGGAAAGAGTTCATGAAACGCTATTTTTTAAATTTTTCTGACTAGTGATCGTAATCATACCTTAAAAAATAGCCCTAGAAATGCTGTCAATATACTACTGCCCCATATACATCTGAAAATATCTGTGGCTGCTACTCCAGGATGTATGCAGCAAGTAGCTACACCTGTACATTAAAAAACCAATGGCATCAAACTTTTTAAAATTAAGAAAATAAAGATGTTTCTCTTAACCCGTCTTTTATGTTAACGTTGAATATTTTCAATGTATCAAAATTAGATGCAGAGTTCAAGAGCTTAGTTTGGTTAGACAAATTACAGACAGTAATGGAGATATGCCTTCAATGAGTTTTAACTACCATACATGTCAGAGGTTCAATTGCTCTTATAAAACAGTTTTTATGACATAAATGACTTATTTAAGTTAAAATTACTTTTTTATCCAGTTTTACCCCACAAGCTTTGTTGCAATTTATAGTATTTTACAGATAAAATATGTTTCTTTTAGAAACAAAATATAAGGTTTGTAAAAACACTGATGCCCCTGGTAGTTAATTGCAAAGTCAATCTCTGAGTTCAGGGTCAAAGAGCCTGTACTGGAGACTGAGGGGTCAACAATATAACCATCAGATATAACTTAAATTTTTAGATACAATATCTTAAATGTCAGCTATCATTTGGCAGAGACAAATTTGATACATTTCAGTTTTAAAATTTTATCATATGTATTTCCTTATATGGAACTCTTCTTCTAAAGGAGATCAATATAGTCTGAAATGGCCACAACCACCCATCCCTCTGAAAGCAACATTTTATACAAATGAGAAGTGGGTTTTAGTTCACTAAATTTACCTGTTCCTTCAAGTCTTCTAGCAAGTTCCTTAGTAAATAATATGTTCATCAGCTTTGAGTTCTTGTAAGCATCATAAGGATGGAACCCTTTCTTAGCTTGTATATCATCACAATCCACATGAGCCAGAGTATTCATTATGGACGTAAGATTCACTATCCGACTGGGAGCAGACTTTTTCAGCAAATCTAGAACAAGATTCATGGATTTTTACACTCTATGATAGCACAAGTTTGCAAGTTGGAATAAGTTCATAATTTGCTGATATATTGGCAGATATTTCATAACTGAGCAGGTTGACATTTTCAAAAAGTCAATTTTGTTGCAGACCCTCAAAAAAGCTTAAATTCAAAAGAAACCAACTTTTTCCTGCTTGGTAAGGAGCATTCATATAACCTGTATAACCTTGTGTTGTTTGCATGAAAATTGTAAAAGCTAACTGTTCCTGGGTTAAATTTAAATCAATGATAAACAAACACAAGCTGTTTTGGACTTAAAACTATAATTCACTTAAACCAATAAATGAAATTCCACCTATTCAGTTTACAGACAACAATGGCACTGAAAGTTTTGCATTTTCAGATTTAGAAAAAATAGAACTATTAAATAAATATTTCACATCAATTACAGAGTTAGATGACAGTAATCAAGAGCTCCCAAATATAGTGTCAAGATGTACAGATGATTTTCCACACATTGAAATACAAGAGCAAGAAATCATTGATATAATTTCTATTATTCCTGTCAATAAAGCCGTTGGTCCTGATTGCATCAGCCATAAAATGTTAAAATCTTGCAAAGAAACTATCTCAAAACCTTTGTGTATACTATTCAACAAATCCCTATCACTAAAAACATTTCCAGACTGTTGGAAACTAGCACATGTTCTTCCACTTTTTAAGAAAGATGACCCTTCCATCACTTCAAACTATAGACCAGTCTCTTTGCTGAGTTGTATAAGCAAAATTTTTGAAAGAATAATTTTTAAGCATGTTTACAATTTCTTGTATTCACATAATATATTTTACAAATACCAGGCAGGTTTTTTACCAGGTCATTCCACAGTTTATCAACTTTTAGAAACATACCATTCTATAGTAAAAAGTATTGATGAAGGTAAATTCTGTTGTATGGTGTTTTGTGATTTATCAAAGGCATTTGATAGGGTCTGGCATAAAGGCTTAATTTACAAATTAAAAATGTATGGAATTAATGGTGATATGCTAGATTGGTTTGATAGTTATTTAAGCAAAAGAACCCAACAAGTCATGTATAGAAATCATTTTTCCTCTGTAGGACAAGTAAAAGCTGGAGTTCCTCAGGGCTCAGTACTTGGTCCCCTATTATTTTTATTGTATGTAAACGATGTGGCTGAAAATATGATATCTGTTTGTAGACTATTTGCTGATGATAATTCTTTACAACAATGTTCAGATAATATTAATCATATTGAACAAAATCTTAACCACGATCTTAGAATACTAGATGAATGGTCAAAGAAATGGTTATTGAAATTCAATCCACAGAAAACCAAAGCAGTATTTTTTAGTTTGAAAAATGTACAGCATTTTCCTAAATTATTTTTTGACAATTGCCAATTGGAATATGTTACGGAACACAAACATCTTGGGATACTTCTGTCGTCTAACTTAGGATGGTCTGATCATATTGATACCATTATAAAGAAAGCATACAAAAAATTGGGGCTTCTTAAAAAATTAAAATTTACTGTGTCGAGAGATATTCTGTCCCAAATGTATATATCTTTTATTAGACCACAACTTGAATATGCTGTTGAAGTTTGGTCTGGATGCACAAAAACAGACATTGAGAATCTTGAAAAAGTACAACTACATGCTGCAAGAATAGTTACAGGGCTTACAATTATTGCTTCAAGAAATTCATTATATTTGGAAACAGGCTGGGAACCACTGGAATATAGAAGAAATAGGGCAAAACTAATAACAATGTATAAAATGCACAATAATTTAGTCCCTATTTACTTGCAAAACTTAGTACCTGATACAAGAGGCAATATTTCAGGATACACTACCCGGAATTCTTTAAATTATTCTTTGCCAAAATATAGATTAGAACTCTACAATAAATCATTTATTCCCGATACCGTTAGAAAGTGGAATTCCCTTAGTCTAAAAACAAGAGAGGCAACTTCTATTAAAATTTTCAAAAACTATCTTCAAAATAGTAATGTTAAACCTCAGAAATATTTCTCTTATGGAAAAAGGTTTTTGAACATAACTCATACAAGATTAAGACACAATTGTATTTTAAAGTCTGATTTATATCGCTGTAACCTAATTACCAGTCCTAATTGTTCTTGTGGACTACAAGAAGATACATATCATTTGTTTTTTGTTTGTAAACATTATGTAAAAGCAAGAAATTCCTTAATGAATAAGCTATTGTCATTAAATTATTTACATATAATAGATGTACATTTACTGCTATGGGGCGATGATTCTTTAACTTTCGAACAAAATGCTGAACTTTTTAAAACTATTCAAACTTTCTTAAATGAATGTGGTCGTTTTTCAAAATAAGTTTTTTTCTCAACATCTCATATTATTTTTGTATATTTAAAGAATTTATTCCTGTTTATTACTACAATGTATACAATGTATTTAGTAGACCATATGTATATATGTTTGTTTTACTTTGGCAATTTTACAAAATGTTATATTAGGAGAGGACTATCTAAGTTATAGAACTTGTGTCCAATCCTTTTGACTTTGTCAATAAAATATGTTCAATTCAATTCACTACCCTACATCATGATTGTATTAAACTGTCAACAAAATTACATTCATAGCCAAATCAAGCTAGTCTTACCCAGAAGGAGATTTGTGAGATGAAATGGTCCAACATAGTTTGTTGCATACGTATATTCCAAGTTCTCTTCTGTAATTATTGCAGGTAGACCTAAAAATACACATGCACACACACAAATTATTGTAAGTGATAAAAATCATACAATGTATTTTAAATAAATCTATGTAAATTAAATTTTTTACTGCTTGCAATACCGATATCTTTTTTTGTCTATAGAGTATTACACTGTTCATTTTGCTAGAATACATGTAACACTATACCTGACACTGCAGCATTGTTGATGAGAATATCCAGTCTGGCTTCCTGTTCATATGTCTCTCTAGCAAACTGCCTTACAGACCTCATAGAGCTCAGATCTAAGTGCCTGACCAATACATCACCCCCATCCTCTAGTGCCTCCAGAATTTTTTTCCTTGCTTCTTCTGCTTTTTGCAAGTTTCTACAAGCCAGAATGACATGTGCTCCTCTCTTTGCCAAATCAAGAGCTGTCCAAAATCCTAATCCTAAAATCAAATCAATCTTCAATTCCACTATTTAAACTTTTTAAAATTGGTATATCGGTATATGTTGAATAATGCTCAGTTCAAGAATTTTTCTTTCAGTGTAGTCTTGTAGAAAATATACCTGGTTTGGTTGAAGTACCTCAAATTTTTATCTATGCATGACACTTGCAGTCAGTCAGAATTCATTTTCACTCTATAATCTTAATGCCTACAATATCCTCAGTTTTTGGGATCTCATAAAAAAAAATTATGAATTTCAGTTTTAATGTCAGGTGCAGTCACTATACCAGTATCTATTTTTTAATGTCTTAGGTTTGATGTGGCACCATACAAGCTCCAGGCTAGGGCAATAAAGCTTGGACAAGATCATTCATTTCTTATCTCAGTCTTACTTTTACCTAAGAATTTTAAATAGTTGCAAATCAAGACTAGGATCAAAATTGATCTCATCTCAGTTTTATGGCCCTGTATGCAGGAATGTGAATAGATCAGTCTTAGCTGGCTGCATGGTCATTAACTGCTGGGCTAGCTACCACAATTGTTATTACTTACCAGTAAAACTCAGTTATAAAGAATCTGCTTTAAGGGAAATTTTGGTTATATGCAGCTTTTCACAAATCCAGTTACTGAGTATTCACTTTATTTCTTTCATGCATGTAAAGTATAAAAAATCAATTTAAGGTATTCAATGTATAACAAAGGGATTTTGAATGGTTTTAGATAATTTTAAACTTGTTAAAAGCACATTGCTAGATAACAATAAAAGTGAAATGAACCAAATTCACAAGACTGGTAACATGTAACGAGACGGTCATTTTGCACATTAACAGTTGTTGAAAGTAATCTGCCCTTGATGTAAAGAAGAAAATTTTTTGAATTCTCAAAATTTCTGCGGTAAATAATTCATTTTATTTCAAGTTAAAGTTTAATAAAGAGGGGGTTTAAGTATATATATATATTCACCAAGAGATTTGTTTGAGAATCAGATTCAAATTACTTTTCACAATATCTTATAAAAACATGTGCTGCCTATAGACTTCAATGTAAAATTCAAGATGATATTAATTGGGCAATAATCAAAATTTTGTAAGTTCCTTTGGTGGAGCATTTTTATTTCATAACATCTTCAAAATGCTACCATGATTAAAAATATCATACCATGCGTTTATTAGGTACAAAATATGGTCGTTATACATTGAATACCTTAAGACTTACTGTGATCATTTATGAATTATGTGTTTAACAGTTTAATAACTAGGAGTTCGAATAAAATGTTGTTTAACAGAACCCCCCCCCCCTTTGTTTTAAAAATATTAGTATTTTGTCCAACTTACCAGTATTTGCTCCCGTGACAATGGCTGTCTTTCCATGAAGTTTGACATTTGATATATAAGGTTTTTTGATGGACACTTGGTAAAGTTTCACTGCTGCAAGGAACACAACAGTAAATAGACAACAGGCAATAATGTAGATTTCCATCTCCTAGTCATTAGTCAGACAATGCTTTATGCTCGATGTGTATATTTTTTCTTCTTGTCTTAATGTAATTTTTCTGTTAAATTTTTTTTGCAACAATTTTAAACATTTGTCCAAAGTCTGTCGAAGCTTTTTCCAAGTCGGCAAATGAGCGAGTGAATCGCTTATACCAATCGGATGTTACGATCATCAACATATGACGAAGATTTCTTCCGCTCGAATGGGTTATTTCCGAAATGATGAGCCATAGGCATTGATTGTGGTAACATTGTATTTTATATTTAACTTTAAAAAGTACAGGTGGTTGGAAATATGTCGTATAAGGTTCGTTTTATCAGCATTTCAATGTAATGGGGGTTAAATATATTAAGTATCCTGTGACACACCTAGATACGCACTTGAACATCACACAAACACCAAAATCTGAAAATCAAGTAATTTGCATTTAAACTGTATTAACAAAACTAACTACTGTACATCCAATATTATTAATGCATTTAAAATAGGTACTAGTTAAATACCAGACAACAGTTTACGTGAGTTTATTTAAGCATTGAATTCATATTTTTGGCTGTCTTTGGTCCTATAACACAACTGGCCGTGCCGACAAATTGAATACCGCGCGTTAGCGCAGTATGATAAATTTGTCGGCACGGCCAGGTGTGTTATAGGACCGAAGACAGCCAAAAATATGAATTCAATGCTTATATTTACATTCTCTAATTTTCC
>PRKT01000013.1:2541353-2567228 GCA_003671525.1 Saccostrea glomerata
GGAAGTTAGGACGTGATCTATGCTTAAAAAACAAGGGATTAATTAATTTGAATTCTTTTCCTTTTAATTATATATGTTTTCAAGAATTATTGAAAGGACCACGTAAGTCCGTGTTCCGCATTTTAGGTGCATCAATTCAAGCCAATCAAATGTCACGGCTCATTGATAATAATTGATACGGCAACAAGTAGAAAGTGGTGTCAAACTCTTGACTAAAAATCCACGAAGAACGATATTTTCTACCACTTTTGACGTGTGCCCACTGACCACATCTGTATGAAGTTGTTTGGATATAAATTGCATGGAGGTCGCCATATTGTTTCAAACGTCATATTGATCTACGTATGTTACAACTATTTTCATTGGACAAATATGAAAGAGCTTCAAGGGACTTAACTCAATTACGGCGATAGGCAGCGCAATCAAAGTTCCCGTTTGATAGGACTAAATCTGCCAAGGGTTGTAGAGTAGATTTCGAATCGGAAACCCTTGGCTAGCGAAGATGCACCTAGATACGCACTTGAACATCCCACAAACACCAAAATCTGAAAATCAAGTAATTTGCATTTAAACTGTATTAACAAAACTAACTACTGTACATCCAATATTATTAATGCATTAAAAATAGATACTAGTTAAATACCAGACAACAGTTTACGTGAGTTTATAAACAAATCTTTGATCGCAGCAAACTTGTCGACATGACGTCATTTGGTAAACATGACGTAGGCCTTTCAAGATTATGTGCTATGAAAGGCAGATCAAGTATATTTTCATAGTGAAAAATGCCATTTATCATCAAACAGAATATTATTTATAGATTTTAGATACTTAGGTTGTTAATACCAATGTAAGACTTTTCTTTAGTGCGATTATTTAATAATTAGCGTGATAATTTAATATTTACATCTCCAATAATATTTCCCCTACGATTCTTTACCAAAAAAATGCAGTTCATTTTCTCATGAACTACATTGTAGTATATGTACCACGAATTAGCATGAATATCTTCATATCACCGCTCTTGACGTTAATAATGTTTTGCTTTAAAAATGGCAGTTGAATGGCGTACATTTACGGCAAGTTATCAGAAAAATAATGTAATCATGTAAATATAAGAAATGAATTTATAGGTTTGGCATGTTAACATTGAGGTGACATATCGCCTTTTCACAAGGGCATGTATACACTCAATAGATGTTATATAGCCATTCTTTGAATATGAATGAAGGATGCTTTCTTGGTGGCACGAGACTGTCTACCTCTGGTTCTTCTATCCCCTGTTGTTTAATATTTGTCTGAAAAGGTGGTTCCTAATTACATGAATCTTGTGGCATTGAACAATACAATATAATGTTCTCTTTTGCTGGCGTGAGTTCCACTCTATAGCTAGTTGGTCCAGTAATAATGTTACAGACCATGCAAGGGAATGTATCCGATTAATGGTTGTAGACGAACCTGGCTATCTTTAGGCTCTACCTGCTCTATATCCTTCGTTTCGGTGGCTTGATATAAGGACCCCACTTAGATGACGCATATTCGATCGATGGTCTGATTATACATGTAGTAGAACATGCTGTTGCCTTTACTGATGGTGTAAAATGACCAATGTTTCGTCTTAGAAAGCTGTTGAAGGTTCTTAAAGCTTTCCTTATATTGGTTTAGATGCCGTTAGTCCATTGTAGGTCTTAGGTGATGGTAATGCCAAGATACTATTCACTCTCCACCACTTTCAGCGGATGTCCATACAAGGTGTATGTTTGCAGTGGCTGCTGTTTGTTAGAGATCCGAGTAACTTTACTCTTTTCGGGATGGAAACAAATTTGTCAATTCTTTTCCTCTAGGACAGTAAAATCTCTCTGATTTCGAATATGACGATAGATCAGCGAAGTCTGGCATCTAAATAGGTGCACACCGGTAAGTCATTAATGTAGGTTAAGAATAGGAGCGGTCCCATGATGGTTCCTTGTGATACTCCGGAGAGGACATGCAAAGGTGAAGATGTGTGTCCATCCAGAACAAGTGGTGGGATTCCAAGACTTAGCATTTGAATTCCACCGTGAATCGTGAAGACCGGTCCTTCGGAGACCGTATAAACTTGGGTCCTTTGTCGCAGTGGATGATGGCACGAAAAAAAGACCGGTCCTTAGGATGAGACCGTATAAACCGAGGTCTCTTGTTGCAGTGGTTGCTGGCACGAAAAATATCACTCACTGCTTCATGACCGATAGTGTCAAGTATAGGAAAACATTTGTAGCTCTCCACCTGCAAGTGGTGGGGTCTCCATATGAGTGAAAAATTCTCGAGGGACGTCAGCTTAGGGTGGTGCCTGACACTACGTAGTGCTCCAACTTCAGTAGAAGACGTTGCCGTGGGACTTTATGAAAAGCCTTACGAAATTCCAAAAGTACTTGTATGATGTCTGCTTGGTACCCCTGGTTCATGTTTCTGTCTATCTGGTCCAGTGTTATGGCAAATTGTGTCTCACATTATCGGCGGGCTCGGATGTTATGTTGTTCAGTTCATCGCAGAGGATGTTGTTTCGATCAGAAAAGTCAGTAACTCTGCTGTGTACATATGTTCCAGGAGCTTGCAAGCTAGATATGTCTTTAGTTGAATGTTTGACGATTCTTTCCTTTCTTGTACATATAGGGACGATGTTTGAGTTCCGATTAAAAAGTCCATAACTGTGCTGTGTATATTTCGTTCCAGGAGTTTGCAGGCTAGATAGGCCTGTAGTTGAATGGTTGACGATTCTTTATATAGGGACGAATTTTAATACGCGCCATTAATCTGGTATCCGAACGGGATCTAAGGAAAACTGAAACATTCTAGTCAGATATGAGGCTTCTACGCGTTGCTTTTACCTTGAGCGCAACTGTCAACTAGATCGTGACGTAACGTAAAACTGCAAACAATAATAAACGCTAGTGGCTTTGAATGTAAAGTCAATATTCCCATCTCATGAATAGTTATGTTGTTCATATTTTGGGAAGGACTTGGTCCTAGATAAGGTAGAGAACTTAAATCTTGGATCTAATAAGCATTTGTTGAATGAAAAAAACCCATATATTTCAATTATTTTATCCTTTTCAGCGCTATCAACCTAGAAGTTTAAATTCGAAACCAGTTTCATCGTGACAGAAATCTATAGGCAAGATAATATCTCGCTTTTTGATTTGGTCGTGCTATGACCTCTGAACAACCCTTTATAAGTTGATACATAATTCTCTTCAATAACTTCATCTAAGAAATGTACATGTATTTACAATATTAATGAAAGTTCTTAAATATCCACATGTATATATGTTTTCTGATAATTTGGCATGTTACTAGAACATGTAGAAGCAGTATTCATTTTTTGTGCCCCTGTAATCGAAGATTTAAGAGTACTTCAGTATTATAATTTTTGCTCTGTCCGCGCAAACTTTAACCTTGCTTATAATTTTTAATGGTTGGAGTTATGACTTTCATATTTTACATGTACATGTATTTTCTTTGAGAGAAGATCTCTCCTTGGGTACTTATGTATTTGGCTTTGGAGTTTGAACCGCTTTTTCAAACATATTTTACTGAATTTTACCAATGGACATGATATTAGAACAATCGATGCTAGGGCATTCACATCAAAAACGAATATCAGCGGAGATACGTCTTACTGACAAATTTTATAATCTTCTTTCTCTTTCCACTTCTCTCCAAATGTAAATCCCTCTATTATACTTCCATTCTTTGAATGTAACTTAGAGCTCTACATCCTGTAATCTGTTAGAGGATACAAAAGTATTTTTTTAAAAACTGGATGGTTAAAAACCAGATGTCTGGGAAACACCGATGCCCCCAAATGGCCGTAAATGGAAAAGATTCATTTTTTTTCAAATGCAAGAAAAACACCAAGATAAAAATGGTGTTTCTTACCCGAGGAAACTCAAGCACCAACCGTTCAAATGGTAAGTGAACATTTCAAACGTGGGTCGTCGCCCGCGTGGCGCAGTGCTTAGAGTCGAGTCGCGAAGTAACGAGTGGATCCTCGCGTCGCCGGTTCGAATACCATTGTGGGGCGTGGAGACCGGTCCTAAGGATGAGACCGTATTATAAACCGAAGTCCCTTGTCGCAGTAGGTGCTGGCACAAAAAGATCCCTCGCCGTTCAATGGCCCTTAGTGCCGAGTATAGGACAAAATGTGTAGCTCTCCACCGGCAAGTGGTGGCGTTTCCATATGAGTGAAAAGTTTTCGAGAGAGACGTATACAATCAATCAAATGTGGGTCAAACTTCAAGGTCAATGACAAATAATGGTACTCAGAGGAAGACCGTGTCACATAAAGAAATTCACAAAACTTAATATGATCATGATGAAAATTATTCAAGCTCAAGGAAAGGTCTTGTCACAATGAATACACATATATGACATCAGAAATCCCTAGGAAGCATCATCCATTCAAATTAGTTATTTTAAAAAAAATGTAACATCATGAGCTCGTAAATTAAGTACTACATGTACATGTATTACCATTCAAATGTCTTCTCTTTGAAACTCTATACACGCAATTCTGAAGAATGGTCCAAATGCTGAAGATATTTTCATACTTTTTCATTACAAAGTAAACAAATCGTAAGTACGAGAGTGACAACTTTTCTTCAACAACATTTTTGAAATAACTTTTAATCTTTATTTTGCCCATTTAAACAAGAATCAATGAGTATATAGATAGCATTCTGCTAAATAAATCACGAGTTTCTAATACATGTATCTGAACTCATATTGTAAATATATTTTTAATGATTTATTCACTTTTATTGTTAATTTCGTTTCCGAATCACTTTAATAAATATTCTTTAATAGATTATTGATTATTTTGTTGCTGTATCACTTTAATTTCTACTTTAACTACTATACGACTATACAATGTACTAGTATTTACGGTGTGCCACAAGGTTCTCTCCTGTTACCACTTTTTTTTGTTTACTTTGAATGTATTCAGAAAATTGAAGCATTTTTTTTAAAGAAATTTTTAATGCAACCCTATATTATTTGTTATAACAAAACAATATTTTGAATTCTATTTAACTTTTTTTTCAAATTCTTTTGAGAAGATTAAGGGTATCCGCACCATTTAATCAAATAATGAAGTGTCGGTGGATAAACAAACAAGACAAAATATACAACTTATTTATCTAAATAAATAACTGGAATGTCACATGCAGAACCTTTAAATTATGAGGAAACAAGCAGTTACAAAAGTAATAATGCCCGAAATAACAGTTTCTGCAATTGTCTTAATAAGGGATATAAAGATTGCCCAATACGTTTTTGAAGTTAATTACTTGGTTTATTATGCCCAAGATATGAAAATATTTAAATCATGTTATTCTTTCTTACAGTGAATATCAAGATTCATCAGTCCCAAAAAATGAACAAATACAACAAGTCATCTTCTTCTTCAACGCCCGAAGGTTGTGTCTTACTTCATTTACTCGAAAGGCATATACTAATGGATTGAAGGCGGAATTGAGAGTGGCAGTCACACTTACAAAGTATATTGCATCTTGGCTCACACCCTCTTCGGATGGAAATGCATGTCTCCAACCCATTAAAAAAGACAAAGCACACAAAGGCGATAAACAGAACAGTAGACAGCCTGCTAGAATCAGCAACGTGACAACTGCCTTTCTATGAGACACAAGTTTTAAAGTTCTTAAAGATAGCCGCTTCACGTTGATTTCGCATGCTTTTCGTGACGAAAAAGACGGTTCTTCCTTTACCCCTTTTTGTTTACCAGACTGAGGTTGAACGTTTATAATCCGTGGTTTACTAATGGTAAAAACACGATTGCTTTTGCTTGATGTTGGGGAAACCAGAGTTCTCTGAAGATTCAAAACTCGGTGTAGCATCCACCCACAGGAAGTGATAATGAAAAAGAGGCCGAGGAAGAGAAGAATTGCCCAGGTCTGAAAAATGGTGTGAGCGTCGTCATCGGAAAAGAGTTGGGGAATGGAACACACGGTAATATTATGGTCCTGTCGCAAAGCTGTGAATGGTATAAATACAATCATAAATGAACAAACCCATGTTGCTATAACAATCATCCAGAATCGAAACACCCTTTTAGTCCGCTCTGCAGAGTAATTTTTAGTAAGTATCCAACAACGATCTGCACATATAAAACACAAATGTAGCAAAGAAGCTACAACGCAACATAGGTATATACTGAGGGCAAACCAGCAACGAGCGTACAGCAGGGGTGGTCGGGGGTCGTTAATCCCATCCGTAAGGCGAAGCGCTTGAAACAGAAACACGCTACTGATGCTGACCAAACAATCGGTGATACTGAGGCTCAAGATGTGCACATTCCGGATTTTCCGACCCATACAACGTCCGCTGATTAAAATGATAATAACTGGAAAGTTCAGCAAGAAAATGATCAGCGTTGTGGTCACATAAAATGATACAGAGAAAACTCGAAAAGCGACCATGTCGGACCTCAGTACAAAAGATCAATGGACTTTCAATCTCTTGGAATTTTTATTTTCGATATTGATCCCTTTCTGGGCTACATTAATTTCGCGTGCACGGTAATGCTACTTTGAAGTTAATTAAGACCATTAATGTCAATGTTTCCGCTCCATTATGGAACAATTAAAGCAACAATTTGATAATTTTCCATCATACCGTATCAGTCGGTGTAAAGTACAAGCATCTCTTTTTTACATCCTGTGAGCTTCTCGAGATTAGCTTTTACCAGAAGAGTTTAAAATAGAACCTTAGAATGAAGTGCCCTATAAATCAAGGAGAGGAGAAAGATCATGATAAAGCATCGACGGAATTTTTATTTAGTTTCATGAATGTTTGGAAGCGACAGTGTAAATATTGATTTGACAACAATGCTGTTTGCATCCCCTTTCTTTCTTTCTTTCTTTTTTTCTTCATTTATTTATTCTGTTGAATATAACTGTCTGATAATAAAAAGGGGTGAGTTAAAATTATTCTTTTGACCTAGGCTATACAATCTATTTTTTAATTTAATTTTTAAAAAATGCCATTCTACAGTTAAATTAAGTGTAGAGTGCCAGTGGTTTTCAGCTCTGTCACGACGCTCACACAGCTCGGGAAAAAATGCAGTGTATACATGTGTTATTAATAGACGATTTAGTTTATCTGCAATTAAAAAGTCTTCAAAACTATAAAAGAAATCCCTACATCTTGATAGTGCGGTAGGGACACAAAGGGTGCCACAAAATAAAACATCTTGAGTTTTTGTTTTGGTTAATAAAAGGATATATCAAACTTTCCCTATAAGTATAATTATATAATTTAATTTCTGAAAAAAACTTGTCATATACTTTCAGGATAAGGGCATATTAAGTTTTGACAAGCAAATAAAAACAAAAAAAAAGTGTTTTCGCCAAAACGTGAAAATCCTATTGAGGAGGGTCGTTGATTTCCAAATCTTTTTACACTTTTAACTGTAGAATGGCATGGCTGATATCGGCCATAGTTTGAACGAAGTCAGATCACACATTACTAGCAGTATGAGTGCCAAAACTGATCTGAAATTTTGGTGTGAACGTTGTACACTTTGCGAAAGCTATAAGAAAGCAGACAATGTAACGTGTACAAAACGCTCGCATTCTACACTTAATTTAACAGTAGAGTGTCATGGCTGATATCGGCCATCGTACGTATGGGGTACTGTACACAGGGATGGGGTCGATTACTTTCAAAAGTAATCGATTAAATTACAATTACTTTGGATTTTGAAAGTAATCGATTACAAGCTGATTACAAGCATTTTTTAAAGTAATCAATTACATCTGATTACTTTTCCTTCATGTAATCATGATTACTTATGATTACTTTAGATTACATTAAGTTTTATTAATTTTTTTTGTTTAATTTTCAAGGACAACGGCATGTTTTTATTCATCTTTCTTTAAATATCATTAACATTTTTAAGGTAGAATTCAGACAAAGTTTGGTTGTATATGTCTTTATTTAGATACATGAGATTTATCTTATATCACCTGATTTCTATCTTTAATACAAGTAAATATCTTGTTACTGTTGAGAGAAATAGAAAAAAGAATTTATTATAGTTTTTTTAATAAATCAAACTGGACGTAATTGTAGGTAGGGATAAAGGGATTCGATAGGGAACTGTTACACAAGTAATTGACCTTCTCAACGAGTGATAGACTTTTCAATTAAACTGCCAATTATTAGATGTTTTTACAGGAAATAACACATTGACTGGACAAACATGGATAGTTCAATAATTACTGTTTCCCAAGCTGACCCAACTTTAGTATATCTGTGTCTTATGACTAATTAATTCACATTATCTTTTCAGGTACACTGTAAATCAAACAAAGTGAATTTTAGAATATGTCTCAATAAAGGAACATTTGCTATTAAAAAAAAAACAAGTTTTTTTCAAAGATTTACAGGGAAAACAAATTGTTGCATTACACAAATGTTCATTAAATTTGAAACAAAATAAATCAAACTTTAAAATGATCCTGTAGTAATTTTCTATCAGTATTTATACATATATCTTGTCAAAAATAGCGAATTGCTAAGCTGCTAAAGTATTTTGAAATGAATACCGAATATAGCAAGGAACTGATAGAATTTACTCATTGCCAGGACAATGGACCTGATTATAAGCATTTCTGGAGATCATTAGAAGAAGATTATTAAATATAGCTTATAATTCTATAACTTTTTTTCAATAAACAATTTTATACACTGAAAAATATTGACTGAAAATCATCAAAAATCATGATTTTATGAACTTTGTTTTCAAAATTGTAATCATAAAGTAATCAAAAAGTAATCATGATTACAGGACTTTTTTCACAGTAATCGATTAAATTACGATTACTTGTAATCAGAAAAATGGGTGATTACTGATTACTCATGATTACTTGGCAAACTGTAATCGATTACAGCTGATTACGATTACTGATTACGATTACCCCATCCCTGACTGTACATATAGTCATTTAAGTGATTTAACATATGTTTAAAGTAGGATAAAAAAAATTCATGCCAGAGCCACTGCTCAAGAAACCTAAAGAGTTGAAATAAACTTTACAGTTTTTACTGACCTTGTAAAGGTTTTTTCTCTTCAGAAAAAAGGGGATAATATTATTTGGATGTAAATACATGTATAAATTGTTAAGGTTTCGCGCAACGCACCTTATCTGCTGATAATTTTTCAAAATATTCTTAATTTAAGATTATAGTGACATCAGATGTTCATAGACAAAAAAAATCAGCGTGCATTATCAGGGTTCTTAAAAAATTAATGGATGAAAAATTTTGGGTTGATTCAAAGAAAAATATATACTAGTAATAAATACTAAACATATATTCTAAAAGTTTCTTTTATCCAAAATTGTTTTAGAAGTAGTGTACAACACCAAACAAAGAAACTCACCAACTCCATGGAAAAAGACAAAAAAGTTCAAACTACTTTGCGTTTGACGTTTTGGTTTAGCTGCCGGTGTATTCTTATATTTAAGAATACGTGTATTGTCAGCGGTGTACATGTATGTTCGATAAACAGAGACAATGTGTAGAAATTAAGTTCGCGGGATGGGGACATACTGTAAACCAACCTGTATTCGTGTGTGAGAATTTTTCGCGAGTTTCACGAGAGCCTTGTCATTGCGAATATTTCTCACCGCGAACCAATCCTTCAAAAAAGGCTTGATCTCAAAAATTAATCGTCGTGAACTAGTAAATCCCAAATGAATCGCGAAATAAACTCGTCGCGAATTACAGTTGGTTTACAGTATGCCCTTGACCACTGTATCTGTATACAGAGAAGTTTAGTTACATTGGGTTACCGTATTTTATCAGAAAAAGCCCGCGATCGGTCTTGCAATTCCAGAAGAGAGACGACGGTCGATGGGTTTCTTTGAAAGAGAAAGATAAACTTGCAAGTGTCCCAAAGATCAAAAATGGAAGGAAGAAGGAGTAGCAGAAATAAAACCGTCAATAAAGCCAAAGAGGCTGAGGAGACAATGACTTTATAGGACAGGTATTGTTTCAAACCACAACTGTTACCACCACAGCTATGTACGTACAACAGAGAATGAATAAAAATCGGTTTCCCTCAAGATCTCCAGTCCTCGTTGTAGGCGGGGGAGTGCATGGGATTGTATTAGTCTAGACAGGAAAGAGGAGAGAGGCACCTAAGACTGAACAAAGACAGCACACTGGGACGTATGCACTGATGATCTTAATTATGTGATGCATGAGGAAGATTATTGATCTGCCACAAAGAGAGCGCTCAAGGTGGATCTCTCAAAATGGAAATGTTTAAGGATAGCCGATCCTCAGCCAGGAAGGATAACTCCAAAAATTAATATTTTATTTGAAATGCATCAAAAATGAAGCTTGAAAATGAATTTTTTTCATGCAACAATTTTCATTTTATTCATCTTGATAAGATTCAAGATTTTTGTAAGTCTAAGAAAAGGTCTTTAAAAAGTTGACATTTGTACCCTATAAAAGGAAAAAAATTAATGCAGTTTTAGAGAAATAAGATTTTCTTGAATCCAGCCTTAGATACCAATGCTTATTAGCATGATATGAAATAAGAAGTGATTTGTGGTGTCTTGCAATGATAGCAAAAGCCTTTTACACTATGTATTATAGAATACATGACGTAAATAGAAGAACAAAAATTCCAAATAAGTATAAAAATCATGATAATTTCTTTGAATGCCTGGATACCTATCGTTTTTTAACCTAAAATATATTTCTTGATCAATTTGCAATTAGAATTGCTGATATTCCAATTCGCTTTTTCTGCAAAAACATTGGAGATTTCACAATTTTCTCTATATAATATGATTAACTTTAATCTTTAACTTTAAAGAAATACTGTTGATAAATTTACATAACTTTATGGATTCAGAGATACTTTTATGAGTATTTTCGATTACTTAACTGCTAATTTTATAAACCTGAGGATCAGACTACCTTAAATTGGAATCTTTTTTTAATGTTTGGAGGTTGTTTTCCTTCCGTACGGAATTCCATAAGAAGTAAATTAAGAGTTGTGTGTTTAATGTATACTCATCGCAAAAAAATAAAAATAATAAAATAAAGAAAGTATGGACATTGCCAATGCTAATTTAATTCCTGGACATTTTGTTGTTAATTGTTACATGCAAAATGTTATAAATGTCATTTAAATCCATCATCTTTTGATCTGCTGACTTTAAAATGGCCAATATACAGTATGTATATCTACAAAATAATAGAAAGCAAGCTTTTTTACGGTATATATTGTCTAGCTCAAGCTTCATTAACGTCTGACGACAATATTTGTGTACTTATACGCTTTAAAATTGATGAATTTTGGATTTTAAAGCGGTCGCCTACCCCCTTCCCCACTGAAATACTTCCTACGGGCCTTTACTGTTTAAACGAAAACATGAACCAACAATTCAGTTGCAACAGCAGCGTAAGAAAATGACGGTATTTTGGCAATTACCGGTATGTGGCAAATAATACACAAAGGATTCATTGTAGGACGTGTGGATGTTCGTAAATTTGTTAATAAATAGAATTTTTAAAATAAAAAATATATGTTATTGCCCCTGTTCATCAATGTAGCTATGATACAATGTACATTGCACTAACAACATACATGTATGTAAAATGACAAAGAATCAGTTGAAAATAGAAAATAATATTCTAATACAGCTGTTTCAATTTGTAAAATACATTTTAATTTGTCATTGCACCGAGTCATAACAACATTTTTTTTCTATTTTTTTAGTAATTTATGGGGAAACAGTTTACAAATACCCATGGTAACTTTTATTTTACATGTTTTTTTTTTTTCAAATTAACCTTACATTTTTAAAATGTTAAAATGAAAGGTTGATTTGTCTATCAAGGCATGAAAAAGCCCATATTATTAGGAAAGACTTACTTTAAACGCTATTGTTGAAATCCCTGTAACATCAACTAATATGTCAGTAGGCTGTCTTAATCGTACTCAAACACAGGCACTTGATTCTGTTAAACTAATTACCTGGTATTTTTTTAACCAATAGCATGATAATCAACGCAAAAACTATATATGGATTTATTAAAAAATTGAAATTAATACAGCCACTGTTCAGTGCTTGTGATCTTCAAGCTGAAACCTATCGCCTCTGAGTAAATCCTAGTCTTTTACTGTGGAATGAATATAAAATTTGTAGAGACACTGAGTCTTAAAAAGATTTTTTTTTCTTTAAATGCTCTACATTAAAATTATTCACCAGTTTGAAGGTTTGCTCTACGTTAAAATGATTCACTTGTTTGAAGGTTGTCGCTTTCACTTTTTCGGAAATCTTCGTTCTATGCATGCAAAGTTTTACACTTAGAATTTCCACGATGGCTGCGGCTGGAAAACTTTTTTGTAGAATTTCGGGTAAGATTATTTAATTAAGTTATTATTTTTTAACATCTTTAACTGAAAATCCTTTTCATTTTACACAAATAAAGGTTTATGCATCTATAGGATTGGCTTTTGACGCCAATTTACCAAGGTGACACTGTCATTTCGAATTTCCTCTAGGCCTAGTAGTAGCAAATATTATATTGCTTTGAAGAATTCAATTTTTTAACGCACTGTGTTAAATCAGTTTTATTTTATACAGAATTTCGACTTACATGATTTTTTTCCATATATATGATTTCATACGAAAAAGACGAAGAGTCAATTTATTTTAATATGTCAAAAAAATATTTGCAGGTATCACAAAATCTGGGGTCAGATCATGTTACACCAGTACACGGAAGAATCTGATGATAGACAGAAATACCAAAGTTATCTGCCAGGGATTCACAGGAAAGCAGGTCTTGCTATACACACAGAATCAGGGTTCAACACATCAAATGTTGTGCTTGCCATTTAGGCAACCTTGATACTAATCTCAGGTTGTCTAAATGGGTTTGCAGTTGCTTGAATAAAATATCAAATGAACTTTCTATCGTGCAACAAAGACAAGCAAAATGTATTGTTAAGCAGATTTTATTACTTTTTTACTACTATACTAATTGTTAAGTTTATTTAAAATATGTAGTCGGAAAATAGCTTTCAGAGCTAATGTTGTTTGTTTGTTGTACCCGACTTTAAATAAATATTATCTTATCTTATATGTAAATAGTATTCCCAATTACTCTGCAAGCCAAAAATTTTCCCAATTTGACAAAAATGTCGAGGATTTTTCCAAATATAGAGGGACCCGGTCCCTGTACCAAAAGGTACTGTGACAGCCCTGATTCGTACCTCAACTCATGTAAACCTCCATTGAACGACCAGAGCTATTTTTATAGGGTATATGGCGGCACCCTATATTTACACAAGCACACTGTGCTGAATTCAATCCGTTAACAAACATATGATTATGTAAAGATACTAAGTAGATGTTTCTTGATAATTGTTACTCTTAGACTAGTGGTACCTTTAATACTGCTTTAAAACATTTCTGTCTTTTGTCACATGCTTCAATATTATTTTTTACATCATGTTCATAGCATTCCGTTTTCCTAAGCTGTAAATTTGCAGCCTTAAGTTATCACAAATGTTTAGGGAAGACACAATTCAAGTTTCCTTGTGCAGCCATGGTTTGATGAAAACCGGATTCAAAACCAGGTCGACCAAAATCATTGAAAGGGAAATGACAAGTTGATGATTGTGAATGTCAAACCCTTCGTATATTTGATAAGCAGTGTTGTTTATAAAAGATAATTTATGATTTTGAATATTAATTATTATGAAGAAGTAAAATGCTTAATGCAGCAAATCTGAGACAAAATTAGTTTTAAAAATAGAAGGACTTCATCATGTTCAAGCAGTGATTTCAGCCTTATTACTAAATTTTTCTTTTTTTCTTTTCAGGGAACCATACACAGTCAGCAAGCCATTGAGTATGGGACGAGAATGGTTGGAGGTGTCTCCCCGGGAAAAGGGGGCCAAGTCCACTTAGGTCTTCCTGTCTTTAATTCAGTTCAGGAGGTAAGTACAGTTTCAGTTGGCTTCTTGTAACACATATTACTTACATGTAAATGAAATGAAAAATGAAATATATCATGTTAGTAAAATTAAAGTAAAAGTTTCACATTTACATTGTTGAAAATCTGTTTTTAAATGGTTAGTAATAGTACAAGCTAATGCTGTATGGGGTTCAAACCTTATAGAAATTTTAATGTGTCAGAGTCATACATGACAGTCTAGCTATTGGAATAATTTCAATGTATCCTTTATCCGTTACAGGCAAAGGACAAGACAGACTGTGATGCTTCCGTTATTTATGTTCCACCACCATTTGCAGCAGCTGCCATTAACGAAGCAATTGATGCAGAAATCCCTCTAGTTGTTTGTATAACAGAAGGAATTCCCCAGCAGGATATGGTCAAAGTCAAACATAAATTAGTACGCCAGGCCAAGACTAGACTTATTGGACCAAACTGTCCAGGAATTATTAAAGTAAGTCCAGGAACTGAATAATTCTGATTCATTCACTGAATGGCCAAATATATACTGTAAAAGCACAAATATTCGTGGGGGATTAAATTTCGTTTATTTCGTTGCTAACAATTATCAATGAAATTAAATCTCACATGAAATTTTATATGACTATACATTAAATGGGGTTGCTTTGAAAACAATGAAATTTTATCCCCACGAAAGTACTTCTGATGAAAAATCAACGAAATTTTATCCCCACGAAAGTTTGTGCTTCTACAGTACTTCTGAAATTAATCATTGGCAGAATTATTGTTTCCTAGCTCTGAGGACAAGAAACTGCTTCAAGAGAGTGTACTTGTTAATGTTACATACGTACTGTATGTAACTTTAATTCATTTGTTACATTTAATAGATAGAAAATATTAAAAGAAAATATGTGCTATTTTATTGATAGTTATAAGGCCCTTTCACAATTGGCGCACGAGCACTTTATAACACTTTGCGATCGGAAAATTGTAGCTTCGCATGAGCTCTCGCATACGTTGTACGATGTCTCGCATTCATTGCCTGTGTTTTAGTGGTCGCATTAAGTTTCCTCAAAATAGTCAACATGCACACTATTCAGACGCGACCAAATGCGATCCAAATTATCGCAATTCAACGCACGAAAATTAGTACAAACGTCTTACAACGTTTTATGTACTCGTAAGAATGATGAAATATTTTTAAAGATCGTTAGATGAATCGCAGCTGTCTTAGCATGTGTTGTGCGACCATGAGTCTGTTGCTCAACATGTCTCATATAATCTTGCCACGTTTTACTATCATTGCTTAATTTATCACCTTCAATTGCCATGCTTTGCAACTGGTATTTATTCTGTGTATAATTATAAGCATCTTAATTATGTCAACTGAAGAGCGTTGGAAACGGGTGGTATATATACCCATCCCTCTGACTCCCAGGAACATTCGTACTATGGAATGCATGAGCGCACGAGCACCTTACGTCCAATCGTATTGGTGCACATTCAATCTTCCGATTACCTGATCAATTGTGCAATCCTCTCGCGTTATCTTATAACACACGCTTTCATTCTACAACAGTTGCATATAGACGCAAGATATATCACAAGATGTAATACACAACCGTTGCTTTAGATGGTTTGAATTTCGTACGAACACTCTTTTCATATGTGATTATTTTTGGCAACAGTTTATGATCCCAAACAAAATTATTCGGTTGCACAAATATTTTGTCGCTTCTGCTTGTGCGCCAATTGTGAAAGGGCCTATAATATATCAGAAATTCTTACTTAGATAAAATGAATATTACATTTGTTAAAACTTACAGCCAGGAGAGTGTAAAATTGGCATAATGCCAGGGCACATCCATCAGAGAGGATGTATAGGAATCGTATCTCGCTCTGGGACCCTGACCTACGAAGCGGTCCATCAGACCACACAGACGGGACTGGGTCAGACCCTGTGTGTAGGAATCGGGGGTGATCCTTTTAATGGAACCAATTTTATTGATTGTTTGGAGGTGTTTCTAGCTGATCCTAAAACAGAAGGTAGGAATATCAGACTTGATGTATGCTAAGTGATCGAGTTAAAGAAAACTTGCATTGTAATTAATTAATTGCAAGCAATTTCATTCAGATTTTGTCAATCTTCTTTAATGCAGGAATAATTCTGATTGGTGAGATTGGAGGTGGAGCAGAAGAAAAAGCAGCAGAGTATCTGAGAAATAATAACCATGTAAGTCACTCATAACCAAAGTCAGGTAAAGCAGTTTTAAGGCAAATACTGTATATCAGTCTTCACGAAAACTTTTCAAACTAATTGGCCAGTCTGACCAGTGAATTTTCAAAATGTACTGGCCCACCAAAATTTTTACTGGCCCCTAAATTAAATAAAATAAAAAAAATTTTTTTACTGTAAATTAATATATGTTTACGTACTTCAACTTTGAAATGCCGTCATTTTTCGTCCTTTGTCGCGTTTCGGTAAGTTGTTCGTTGGAAATTTGCACATTTAACGTACTAGTTAATAGTTACTAGCTAGTTCCGGTTGTTACGTAATGCATCCATGTTATAATAAGGTTATAATAATACGATTCAACAACACGTGTTGGTCTTTTTATCATATATATTAACGAAATTTAAGCAAGTAAGTCAGTTAAACAAGTATATACTGACAAAAAGTCAGAGATACTCAAGCTGTAGAAAATAAACTTGGAAAAGTCATTAATATCCTAAAATGGTACTGTAGATCACTTATTTTTCGCGACACCTTATTTTCGCGAGACAGTCATTGACTCTTGATTAGCGAAACATAATTTTCAGGAACTGTGGTTATTGCTCTATATAATCTTAAGGAATGCTAATATACGCGAGAATTAAATTTTAGCGAGCACACTGTCTCGCGTAATTACGAAAAAATAAAATTCTCGTGAATAAAAAATGATTTACAGTATAATGTGGGCTATTGAGTTCAATCTTCTATTGAATAATATACATGTACATGAAACATAATTCATATAATGAGGTTAATGAGAATAAATATTATTTATCGTACTATACGATGAATTTACGTTACTCACTTTCAGGAATATTTTATAAAGCATAGTAGACGTTTCTTAAATTGATAAAATATTTTTATGTAGACATTTAATCATCGTCTCAAGCCACGGTCCGGAGTCCGCATATATAGCTCTCTCTTAATTCGTGGCTGTTTGAGCACAAAAAGTGTCGTAGTCTTGAATATTTATGCCTCTCTATTGTGATGTCATATTCAGTCAGTAGCAAGTTTTGTTTCCATCGCAATCGAAATCAACAACTGACGTCAACAGTATACAAGAAATATTTTTATACTGCGATTGGATATTGAAAGGTCGCAATAAAGTTCATCATCCGACTATGTTTTACTCGCATTGGTCAATATTTTAATGAGCTACGAAGAATTCTCTCCTAGTTCAACCACGGCCAGATGGGAGAGGAGCGTACATTTTGGCCGTGGTTTGCGACAATGACATTTAATATACTTCAAACCATACGTTTTTTTAATTTTGCTTAATGACGTACATCAAAACATTAAATAAACATCAATCCAAATAGCTTGTTGCAAGTAGAAAGAAAAGTTTTTCAAAGTGGAGGAGGGGGGGGGCTCCGGGCTCCAAAAAAGCCACTTAACTACCGGTATACGGGTTCATCTAACTGTGCGGCATGTACATTACATATTCCGTATGAATCCAAAAGAAGTTATTTAGGTTCCGTTACCAAAGCTGAAGATGGTACGATTTTTTTAGGTAAAAAAAAAAAACTTATGAGTGAGAAATTAACATTTATTTTGCGCTATTATTTTACTGTCACTCAAAGTGCACATTATTTTCAGGCCCGTTATAGGCAATTTCAGTTTGGGGGTACAACCATACATTTTCTGGCAAGGCATTGTAAAACTTTGACAGATAATAATTTATCTTATTGTAATCTACTAGCGTGTCAATTTATATTGAAATCAGACCAAAACTGCGAGAATAAGCGTTTCATAAAATTTGTTAAGAGAAGGACAATTAGAAATGGGGTAACCTGTGTCACCTTTCAGAGTACCCAGTGGACTCGTCCAAGGATGCTTTGTTGGCGACTGTAAAAATTACTTGAGATTCCTACGCAAATGAAAGCACGAAATCTCTGTATAGAAACTGTTGCGGCTGCAATGCTTCACTCATTGTTCATTTGCTGTAGAATAGAATCCGAATTTTAACACTTAATATTTTTGAATATACAGACGTTTTCAACATAAGCTTCATTTTCATGGCGTCGGGCTTGCCTCGTCATCTAGCGATCAGTCAGGTTTACCCGACCACACGTGTCAGTGGATGCATCCGCAATAGAAAATAGCAACAGCTGTAAACCAATTTCTTTTAAAACGTTCACACTGAATAATAGCTTGAATATAAAATTAAATCAATTGTATCTTCAATTAATACTACTACAAAACAACGATATTATGTTTAATGTTTACGCAAGAAAAACGTTATGGTTGTTGCAGATGAATTTCTACTTAGAGGTTGCGTCGAATGACATGAATCACATTTTGAGACCGATTACTGTAATACAAACAATCTTAAATACGGTAAAATAATTACAAAACAAACACGAATACAACAAGACTATAAAGTTTGAATTTCTTAATCTTAGCTTTACTTTTACGATCTTCAATCCAATTTTAGCCGAACAACCTACGATATTGACCAGTAATGCCAGTATTACTGTATTTATCCATTTCCTCCATTTGTTTAACGCGCCTTATCGTAAGTCGATCGTACTTGTAACATTAGAGTCATGGTTGTAGTTAAGATGCAATCGCTATACAACAGAACAACGCTCTGACAATGGCAATTAATTAAAATAATTTATGAAACCCTTCATATGTCTTCGATTGACTGAAAAGAAATTAGATTGATATAGACATGATAGAGGATGGACATTTCTGACGATGTCTGGTCAATTCGAACCCTGACTCATTCGGACCAGGACACAAGGCTATCAGGCCCTATACTGTATTTGTGTTAAGACTATTTTTTTTAATTTTATTATTATGTTACCGGAGTCACTCACGTGACCTATTTGCAGATCTTTTGAAATTGTTTTTCTTGTTCGACGCCATTGAAGCCTTTCAGGCTTTTGATTGTTTCTAGAAATGTGTTTATCTACAAAATAATATATTTTCGTGTTTTTAAACTGAGTAAATCGATGACCTAGCATCGTTTAAGATAACTCAAGCCCACTCAAGCCCCTCTAGGGCTTGAGTAAATATATATTGACTGTGTATGATTTTTAAAATCAACAAGCCCATCGGACTTCATGAATTTTGATTTTCACAGACCCGACATCAAAATTCACTGGCCTCTTTCTTCAGACCAGTGAGTTTTCATGTTGTTAAATTAATTACTTGATTAATAACTAAGCACATTCATTTAAATTTTGCAGGGTCCAAATGCAAAGCCTGTAGTTTCCTTTATTGCTGGCTTAACTGCCCCTCCAGGCAGAAGGATGGGCCATGCAGGAGCCATTATTGCAGGAGGAAAAGGAGGAGCAGATGAAAAAATAGAGACATTAAAAGCAGCAGGTGTCACAGTCACGTTGTCTCCAGCTGAAATAGGAAAAGAAATGTTAGAGGTATGGTGTTGAGTTGTTCCCCTTTACTAGAACTCTGTGCATTGACTTAATATATTTTACTAATATTCCCTTGGTTTTTGTGCAAAAATGAGTTGAAGTGTGATTTTTCAAATTAACCTTAAAGCATTTTGTGATTTTGTGTCAAATTTGATTTTTTTTTCTGCTAGACGCTCTATCCAAAAGAAGGTACAGATGTTTCGTAAACTGTTGCTTTTCCTTTGTCATATATAAATTGCTTCCATTCAGAGTCAACGTGGCAAAAACCACTCTCATGCTTATCATGACTCATGAATGAATAAATCATTGAAATGTTAACCAATGTTTACTCAGCATATCATCGATATGTGATGTCTAAATACATGAATTACAATTTCACTTTTTTTCTTACCAATATGTTTTTAACAGAAAAGGGAATGCATATCAAAGAATGAACACATACTTGTATTGCTATTCTACACAGATTCTACACAGATACTTTTGAATATTCATTTTCCAAGTTCCATTCATTCATTTTCTAAGTTCACAAGTTTTATTAGCCCACTATTACAGAGTTTCAACAGAGGAAATGTATCTCTGATTGAAATTTGTCCATTTAATATCTGTGTGTGTGATATCAAAAGTGAACAAAATTAAAACTGAGCAAAAAAAATCTAAGCTGTTGGGGAAATAACATCTTTTATATTAGTGTACATTCAATCAGTCTCAAATTACAGCATATGACCATGCCATATATCCAATCTTTATGTGGGTATCAGCAGCTTTAGGTATTATACTGTAAACTGACAATGAAGATAGGCTATGTTTCAATTCAATGCAGTGATTTTATAAAGAAGAATTAAAGAAAGGTCAACTTTGACAGGGCTCGACATTAACTTTTTGCCTACTTGTCCATTCGGACAAGTGACCAAGACATTTACTTCTCCGATCATCAACTTCACTTGTCCTAAAAATTTCAATAAAGATCTTATAGTTTCAATTTGAAAATTAAAGTAAAGTCCAATACACATGACATATGCTTGATTGATTCGTTATGTTATTGAGAAATACAATAAACACATTTACGAAACAAAATTTAATCTAGGCTTTCTGTCCTGACAATAACATTAATATCCATGACCTGTCGACATGAAACAGTATACACAGACCACACTTCGGTTCGTATCTTCCATGACCTTGGTTTCAGTATTATGCAATTAGTGAACTTCGATCCCGATCGAATATGAACTCAATATTAAAATAGGGATACAAATCGGGATCGAATCCAGTTTTTATGTACAGCTTCTGTCTTGAAACTACCAATTAGCTGTCAACAGTCGTTCTTTTTATTAATTAATATGTTTTACGGTGTGACCGTTGAGGCATGCGCAGTTGTACCACCAAAACACTTGAAATATTGATCAGCCACTTCAAACATCAAGTCGCACGAGACATCTCGACTAGCTGTGACGTCACATGATGTCACGGAGCTCGTCGGAGCTTACGGAAACGGCCGAGCGTCTGGTTTAAACTATAGACCTAGCACAATTTTGGTCGGAAAACATTGCAGAGTTATTTTTTGTTTCTTTGAAAGATTTCTACAAACTGAAAGCTTTTTATGCTTTACGTTATTGTTTATTTATTTATCTATTTCACGGAAGCAACCGACATGACTTAATTAGCATATCGTCAAAATTCGTAAGTTTCCGGTGACGTCATATGTATCATTTCTGAAGGGCAAGGTGAAGGCCGGTGTTGTGGCATGGGGGTATTTTTTTGAATAAGGTAAGGCAAAATCATTTCGTTAAGATTTCGGTAAGAAACAATGTTCCTTTATTTTTTTTACTATTTTTTATTTATTTGCGCAAAGGACATTGGGTAGTGCAGGAATTCTGGGAATGTTGCACAGAGAAATTTGCCTGACGTATGTACAGATTTCAATCCGAATTTCCTCTGTTCTTACACGTTAGTCTATTAAGCTCGCTTCGTGAGCGTCGCTTCGTGACGCTCGCTGCATTTGCTTTAAACTCCTTTACATTCAAATGCACTTGTCCAATCACACAAGTGCCCAGCAATATTCACTTGTCCGTATTTTCTCTTCACTGGTACAGGACAGGCGGACAAGCGTTAATGTCGAGCCCTGTTTGAGTTTTTTATTTTTATGAGATTTGTTGGAAATTTTGATAATAGGATGAAATTTCCCAATTTTTTTTTTTAGAAATATTTTTTTTGTTTCTCTTGGATTAATTGATTAACTAGTTTAAATTTACTCATAGAGCATAATTATATCCCATCTGCCTCACGTTCAGTTCAGCATATGCTTAAAAATAAATTGTAATTATTTTAGGATTCTGCATATTTTCTCATTTTAAGTAAGCCTTTGAGGTGTTTGTTGCTAAAACTGTACAATGTAAGAGATTTTTTTTTTAAAATACTAGCAATTAAGTTTAATATTGCCATCCACATGCACTTTAAATTGCTGATTTAATGCATGGCAGTAATGCATTAGAAGATTGTGATTTTAAAATGCATGATATCGTATTTGTAGGTAAAAAATTTTGTTTCTAAGCTATATTTAAATGAACATGTAAGTCGTGGCAATCATACATATTGGTAGGTTTTTCTAAATGTAATGCTAAAAAAATTCTGAGAAAAATCACATTTTATTTGTTTATTACACTATAGTCAATGGAGAAAGCAAGGTATAGAAAGCACTAACAGGTAGGATTTATTGATGGTCAATACCTTTCCTCATTTGAATGCTTTGGGCAAGGTTAACCATTATGCACCTTCCTTTGTAATTGCTTGCTTCCTTTGCCTAGTAAAATCGCAGTTGAACATTTAAAATTTATGAGTTTCCTTTGTGGGTCATTAGACTGAGTTATGAAACAGAATTAATCTCTGAAATAGGAACATTTGTCCTCAAGCTTATATGCCTACATTAGCAATTTTGATTGTTAATATTGTTGGAAATGTATGATTATCATATAACAACTTATACAAGAAAATTCTTCAGTACCATGGTGGGTTTTAAAACACTGTTATCTAATCATTATTACCTTGGAATCCCTCTGAATCAGATATGATGTCCACTGTTCTCACAAAAAAGGCATTTAATACAAGTGAGCTGAAAATGGATTGTAATTTGAAAGTACAAGTAGTACACAGAAATTGAGTCAAATTACTGGTCAATTAAAACAGTTATAAATAGCTACATTTGTACAGGTTTAATAAGTATTCACTATTGAAACCCATAAGATAAGTTTCATATACTTCTTCATTGAATACCATTCAATATGTTCAAACGGAATTTATAATTAGGTAGCTTATTCTTTAACATTATAATGATATTATTTATGTAAGGGAAACATTTTTTTCAGCATACTTTCTATACAGGACATGTATACTGTAAACGTATTTACATTTTGCTGTGTATTCTTTTTAGCACCTTTTGCTGAAAGCAGCTTCCCTTAATCAAGTACAAGTACATCGTTAAATATATATATATATATTCATATAAAGCACATTCAAAAGGCGCAGATTGCCGCAGAATCAAATTTTTGCTAACATTGAAAATTAAAACCCGCCAAATATCGTACTTGCCAAATAAAATACATTTACAGTATTACTTAATATTGTCGTATGGTTGATAAAGCATTTCATCAAGTATAGAGACATTACTGATTAGATTTTTAGGTCACCTGAGATGTGTAAACATTTGATTATTCTCAGCTTCTTCTCTGAAACGCTCAACCAATTTCAATCAATTTTGAGACAAAGCATCTATGGGTGAAGAAGAAAAAAATTTATGAATTTCATGGTCCTTGCCCCCCTGGGGCCTGAGGGGTGAGGCCAAAACCACTAAAATTAGTACATCTTTAAGAATCTTCTTCTTTACCCCAGGACATCAAGCAGTCAAACTGTTGGCATGATTGTAATCAGCATTGAGTTCTCTACAAAAATTGTGAAATTCATGGCCTCAGGGTTAGGGTTCTAGTGCTAGGGCGGGGCTTAATAGATTATATAGTGAAATGCATTATTTCTTTGAAAGTCTTCTTCTCTGCTTCTGGGCATTAAATAAACTACCCAAGTGCAAAGTTATGTTGAATAAGGCTGCCTCTTCCAAAATTGTGAATTTCATGGCCTCAGGGTCAGGGGTTCTAGTGCTAGGGTGCAGCTCTATTCATTATATAGTGAAAATGTAGCAGTTCTTTGAAAATCTTCTTCTCTGCTCCTAGGCATCAACCAAAATAACCAAGTACATAGGTATGATGAAGTAGGCTGTTTCTTCCAAAATTGTGAATTTCATGGCCCCAGGGTCAAGGGTTCTGGTGTTGGGCGGGGCTCTATTGATTTTTATAGTGAAAATGCTTAAATTCTTTGAAAGTGTTCTTCTCTCCTCCTGGGTAATATATAAACTAACCATGTACATGGTTATGTTGAATAAGGCTGCCTCTTCCAAAGTTGCGAATTTATTTGCTCCAGGGTCAGGGGTTGTGGTGTTAGGGTGGGGCTCTATTGATTATATGGTGAAAATTCATAAATTCTTTAAAAATCTTATCCTCTGCTTCTGGGTATTAAACCAATGAATTATGTACATAGGTATGATGAAGAAGGATGTTTCTTCCCAAATTGTAAATTTCAGGGGCCCTGGGATAGGGGTTGTGGTGTTAGGGTGGGGCTTTATTGATTAAGAGCATGCATGATGGAAAATGCATGAATTCCTTGAAAATCTTTTCCGTTGCTCCTGGTATTATGCCAATGATCTTAGTACATATTTATGATGAAGAAAGGTGCCTCTTTCAAAATGATTAATTTCAGGGCCCCTGGGTCAGGGGTTTGATTGGGGGGGGGGTTACAAATTTTGAAAATTGATTAATGCTTTGAAATCTTGTCTTTGGAATTTATCAACCATTTATGATGAAATAAAATTTATTATAAAATTTCCAAAATTTTGAAATATGTGGCCCAAGTGGTTCCTGTGAGATGGGTGCACGACTGGTGGTTATAAAGTGGAAATGCATTTTCTTTTTTTACTCTGATCTACCTCAGGGTATTAAGAAACCAAAGTAAGCATGCTAATCGTGTAGTTATGAAAAGCAATGATGTCCCCTTTCAAAATTGTGAATTTCATGGCCTCTGATTTAAAACATGAACCAAATTCAGTTGTTGGAAAGTTGTTACGTGATACTCAGGTGACCTAAAAGGTGTGCCTCTTGTTTAAGCTGGGGTTCTTGCTTGCTAGGCATGAGAGATGTGTACTACATAGTTTGCTGTCTCTTTCTTCCTTCAAGTACCAGTATTCAATTCACAATTGCATGAAAAGAAGTATGATTATATAACTTTTGAAATTTAAGACCATGGCTGCTACAAATTAATGATTGTCTAACACATCATTGTGAAAATATGAAGGAATGAATAGTTTTTGATAATTGAAAATAGAAGGTAAAGAGAATTTTCTTTTATAAATAAATGTATACACTTTTGTTAGATAAATGAAGACATTGTAACAAAATTTTCATTGCTTTGTTTACAAGTAAACATGTATAAAGAAAATAACATAAACATTTGATGCTTTTTTAACTTATACTGGGTAATTCCTTCTTCTAAAAATACACTAGGTAAAACCCAATTATTGAAGAAGAACTATTGTATAAGATTAAATACATGTAATTGAAATTTAATGGTTTAATACAGAATTGGTAAGAGTTAAGAATAACTTTTCATGCATAGGATGCCTCTTTTATAGATCTTTATCTTAGCAAGATAATGTTTTCATATGTAATGATATGTGCTAGTACATGCATGTTTTTAAGCATCGAACAAAAATTGATGGGTTAATTATCAATTTAAAGCATAAAAGTCTTACAGTGTTGATACATTAATGTAGTGGTGTTAAAGAAACACACCCTTTTACAATGCCACAGGGTCCCAAGTCAATCACCAATCAAATTAAAGCTTTCATGAACAGTTTGATAATGTTAACAAGAAGGATTCAGTTTACATCTACATTGCATGTGTTACAAGTTGTTTATCATAGAATGACTTAATGTGATTGGTTAGGAGATAAGAAAGACAATCAAATTTTGTAATTTTTCCTAAAGATGTCAGGAGTCCAACTGAACATCTCAATGAGAGAAACAAGCCCTTAAATATTTAATGAAATATGCTAGGGATCCAATGGCAACATGTTGACATAGGACCCCTGGTATTGCTAGGATGCCATACCCCCCC
>PRKT01000013.1:2568365-2594138 GCA_003671525.1 Saccostrea glomerata
GGGGGGGGTTGTACTTATATACTGAAAATGAATGAATGGTTTGAAATCTGCTCTTTGGTATTAATGAAATATCAAGGCCTAAGGGTCAGGGGTTCATGTATGGTAGGGGCACTACTGATTATTGCTGAATATTACTGATTAGTTGAAATGCATTTTGTGTTCCCTTACCCTGCGTATGGGTATTAAGTAAACAAACTAAGCAACTGCTAAGTGTATTGTTATGATGATCAATGGTGCCTCTTTCAAAATTGTGAATGCCATAGCATCTTGCTTAAAACATGAATCAAATTCAATCACTGGAAAGTTGTTGCATAATGCTCAGGTGACCTATAAGGCCCATGGGCCTCTTGTTAAAGGTGCCAAATCAGTATAGGGGGTAGCAATTTTTCCAGGAAAAAGCTGTATTTATGTTGTGGGTAGATGATTTAACATTAGTATTGTAAGATGTTCAACAACCAATAATTATTCCTAGGACTTAAAACAGATTGAGTTTTTGAAAGTTTTAAATTTCATAAAAATGTACAGAGAATGTGAAATGTTCAACTGTTTATTTTTGTTTCAGAGAATGGAAAGACATAATCATCACCATTGACAAGACGAGAGATAGTAAGGGCATTTCAAATTCAGGATGTTGAAATATGTGGAACATTTTAAATGATGTGTGATTTGTTAAATTATTATCAAATTATTAGAAGATGAGTGTTACAAATAACTTTTAATTGAATGTCATAAATAGTTGATATAAAATTTGATTTTCACTAGAGCCTTACATCCCATTGGCATGTGCTTACAAAATGTCTGTAATATTCAAAAGTAATAATCTACAATGTAATACACATTGACAAAGTGACTGATTTCATATTTATAATACAGTTATTGATTTATTAAAAGATGTTTCTTCCTAATCCTTCCAATCTTTTTTCCTTTACTGGCTTAAAGGTGTAAAATTTTCACTTTTAATTTTCTACTACAGGACCACTGGGCCAATTTGAGCTTGGAATATTCTAGCTGCTTCCCCTGCAGAGCTCTAGTGTTATTGTTTTATATATTAGTTGTTGACTATAACACTACAGATCCTGTAATGAAAAATAAATGTGTGATTTATGACACAAGATCTTTGACACACTGTTACTTAGGGATAATTCCTCCACTTTCCAGCATTGGTCAACCAACTACCTTTCACTCCCTAATTCTAGACATATTATTAAACTAATCTGTTTTTTTTGTGAAAGCTTTTTGAAAAACATGTAGAATCAAGTTAGTTAAATTATGTAGGAAGGTGTTAGATGGGTCCTTAGTACAGAATCAAAGATATACAAGGGAATACTAGTACATTGTTAACAAGTCGAAAGCTGTCAATGTAATGGCAAACTGGGTTTCCTTTGTGTGAACAGATTTTGTTATTTCTCTTTGAAATAAAAAAAAAAAGCTGTTACGAATTTAACACTTGTTCCAATCATCTCAAACTTGCTGAAATGATTTGATCAAGGTCATGACACCCTCCTGTTATAAATAATCTCTGTACCAAGTTTGGCTTCCAGTAATTCTCCATTACTAAGTTACGGCTAGATGAATTTTATACCCTTTTTTGCATGTGACTTTGAACATGTAAGAATGACTTTGTTAAGGTCATAACAAACCTGAAGGACATAAGTTATCTTTGTACCCAGTACGAGCTTCCATTGAATCTACGTTGCAAAAATAACCCTAACAGAGAGTTGATTTTTTTTCTGTAAATTTACCAGAATGACCTTGGGTTAAGGTCTTGAAAACTTTAGGTGGAATTATCCAGACAAAGTCTCAAAAAGAAGCTTGACATTGAAATCTTTTCAGCCAATAATTTTATTTTATGCATCTCAATTAAATATATGGAGATAACTAATAGTTTTCAAGCTCAAAAGTCCATTAAACAATACACCTTTTAGAGCAGAGCAAAAACGGACTTCTAAAACATCAGATGCCACGGAGGAGGGAGCATACCGGTTACACCGGTTCTTGTCATGATCGGTAAATAAAAGGAAAATCCGTCAACATTACATGTACTGTTTGTAAATAATTACATAATTTCTATGAAAAACTTCAGTCAGCAACTCAGCATTTGACTTAATAGATTAGATTTGCTGACAGTCATTGTACCAAAGAACTTATAAAATGATGACTTTAAAAGAGACTGCTGAAATTCTCTCTTCAAGCTCACCAGGATATATCCCAAATTTATAAGTATATTGTATATCTTCCTAATGTTTACAGAGATAGTGATATGCTGCTGTTGTTGACCATAAATAAGTTTAATATTTCTTAAGTTCGATATATCCCGCAGAGCTCGAGATAAAAAATATCACAGTCTGACACATCTGTTTCATATTTGGATATTTTACCTGAAAAAGACGTTAATGGTAATCTAACAACCAACTTACTTACTTAGGCCTGTCGTTCCGTGAGGAACATAGGCCATCAACGACAGTCCTCCAACAAACACGATTTTGAGCTGCTCTGGCTGCATCGTGCCAGGTCATATTCTGTGTCCTTAGCTCCGACTCCGAGTCACGCCTCCAGGTGTTTTTAGGTCGTCCTCGTTTTTTTTTTGCCCTGTGGGTTCCAATTCAGGGCCTGGCGTGTGATGCTGGATGGTGACTTCCTTAATGTGTGTCCAATCCAGCCCCACTTCCTCTGTCTTATCTGTACCTCCATTTGTTCCTGTCCTGCTCTCATCCATAGATCTTCGTTTGAGATCCTTTCAGGCCATTGGATGTTGAAGATGCGCCTGAGACAGGTGTTGTAAAATGTCTGGATCTTCTGCAGGGTAGCTTTACTCATCCTCCACGTCTCTGCACCATACAATAGGACGGACTTTACATTGGAGTTGAGGATTCGCAGTTTTGTGGTAGTACGAGGGGTTATCAAAAAATTCGTGGACTGAGGCTATAAAATTAGTACTATATAGTCTGTGCTTTCAAAATTTATATGGAACATAAAACAACAAAAAATAAAGAGATGTTGAAAATGTTAGCTTGATACGTTCATTATTTGCCAAATTATTATAAAATAAAAACGGCATTATATGATCACCCGGCGCTGTCGTCGTTTATTTTCATGACGTCCGACAACGTCAATGTTTATTTCAATGTCGTCTTCTACCTCATGCACTTTTTTGGATGCGATTTCCTGGAGCTGAATAAGAACATCAACCCGTCTTGTTTTTATGACTTTACAATGTCATAAACAACGGCTTTCAATAAATATAATATTCTAAATGGAATAAAACATTTGGAAAGATCCTCGCTTGATTGTGCCAGAATACTTTGCTCTTGAGAGTTCAATATCTTCAAGACATGATCAAGGTTATATTTTGACGCGATTGATTTTTCACACCTTGACTACAAATCGACATTAACTGTGTATCCCTTTTCTCCCTGAATATATATTGACATTAAAAGACAAGTATTCTGAATGCATATTTAATTCTCTGTAGCCAGTTTAAACATTTCTTAGGTCTATATCATTTTTTTCAGGGGCAAAACTTGATTGAATGATGGAAAAAGAAACCCCTACCCCCTTTTTGACGTCATTTTCAAGGCCTCATTTATTTGGACTTTCCATGTAAAATTTACGATAAAATTTCATAGAACTTACAAAATGAAGTGAAAATTTCATATTTTATGGAGAAAATGTGTCCCGACACATACCTGAATTAACGGGATTTTTGGATGTCAAATGTTCATATCCAAAATTTTTTTTCTCAGTTACACATAGGTCACAAAAACGTCGTGTTCGAGGTTGCGCCGCCTGGACATACCATTGCTTACAAAAACCTCAATAATTTATTAAAAAAATTAAATTTATGATTTATGGTTTATTCTTTAGATAGAAAAGATGATGCTAACAAGATATTTCAAAATTCATTAATGTACCTTAAGCGGTTTTAATTTTATGGCGCTAGTCCACGAACTTTTTGATAACCCCTCGTACGTATGCTCTTTGAGGCCCAGATGTTCTTTAAAATGGTGAATGCAGTCCTAGCCTTGCCAATTCTTGACTTGATGTCGCAGTCTGTGCCACCATGTCTGTCCACCACACTCCCCAGGTAGATGAAGGATTCAACTTATTTGATGGCCTCACCATCAACTGTGACTGGTGTTTGGACAGTGGTTTTAATCTTCATCAATTCTGTTTTCCTCAAGTTAATTTTGAGGCCAGTTCCTGCCGATGTTGTTGCAAGGTGGGTTGTTTTATCCTGCATCTGGCTTTGGTTGTGTGAAAGGAGAGCCAGGTCATCTGCAAAATCAAGGTCGTCGAGTTGCGTCAGGAGTGTCCACTGTATGCCATTGTTCCTGCCTGCTGTGGTTGTCCTCATGATCCAATCAATGACCAAGAGAAAAAAGAAATGGTGACAGCAAGCAACCTTGTCGGACTCCTGTCTTGACCTCGAAACTCTCAGACATCTGGCCAGCATGGGTAACTCTGCATATCAAGCCTTGGTAGGTGTTTCTAATCAGGGAGACTAGCTTCTCTGGTACTCCATAGTGCCTCAGTATCTTCCACAATGTCTCTCGGTCTACGCTGTCAAATGCTTTTTCATAGTCGATGAAGTTGACATATAGGGGGGACTTCCACTCCAGTGATTGTTCTATAATGATGCGTAGACTGGCTATCTGGTCAGCACATGATCTGTTGGCTCTAAAACCAGCCTGTTGGTCACGGAGCTTTGGGTCCACTGCCTCTTTCATTCTCTCGAGAAGTATTCTGTTGAGGACCTTGCCAGGCACTGACAGGAGCATGATCCCCCTGTAATTACTGCAATATCTCAAGTCTCCCTTCTTTGGAAGCTTAATAAGGATACCTTCTTTCCATTCTTCTAGGATGTTCTCTTCTTCCCAGATCTTGTTGAAAAGGTTGTATAGGATGTTAATAGCTGTCTCTGTATCAGCTTTGATGGCTTCTGCTGGTATCTCATCAGGCCCTGCTGCTTTTCCATTTTTAAGTTTATTAATTGCTCTCCTGATCTCTGTCTTTGTTGGCTTATCACAGTTTATCGGGAGGTCTGTATTGGCTGGTTGAATGTCCGGAGGTGTTTCTGGTGATGGTCTATTTAATAGTTCTCTGAAGCGTTCTACCCACCTCTTTAATTGTTCTTCTGTTGTTGTAAGAGTTTTCCCGTATTTGTCCTTCACTGGCTTGTCTGTTTGCTGGAACTTGTTGGCAAGCTTCTTTGTTATCATATACAGTTCTTTCAAATTTCCTTGTCCCGCCGCTTCTTCAGCTTGTTTGGCCAGGTTGTCGATGTTATCCCTTTTATCTTTCCTTATGCTTTTCTTAACTTCTTTGTCATTGGCTGTGTAGTCCTCTTGAGCTTTTGCCTTTGCTGATCTTGTCCTGCTTGTATTCAGCACTGCTTTCTTTTCCTTCCTCTCCTCCACTTTCCTCATGGTTTTACCAGAGATCCACTCCTTGTGCTGAGTCTTTCTTTTGCCTAGGACTTCCTCGCATGTGCCTTGCCACATTTCCTTGATGTGCTGCCATTGGGTCTCAATGTTGGTATCGTTGTTTTCTGGCTGGTCTTGTAGTAGCTGGAATCTATTTGACAAGCTAAGTTGGAATGCTGAGGGCACTCACGTTGTACCTTGTCCTCCTGTTTGTCATGTTGTTGAACTTCTTGAGACGTAGCCTTAATGCCGTCATCAGCAGGTGGTGGTCTGATGAAATGTCTGCTCCTCTCATCACCCTGACATCTTTCCATGCTCTTCTAAATTTCTTGTTAATGCAGATATGGTCAATCTGGTTCTCTGTAACATGGTCAGGGGATCTCCATGTGGCCTTGTGGATTCTTTTATGAGTGAAGATGCTTCCTCCTATTACCAGCTGGTTTAGTGAGCATAGGTCTGCAAATCTCTCACCGTTCTCATTCATGTAGCCCAGTCCTTGTGTGCCCATGACTTCATTGTAGCCTGTGTTGTCACCTCCAATTTTTGCATTGAAGTCACCCATGAGTACTGTCATGTCTTTCTTGCCTGTTTTATCTAAGACTGCCTGTAGTTGTTGGTAAAAGGCATCTTTCTTTTCCTCATCAGCATCATTTGTGGGGGCATAACATTGTATGATGTTTAACTTGATCTTGCTTTCCTTGGTGTTAAACTTGGCTGTTATTATCCGGGAGTTGACAGGTTCCCATCCGACGAGGGCCCGTTGTGCCTCCTGGGATAGCATCAGGCCTACACCTTCGGTGTGGTGGGCTCCCTCCTAGGTGTGTCCTGAATATAACAGTGCTTCTCCAGTGGTTAGCCTCAGCTGTCCTGTCTGTAGCCACCTTGTCTCACTTAGTCCAAGGAGACAGATGTTGTAGTGCTTCATCTCCTTTGCCACCTGTGCTGTTTTTCCTGCTTCATACATTGTTCTGATGTTCCAGGTGGCAAATCTGATGGTTTTCCTGGGAGTCAGAAAGGGAGTCAGCTCTGCAGTTTCCTTTCGGCTTTCATTGCACAGCATCATGGTTCCACTTGAAGTAGGCCCAATCTGGCCCAGGTTATGTTGGTTTTGGTTTGTCGTTGATGCTTCTGTAACTTGCTGTTTTTATAGGCAGGGTTGTTGGCCCTACGCAAACCTCTAGTAACCTCGAGGAAAGGTGGTTTGATTTTTTAGTTTCCTTCCTAGACTGCTTTCCTTCCCTGGATATTTAGTACAGTCTGCCCATTTGGTTTTATATCAGTGTTTCCTTCACTTAGCCTTTCCCGTGGTTGGGTATGGCCGCAAGGCAGCGGAGGTTTGGAATCAGAGTTTTCCTTCTCTTAGATGAGCTATCCTCCCAGACTGATGAGCCCCATCTACCCAAAGCACTGGTTTTCAGGCGCCAGGTAACTCGCCTTCACCCCTTCTCCTATCAGTAGTAGCAGTTCCGCCGGACTTGGTGAAAGTCACACGAGCAGGCTATGAGCTGGACTTTGGTTGTCAGAGGCTATTTGAGACGCACGCCATAAGGAGCATTTTATAGACAAACAGCTTATCCCCATTGCCACCCCTTGGCTATGACCACCTTTGGAACCAATCTAACAACCAAGCTCTATGATAAATGTGATGACTTTAACTTTTGTATCGTCATTTTCCCTTACATGTGCAGCAATATACCTTCATGACCTGCATACGCAGTTTATATATATATCGCAGTTGATTCGATACGCAAGAGCATGCTGTACGTATGAACAGTTTCTATAAAAAACAAGTTGATGAAACAAGAATAACAACAGTCTCGTTTAAAGTCATCATTTTGTGGTCGATACAGTGACCTTGTCAGCAAAATACAATTTATCATTGAGTCAAATGCTGACTGACGATTTTCATACTGATGTATCTTTGTAAGGATTTTTATGAAGTGTTGGAACCCAATACAGATATGGTATTTTAAATTCAATTTGTTTTTTGGAAATATTAATAATGTTCAAAATTGACATATAATTATGAAGAATTTCCTCCTTGGACCAAAAAAATTAAATTTATCCGAAGGCTTTGGAAGGGGGTGAAGATTCAATTGTTATTAGTATGACCTCGGGGTAGGGTGGACCACTAAGGGCGTTCAAAGTTTCGGATAAATATGTAGGAAAAATCTTTTATAGTATGATTAGTCACATTAGAAAGAAAGCCTTTTCAGTTTGTTGTTTTTTAACAATGACCCCGGAAGAAATCTTAAGTCACGATGGGTTATAAAATTTTAACATAAATATGTATATATATATGGAACAATGGTTGCATAGTTATTCATATTAATATATATTGAAGCATCATCAGGTTTAAAATTTTAAAATCATGATTACCTGATAGTAGGTATATGGCGTGTTAAACGTTGCTTTATTCTATAATCTTGTGATATATATGCAAAATCTTGTGATGTATGTTCAAAATCTTGTAATGTATGTTTAAAAAACCTTGTGATGTATATACAAAATCTTGTGATGTATGTTCAATATCTAGTGTTGTATGTGCAATATCATTCGATGAATTTTAAAAATCTTGTGATGTATATGCAAAATCTTGTGATGTATTTCAAATGATCATCAAAAATTGAATTTTAGTTGCCGAGATACAAGACATACCGGGGTATGTAAGAACTCTCAACCTTTGATATGTAATCAGGGCTCGTGCCACGTTTTTGTTTACAAAGGTTAAATATACTAATTTTTTTTTTAAATACATTTATTTCCAATAACATACGAGGGTTGACCCAAAAGTAATGTCACAGTGTCCATATCTTTTTTATTTGGCGTTATATTTTCAAATACAATATATCAAAAGATGCACGAATACAAATCTAATAAACATTGAAATTTTCATTTAATAATGTTTATTTGAATTTATTTCATAGATGTTTAAAAGATAAAGCATAGGGGGTGTCGCCGCGTCACAACTGAATGTCACATTTTAAAGTGTATTTTTTCTTATACTGATAAATAAAAACACATTTAAAAGATTCTAAAACAGAACCAAATCTCTCTTTTTTTTAAAGACACAATTCAAGTCATTTTCTAGTCTTTAATTGAAAATAAAATGACGGCATTGTTGTTCTACTCTCGTGAATTGAACAAAGGAATTGCCGAAATGGGAAAAACGGCTCGACGAGTTGTTACTTGCATTTTTGCTTCAAAACATGGGAATCATCAGTAGGGACAGTTACGTTAATTAATTAGACTCATGGAATAAAGAATGTAAAGAAGAGACTTCTTTATAGATAGTTTCAGTAATTATGTGCGAATGATGGGTCACTGAATGATAGCAGAGGTCAAATGGACCGAAAGATAGGAGATCGGACGGAAACGTTCAATGGTGTCTGACGTTGTCAAAACACAGACGGATAGAGTGGCATGTGAATTTTTAAGTTTGCCTTATGCTACTGTTAAAAAAATTGACGGAGGGCTTAATTATGAATAGAGTGAGTGTATAATGGTACCAAGAATTCTTAAAGAAAGTGAAGTTGGTAAAAGTGTTTGCGAATCACAAATATTTTTTAATGAAACGAAGGGGAAACGCTTGAAAGTATGACGGTGCGTATCCGTCATATTTCGTTATATTTAGTTGCGGCAAGTACCATAAACGCACATTGTTTAAAATCCATATTTTGAAGAGTATACATCATATTCCTTTGAATTTTTCAGGTCAGATTTTGAATAAACAAAGCTTTCACCATGTATAATTTTGTTGTTTTACGTTGATTTATTGCAATTTTATCAAAGTTGTGACATTACTTTTGGATCAACCCTCGTATCAATGTTAAGTATTATGCTAATAGCTTGTAAAAAGTTGGTTCATTCGATAATTTTGTGTTAAATAATCATAATCTCAGGATGTAATTTGCAGTATTTTTACCATATCAAACATAACATCCCTACAATATGTAATAGAACACTATGATTACATTTTTTCCATCCCTTGATTTACAAATTTATGACTTCCATGTAAAAAAAAAATTGAATACATAAAAATCTTATATTTAATTAAAACAGCAACTGAGTCAACAATAATTTAAAAACTTGTTTCATAGAAAACATGGCATTAATATATAATCTTTAAATTCAATATAGATTAAATCAAAACAAAACAAAAAATGGAACAATGCATTGGATTTAAATGAGAACATAAAGGATTTAATGTGAAATGGGGGATTTAATGGAAACAAAAAAGGGTCTAATGAAGACTAAAATTGCGCCAAATTGCGACATTATGTAAATGGTATTGTTAAAATAAACAATCATTTTTCTGTGCAATAAATCGTCAATTCGTAAGCCTGTACTTGTGAAATAAATCGAAAGCTTCTGAGGGTAAAATGCTTCAATAATGATATAACTGATTCTCTGATGGTTTTATAAATAGTTTAAAAACTTAAATAATTGGAATTTTTAGAATATAAATGTTTGTAATAACTGATTTATATTGCAATAACTTAACCACATCAAGTATAACATTTCGTAATATTTAACATTTAAATAACATTTAGTCCATATCACCTTCAATTATATATGTAAATTATTTCCTCGATTCCATGTTAAAAGAAATCTGGAGGCATATATAAAAGGCAATCGTAAAACATTTAAAAATTTTTGAAATGCTTTATACTTCGGGAAATTAATGAAAATATTTTATATAATTACAGTAAATGGAAGGCATATACACGTACTTTGTATGGCTTATCGTTTGAAAGTACAGGATGACTGACTTCCAAATACATGTACATGTATTTCATCTATGATATATTGAATCATTACTTTGATAACTTTAAAACAATACTTTGACGATTTTTCAAACGTCTTTGCTTCATCATTATAAAGGGAAATGGACACATTTACAACGGATTTTTGTAAAACCAATTTTAATGTTTTCAATTCCTTACAAAGACAATTTTAATGATCAGCAAAAGTTGATCATTTGTTGATTTACAAAGGGAGATAGAGAACTTAAAATTCTTCATAAAGTAAACAAGGCTCGTGCCTTGTTTTTGCTTACATATAGAATGTATCATATTAATAAGAAAACCAGATTCAGTAAATCACTACAAACTGTCTAATTGTATTTTTTGAATTAATACTTTACTGAGAAAATTCTTCTTTAATATAATGAATGGTCAATGGAAATATATCTATACACCTAAGATAAATATATTTGATAAACAGATAGCAGAATTCAATTTTAAACTTTTACACAACCAACTGAATTGTAATTATCATGTAAGTAAATGGAATAAAGAGGTGGGGAAAATTGTACAACTTGCAGATAAGTAGAATATAACAAACACTTAATTTTTGAATGTACAGACTCAAAAAGAGTATGGGAAAATATTTCAAGTATTGAAAAATATCGTTGTAGGATTTTATAAGTTCAATGACATCACAAAGATTTTTAATGATGTCATATCAATTGTAGGATACAAAATATTATATAAATTTTGCCCTTTGATGAGGTCGATCCATAGATATATCGACTTCACAGAAAGGCATATCGACCGAGCACGAAGCGCGAGGTTGATATGCTTTTCCGTGAAGTCGATATATCTATGGATTGACTGAATTAAAGGACTACATTTGTTATATTATTTTTTTAGACAGAGATTGACAAAATTACAACAAGTTCTCTCGCTTGTCTTTTTTTAACACTGAAAGACTAGAGATTAAAAAATAATCTGTTTAATGTGATGTGTGGTATTCTTTGTACCGATGGAGTGATTTAAGGGATTTCCTTTTTTAAAAGGCTAATTTCTCTAATTAAGTTTTGTATTGATTTTTGAAAAAAACATATCTATTATGTTTTAACATAAAGTAGATTCTTCTTCAAGGCTTCTTATGTCTTACTAATTATTACAGAACATCACAATTATAAATAAAGAGTTGATGTACGATATATTTTTTTTTTTTTAGAAAAATCAAGTCATACTCTGTCTTACATGTTAAGATTTCAGCACAAATGTTGTTTTTCAGAAAATTATTATCATTTTTAAAAGCATTTTGTCGATTTGCATTTAAGAATCTATAAATAGTAACTCAAGTCTTTATGCTGTTATATAATTGATCATGTGATCAAGTTTGAGCCAATCAGAGGGCTTGGATTATATAAGAAAAATAATATTCAAATATAAAATGTAGGTTACAAAACGAAATAGTAAATGTAAATGCAATGTTAACTTTTTTGAAATCATCTTTGTATCAGTATTTTTAATAGCAAAGAATGCAAAAAGTGTTAAATACAATTACCATCTTATAAAATAGATAGCAGACGGACTATAATTTACTAGACTAAGTATTTACTATATACTTTGATAAGTATAAATACGGAATTAAATAGATATTTTATATACATATTTATTTCATTTGCAGAAGAAATGTTTTTTCAATGATATATTTATGTATATATGTGAAAATGAAATATCAGCAATGATAAATAAACATTTTTTCCCCTCTTTTTCTATTCTATTTTCTAATTTTGTAAATTGAGTATTGAAAAAAAATAATTATACCGAACCAGAAAGATCCTGGCACCACAGGTGAGGTATAATTAAGCTGATGGCTTCTGTGGAAGTTTTACCTCAATATTTGTTGTAAAAGAGTACAATTGTAATTGCAGTTCTGTAAATAAAATTGCTAATACAATGTAATAAAAAGCTACAGAAAATGCAAAAATAAAGAACAGTTATCATTGATCTTAAAGCAAATATACTTTGGAGCGGATCCAATGAAACACCAGAGGTGTAATAAGGTGTTCACTGAGGACAAAAAACCCTGTGATTATGTCACGCCTGAAACGAGCACTTTACAATTTGTCTTTTTTTGCGTAAACAGAGTGAATACATTGTTAGAGAAAACGACTTTTTAAAAGAAATGTCTAGGGAACATTTCGACCGACAAACTTAATTTGCAAATTAGGTCATCGTAAAATAATGTCATTAAGACACATTTCTTATCTGTAAGTAGCCTGTCTCGGATAAGAAGAATATTTACGGTGCGTATGCACTTGTATATCGCATTAACTTTGAGAGACCAAAATACTATTTTTGCAAGTGATAATGAAATATTGCTAATTTTAAAAGGAAAATTGACAGTAGAAAAACCTTGACGTCTTTCATAATGTTGCTCGTCTGCCATCAATATCTATATTTTCTAGAAAAAAAGATCCGAGGAGTCAGACTCAGTTGTGACAAGAAATAAGTCTAGCACCTCTGACAATTCCTTTATTTCGGGTCTTTGGGATCTTTAGAATTCACTTAGAAACATACATGGAAATAAATATCGGTAATTCATAAAAACGTCGTCGATGCATCTGACTGATAAACTAAAGTTCACATTGAGAACATCCTTCTCTTTGAAGTTTTTATAAAAAAGATTCTGGATATCAAATCCAAATGAATGAAAAAGGTGAAGATAATGAATAGCAATCGATCTGGTAAAAACTACAAATAAACAGGACCGAAACACGGACCCCTAGAAATTGAAGGAGTGGGATCACGTGCCAAGGAGCAGTAAGTATACCCTGTTGACCGACCACACCCTCAGCATTGATCAACTGGATAAAATATTCCGTTGTCAATTGGTATGGAGCATGTCAGGGAAAATATACGACCCAGTGATGCGTTACATTTGCAAATACGGTCATTATTACGACCATAGAATATATACCGTTTTAAACGAAGTTGTGTTGAAATCGCACATCATCTTATGTATAAAGAGCCTGTCTCGGTTTAAAAATTAATAGTACTCAGAGCATGGTATTGATTTGTGAATACGGTTGGAGAAATAAACACAATGTACACGTGATAGCGAAATTATTACCAATTAAATAAGGACAGTTGATGATGGAAAAGCTGAAGTCATTTTGTTTGTCATACGATATATAGCTTCTATAGTCTGTAAACATCCAAATTTAAAGTAGATGTGGCAGACTCCGAGGGTCTTTTATTCCAAGTTCACATATAAATGGAAATAACTATAATATTTTAATAAAGTACAAGAAACTATTATATACGAGGGATGTCCAAAAAGTTCGTGGACAATGACGTTTTTGTTAAAATAAATGGTTCTATATGTATCTATTGTATATCAAAATATTTCTCATGAAAAAATAAGTCAGAATGATTTAATTTTTATTGATAAAACTTAATATTTTTGTAAAAGTCGGGGTCTTTAAAGATCGCAGATTGTGCGCACGGACCAGTCTGACGTTACGCTAATTTCATTATAACGTCAAACATTTGGATTTTGACTTAACACATGTTCATGGACACACACTACATTTTTTTTAAGATGCAACGCACTTCGAAGTGCTATCAATAATCCTTAAGTATAGATTATGATTTATATAATTTTGATTTTACCTCGTATTTGCAACTGAAATGACAAAATTTTTAATATTTTCAAAGACAGCATCGATAAACAATTAAACATGTATGTCTTCATAGTGCTAAGGGCAACTAGGTCAAACAGAATGTTATTGCGCTGAAAACCTACCGTGATTAACTAGGTTGCGTTCATCTGGGAATAAATGGGAGGTACCGTGAGTGCTTCAAAGTCATGCTTACTTATGCAATTGGATTGTGTTTAATATGTCACAAGCAAAACAAGTTCCAGGCATATGGGATTTTATTTCACTTGATGAATAATTAATTCCTATTTAATCACTTGACCATTTCAAATATATTTCAATTTAAATAATGTTTCTGTTGATGTGCTTGTGGTATAATTAAAATAAAGGTAAAACTTTCATAGTTATTAAATCTATTGATTCAAATACTGAAAAAAATTAAGTTTAACTGCATGAAAAATATGACTAAAGTAGAATCTCTCTCTCTCTCTCTCTCTCTCTCTCTCTCTCTCTCTCTCTCTCTCTCTGAGAAATATGTAGTCCTAAAATTTAAATTAAAATCCTATTGCCTATCCCTATTCTGATTTTGACATAATTTGAAAGATGAAAACAGCGTATAGGAAAAGTCCCCACTGGGATTGTAAGTCTCATTTTATCTCATAAGTAACACCTACACCAAAGTCGAACGCCATTCGAAGATAAAAGTCATACATTAATAATTACAATGAGATATTTATGTAATGGCACAATGTGATGAACTGTTTACTTATAGTTAGTAAATGAGGACAAAGAAGATGGGTGAATAAGGCGGGCAGAATGCCTCTAGTGCGACATATAAGAAGTGAAAATTTTAATCCCAAATTGAATCCAAATTTTACTTGCTATTTCATCTTATATTAAAGTATACTTTATGTAAGATCGCTACAATTTACAAAAATCTCACAAAGACTGAAAATATTTGCCTATGAAAAAGCTTACACACACTAAAAAGATAAAAAACAATCATTTTCTCATACTTAAACAAAATTTTTCAATATTGGTGGGTCTTCTCTCCATTTTTTTGAAAGATTCAAAAACATGGAGAGAAGACCCACTATACCTTAAAAGTACACTTTTATGACACAACTTTAGCATCTTTCCGAGAAATACTTCAAGTCCATAAAGTCGCGGGTCATATCACAAACATGATTTAAATGCTTAAATCACCATGAGCGATGTAGTGTAGTGGTTAACGCGTTAGAATCAAAGCAGTATGCTATTGATACGTCGGATTTTTATTGCTAGGGTTCGAATCCCATCTAATAATTTTATGGAAGAAAATTTTCCACGAGATTTTTTTCTCTCTCAGAAATGTTTTTTTTCTCATAATTTCAAAAATTTAAATAATCAATTCACATATTTAATATGATTTCTTAATACCTGACGCTATAGGCATTCTGCCCGCCTTGTTCGCCCATCTTCTTGTACATAATCTAATTCTACTAGCTCCATTTAGCTTGTTTAAGAAAAAAAGTTATTTTTATTTCTTCTAGTTTTAAATGTAAATTAATTTTTCGTCACAGAAGTACACAGGAAGAGGGTAGAAAGTCCATAAGACACATGATTTCTTGAATTCGCAATTGACTTAACAGTTAACACAATGGTGTTGACAACACTCTTTTGATCAATTCATTTTTTTTAATATACTCTATAAATGTCGGTTTAGGATTTAATTGAACCAAAACTCGGTGAATGTTTTGACGACAATTCAATGTAAATTAGGGAAAAAGAATGCGTTTGACATGAAATATAGTTAATATCTTTATGGTTTTGCACAATACAATTATAAAGGTTTTTAAAAAATGAAACCAATATTAAGTAAAAGGTGTATTATTTTACTAGTAAAATACTTCACTTTGGAGTAAGAACATATACAGGTCCCTGCACTTTCTAAACTCACATGGGTTTTTCGCACAATTTAATGTCACATTGTTAAAATGTGAATTTGTGTTATGAGGCAAGAAAAGATATCTTAAAGTGATTTCTAACTTAATTTTAAATCACCAGCTTAAGAAATAGATCACACATAATTATTGGTAGGGTTTTGATACGCTCTTGGCTGATGGATTTTTATAGTTCCCAAATGGTTTTGCATGGATTCTCGTCAAATACAGCAGTCTTTGTAATCGTTCTTTTGAAAGCAGTTCTTTGCCTTACATAGACACAGAAACAGTGAAGCTCATGTAACTGTTGTATTTTCTACACATTAACAATACTCTAAAGCGCAAGATGATAATGGTATTTCTCATCTGTTTGACTGATTTTCATATTAAAAAGCTGAATATATTTTTTCTGAGTTACTTTCTCAAACCTTGAATCATGAAAAATGTGCCCCATCGCAAAAATTTGCGAATCGTAAATGTAAAATATTCCCTTCTTCAGAGGATAAACAAAACTAAGTCCCCATTAGAACAACGCCTTTGAAAAGTTGCGAAATAACGAAAAAAAAAACAGTCAACAACACAGTTTATAAATGATAGGCTAACAATAACTATCAAAGAAATCAGATAATAACTCAATGATAAATTTGTTTTTGCAAACAAGGACATTGTATTGACCATAAAACTTTCAAGATAATGACTTAAAATGAGACTGTTCATATTCTTGTTTCATCAACTTCTTTGTTAATAGCTTGCCTCGGTTTAAAAATGGTTCATGCAGAGAGCATGTTCTTACGTAACACCATATACAGGTGATAATAGCATATTGCAACATAAGTAAGGACATTTCAAAAGTTAAGGTCTGCGGGTTTATCATTGCTTTGTTGTAATGATTACCATTTACTTCTTTTTTGGTAAAATATTCAAGCATGTACTCTAACCAAAAATACTATTATCAAATCAAACAGATGTTCATACTCTATTATTTCTTTCATTTCAAGCTTACTGGGATATATCCAGTGAACATAAGAATGACAGTTACATGTACTTTTATTAATTGATAATACGTTGCCGTATATCTAAATGATACTTTACTTTACAATTCTTTAGATTCAAAGCCTAAAATCTCTTAAAATCAGTATCAGTGGTTTTGAACATGGAAATATATGATTATACAAGTAATAATTCCAATTATATAATGAAAAATACCTGCATGACATTGAATTTTTAAAAAATCCAAATATAATCTCAAATCCGAATAAAATACTTTGATTAACTTTAGAATAAACTTTACTAGAATTTACTACATTGTATTATGAAAATAAAGCTTACATTAGGAATTTTTGTCAGGGAAAACAATAAATGATTCTTCAGCACGAACGATATCACCCTAAATCGTTGAAAGTAATAAATTTTCACATTAACCTATGTTCGAATAATGGGTTGCTTACGTTAATGGTCTTAAGAGAGTTTTAAGATTTATTCTAACCAGTTTGGAATATGCCTTCTGGATTTTAGACATTAATTCTTCATTAAGCCATGACACGAAGACATTAAGTCATCTTTCCTTACTGTATGAAATGTCCTTTTCAATTTCCTGATTAACGTCATTAAACATGTATTTTGATAATTTCAGCTCGAAAATGATGACAAGTAGTAATGAAGAATCTTTGATGATTTTAAGCACAAAATTGATTCCGTTGACAAAAGGATCGGTAAAACACATTGTGTCTCTGTCATTCAAAAAAGTAATTGCTACTAGAAAGGATAGACTCTCCCGGTGTTTTTCACATTGATCAAAATGAACATTTTCTTCCTAGCACACACATAGGAGCATAATGTTACTGGACAATGAAAAATTAGAACGTTGATTAAGTACTACCGGTAGCTTTGAAAAAAATGCTTTTTTATGAAACTAACTTTTTTCTTTATAGAGTTTATGACATGTAGATGTATTATCTTTCATGGCTGCAGATGAGTGTAGAATAATTGCTTGTATGATCAAATACTCAGAAGTTAAAAAACAGCCAAGTTGCGTTGAGCACCGATGCCCAACACCACATTTTCGTTAAGTTTTCAAACATTTTTAAATATAATACATTAACTTGTACAACCATGACTTGTAAATCCGAGGATAGTGTTTACATAATTCTATATACAACGTATATCAACGTTTTCGATCAAACATGTATTTTTTAATTTTTTTTTTAAGCACTGAGAGAAATGGAAAATGCGTTGACCTTTACTTTTCCTTTTATGTTCTTCAGAATACAAACGTTATGCTTTCAATGTTTTCCGATCATTATCTATAACATTGGGTTTGACCCATTTGAGCTTTATTTCTTATTTATAACCTCTATAGTTTATCCTTGACACCTTTATGAGGCAATGACATTGGATTTTTTCAATCAAATAATAAAAAAACCTTTACTCTATATTACAATTTGATTATCTATTCAATTATTGAAATAATTGAAAAGGACGCACTAAAAGCAGACTAATAAGAAAGAATCGAAGGCTAGAGTATAAAAAGATTAGTGAAAATCTACTGTTGTTGTTCAGCGCATTTACTTTGCGTCAAAAAGTTAAAAGGAAATGATTTCACTGTGTATAATCAAAGTCTTGTTAAAACCGATGCCTCAAGACAGCAATCACACAAAAAGATGGAGTTGAATGCTTAAATGGACAAACCGCTCTGGAAGTAGGGCCCGGCATTAATGATCGAAATAGTAAAGTCGAACCCGTCCATGAGGTCTAGAAATATATATCTTTTAATGACCTGTCACTTGGAAATAGAAAACTACGGTCGGGGGCAATATTCTGATTCATCGCCCGTCCTACTGAGCAGATTTGGAATAATACTCCTGTACGCCAGCATCCGTTGTCCCAAAATGGTATCTAATTTCAGAGTTATTGTATAACTTTTAAAATACACATTTAGGAAATGGAGGGTTTTCATTCACACCTAGTAAAAGTTTAACACAATAACAAGTATACTATATCTTCTTCAAGAATGCATGCATGGCTTTGCTACGAGGTATACGAATTATTTATTTCATCGACCCACGCTTCTTATTCCGGCTTCAGAAGTTAATTGTGCATAGATGTGATAGGATTTACGCTTATCAACACCATAAACAGCGCAGATTACAGTATACAGGTTCATCTTAATTAAAGGTAATAACAATTAGTATTTACTTGAAAATAACTGTCTTTATTGTTGTTTTTTGTAGAGTTTATTGCATAACTTAAAGTCACTATGCCAATACATTCAGTATAAACTTTTCGGTTTAAAACACTATATAGTTGAATAAGATTGCGTGATTCTAAAACGCCAAAAGGGTAGACAGTTACTAAATAAAATACAGTGTAGTTTTAATTTTATTAATTGTTATCAGCGAATTTTTCATCAATACTGTGAAAAAAAATGTATGTATGTGTTTTCTTTCCCTACACATCCTGTCAATTAAATGACAAAGCATCAACTAATTATCGAATTTTTATATCATCATCAATATATAAATATAGATATGTCCTTTTTCCTAATTAAAAATGAAGAAAAATCAATTATGTAATTTTTGCGGTGACGACATTATGTTTCATATTATGATCTTTTACTAGAAAGAGACGTTTGTAGTTATCTAACAACAAAGCTTTTTCTTAAATGTGATGATCCTAGGTTTTCTATTGTCAACTTCCCTTACTTATGCAGCAATATACCCTCATCACCTGCATATGGCGTTTATATCTCTCAGTTGATTCGTTACGGAAGAGCAAACTCTACGTATGAACAATTCATAAAATGAGGTAAGTTATTGACAAAGAAGTTAATGAAACAAGAATATCAGCTGTTTCGTTTAAACTCATCATTTCGGAATTTCTAAGGTCGACACAATGGCATTGTCAGCTAATACAATTTATCATAAAGTTAAATACTAACTGACATTTTTCATACTGATTGTAAGGCCATTATTTACACACCGAATTGTCGACTGATTTTCCTTTTTTTCGCGAACATTACAAGGAGCACACGGCGGGTGTGACCCGTAGGCATGATTACTCATTCATGACACCTGATCCAAACTCAGATGTTTGGAGGTCCGTGTTTGCTCCGCTCCTTTTCCATATTGTTTGCTGGACTTTTGAGCTTGAATACTGTTCTTTGTCGCCACATATTTCATGCAAAATTGAGTCGGAAAAGGGCACGTAAATATTATTTTAAAGATGACCTAATGTGAAAATTAAATTGTCATTGATTAAACACGAACAAATGACTACATTTACATCTAAGATGATATTAAACAAATACTAGTCTAGTATCTGGCTTGATTAATATACTTGAATTCAGAAAAAATGGAAATGTTTTCAATTAATTATTAAAAATGTAAAAATTTACTTCATTGCATTAAAAAAGTTTGCCTACCGGACACATGACAAAATATAATAAATCAGAAGACACACAAGTAGTCTAATTAATAGTAAAAATGTTGCAAAATACTAAAACACGAGGAAAGCGATAACGCGGTGTTCAAAAGACAGTAAAGTGAAGAACAAGTGTATATTCACCAATGGAGTTGCTCCTCCATTTGATATTAAGGGGAAAAAAATTCTATAATTTTCATTATTTTGATGAAGATACTTGAGTGTTCCGGTATGCAAGATGGAAAAAAGACGAATAATAAATATCAAGCGTATCGTCAGGAAATGATTGCCTCTAGTACCATTACTCATGTAGAACACACATAAAAATTTAATATCTTATATGCTGTGCATTAAGTTGTTTCAAATCCATTGTTCACAAAATTTCTATGATAAATGATCATGTGCTCGTGTTTTTTTTACTGTTTTGTTTCCAACGAAATCTGAGATTTTCCAATTCCTAGAATCACCGTACATACATGTGACAAAGCTAAGAAATCGATCTCCAATTCATTCATGAACAAAAATCATTTCTTGTTTAATGTTTTATGTACTTTACAGTTTACTTTAATTTATTTAATGCAGAGCTTATAATTTTTTTATATACTTATAATTTCAAAAATACTGATATTGTTTTATGTTTTTCCCTAATGCAAGTGTGTCGTTAATTACTTGCTATAAACACCCAATATGTTACAAAAATGTAATCTTAAATTGGTGTTTTTTTTTTATCTTTTAAAACTCATGTTCATATATATACATGTATACTTTGTCTTACTATTTATGAAAAGAATAAAAATCTAAATATATGAGAAAAAAAATTAATTGAAATAGGAATAAATATATGGCAATACCTATAATTGTTTTCCCCATAAATCATTATTCAATTTGATATAGAAACATGTTGCAAAGAATAAATTACTAATAATCACATTTTTATGGTCCACAAACAAATTTAAAATCTATGTATTATAATTAATTTTCCTCTTAGTATTTTTGTTGATATGAATGAACATATGGAGAAAACAATAAGTATTCAAGATCAAAAGTCCATAAAACAAATACAAAAATAGGAGCAGAGCAAAAACGGATCTCCAAAACATCAGAGTTGAGATCAGGTGAATGTATGTAAATGAATGAATGTAAAGATATACTAGTAAGCATTAAACAATAATCAAGTTTAAAAATTAATGGATCTTATAAACCATGACCGAGAGCAGATCAAGTACATACCATGGAGAGACCAGTATGGGATATTATATAATGATTACGAACAGCAATCATACCCAAAGACTTTAAACATAAAAAAATTAGGAGCAGAGCAAACGCGGACCTCTGAAACAGAGATGGGATCAGATACCATGGAGAAGTAAGCATCCCCTGTCGACTGATAACATTCGTCGTGTCCTCTAAGTCATCGATTAAGGTGTTGAGAATCTGCAAACAATTCAACTTGTTTATAATAGTTTGACAATACGTATGATAAACGTCAGTCAGCATTCTATTTAACAGGTTGTATTTCCCGAAAAGATAATTGTATCGACCACAAAACTTACAAAGTGATGCCTTTTTACGAGACTATCGGTATTCTTGTTTCATCGATGTGTTTGTCAATAGATTCATAGTGTTAGAAATGGTTCTTTCGTGGAGCATGCTCTTTCGTATTTAATAAACTGGGAGACATAAACCCCATTTGAAGGTGATAAGGGTATATTGCTACTTAAGTAAGGAAACATGACGATGGAAAAGGTAAAGTCGTCACGTTTATCATTAAATTGTGATAACATAAATGCCATATTTTTAGAAATATATGTAAATGTGAAACAAATGTGTCAAACTCTGTGGTATCTTTAATTTCAAGCTTACTATGATATCGAGTCAACATATAAATGTAAATAACTATAGTAATTGCTAAGTTAGTACGTCGTCGATATATCTAAATGTCGAATTAAAGGTACTTGGACACAGATTTGAAGTTGATATTTTCTGTATATTTCTGTATAATATCACGAAGTATATATTTTAATAGCATTTCACACAAAAATTAATTAAAAATCTTATTTCATTTAAAAGTTATTAAAACTTTAATTTTTTTGGTGAGTTTGATTGACACATCCTTGCACTTTCACAAGTCTTAACTTTATTCCTAGTCCTTATGAAAAGTGGCAATCCTAATGTGCATTAATGAAAAATATTAAAACTTAAATCAAGAAGAATAATTTTATTCAGAGTTGAAATGTTAGAAAGCAGAACTACTTCACCAGTATCGTCATTCCGTTGTGTACAGAGTTTTGCGAATCGATCACACTCGTGTTATGTACACAGGTTTTTGTAAACATGTTATTGTTTGGTGTTTATGATTCACCGGGTGGGTTAAATCACCCAAGGTCTGTTCACCACAACTGCACGGACTGACAATATATTGTGTGTTTGTTTTGCTTTAGAACAAGTCTACTCTGAATTTTCTTGATTATAGTATAATTTTTTTTTCTTTAATACACATCAGGATTGCCACTTTTCCTAAGGATTAAGAATGAAGTTAAGATTTGTGAAAGTGCAAGGATGTGTCAATCAAACCCGCCAAAAATTTTTAAGTTTTAATAACTTTTAAATGAAATAAGATTTTTAATTAATTTTTGTGTGAAATGCTATCAAAATATATAAGTCGTAATATTATAGAGAAAATATTAATTTCAAATCTGTGTCCAAGTACCTTTAAAGGCCACAGCAAGTGTTTTCTTCTTCTCGTGTACGAGGATTACAAGAAAAGTTCGCGAACATGTTTTATTGTGAGCGCGTTACTGTAGATTCCTTAATGCTCGTGGAAATAATTATCGCGTCAAATTTTATTATGCTGATATCTATGTAAAATCTCTTCATCAACCGTCAATTCATTTATTACTGTTATCGCTATTTGACGTTAAAAAGCCAATTCGCGATAAAAAAAGACTCACGAAAAATAAAGAATCTACAGTATATACACAAAACCAGAGGAAAAAACTATACGTAATTTCCAATAAATATGCAAATATTTTATTTTTTCCGATGATGTTTGGAAAATATTCATATTTTTTATTCAGATTAAATATGCTGAACGAAGTATGTTACTTTTTCGCATTTCAAAGATATTTTTTAAATTGCAAATTTCGTGGTTGCAGCGCATATTTTGCATTAAATTGCAGGTATTAAGGCCGTTTTATCGCTTATCAAAGATGATCAATACGTAAAAACGTTGTCAAGAATTGCAACGTCATTGAACGTCTTGGAGCATCGAGGTATAAAAATTATATGTATGTAGGCAGGAAATAACTGACAGAGAATAAAATGTTTCAGATTTTGCTTGTGATTACCTACACGAATTTTCAAATGGTAGTAGTTTTGTAGGAATGGAAAGATTGACATTTATGATATTCTTCGATACCCCACCTACACATGAAGGATGCGCATATTCTGAGTTTTTATAAATATATCTTATAAACACTGATTTTTAAGATCTCACCAAAATCCGATATGCCTAAAAAGACATTTTAAAAAAAGAAACAGTCATTTCTTGGTAAAATTGTTCAATTTTTAATTTTAAAAAAAATTGAAATGTTTCTAGAAATAAAAAAAATTTAGAACTTGGAATGGTCTTAACAGGATTGGGACCAGATTGTTTCGTTAACTAACGTCATGTGAATGCTCCGTTAATCCCGTGACCACAAAGTAAACATATTGATATATTTTCAAAATTTTAGTAAAATGGACCTGACTTTTTACATACTTATAAACAAGAGATACGAATTTGATAACACATTCACCATTTTTGAACTAGACAGTGATTTTTTCCGTATATCATTGCGTCCGCGAACTTTTCTAACAACTCTTGTATACGGTTTTAAATAAATTCTGATTCATATTAATACAAAAATAGGTCTGCTCATAATGGATCATAATGGGAATCCATGAGAATTCTTTAAAAAATGTTAGAAGGTCTTGAAAAACAACAACAACATAAATTATATTGTCAATCAGAAACTGGACCCCCTTATTCATACCTACTTTGGAGCACTTCTGTGTTCAATCGGAATGTTTTCTCTAAATAATTTGCAAATGACCAGTAAGTGAATTAACGAGACCGTTTCTCATAAAAAAAATAGCTATTAAGAATGTCAAATGCCTGGCTTTGATTTAAAAAAAATTAACGTTTTGGTGTAATTCATGTCAAATATTTTTCGGGATACTTTAGTATCCACATCTGATTTACACCACTTCTCGCATAAGTTGTTGCAGTTCTTCTCTTTTACTGCTGATAATATTTCATAAGAGTCTTGGTAGAACATTTAAAAGAACATGAGAGTATCTTTGTAAGGATTTTCTGAAGTTTAGGAATCCAGCATAAATGTAGGAATGGTAATTCAAATCTTTTTGATTGTTGAGAATAATCAAAATACGCAAAACTGGCATAATTATAATTTTGAATGATTTACTTCTAGAAAGGAAAGTTTGAGTTGATTTGTAGATTTCAGAATTAAAGTTAAATCTAAGTTCCTCTAAAATAAAATTAAAAATAATGAGCCCTACAAAAAAATACAATGTTGATACATGCTTTGGCAGCTGGGACCTATATATACGAATCGTGTAATCTATTTCTTTCCTCTTTCTTAATTATTAAAGACAGAAGGATAAATGGCTTTTGTATAGCCCCCAATCGCTTTATTTGTGATTTTAACGTATACCTTTGACACTTTTAATCCATTATGAAGAAGTACCAAGGTCTCTTTTTCAATGCTTAGCCCATCGCCTGTTTTAATTTTCCAAAAACTTCATAATACTTTAAAAAAGTTTGAAACCCGTTAAAAAATAAGGGGTCCCTGATCCCTATATAAAAAATGGACCTTTAAAATTTAAATTCACATCACTTGTAATGTCGTATTCAGCAGGAATACAGTTGTTGAGTGAAGAAGAACGGGAACGCGTATCAAGTTGATGTTTCAGATGTTTGACACTTGGGGACTGTAGAAATTTTTATAATTTTGAAGCAACGGTATATTTTTCTCCATAAACCTAGATTTTTTAGGTTCCGAAACTTAATACTTTCAAGAATTAAATAAAAGGTACATGTGTCTTTGAAAGATTCTACTCTTGTCAATTTTCCCGTGGATCAGCCCAAGGCATAGTTAGGGTTACACTCCTGGGATCATCCCAAAGTGCCATTATGTATGCCAGCCCCCAGCAGGTTTTCATTTTAGTATTAGAGACAATTTTTGATGTAAGAATCAATTAAGTATTTTTTCCACTAGTGGTTAGAATTGATAAAGAAGGAATGAGTAGCCCCCAAGACGCCAAATTATTAAATATTGAAATGTCTGCGTATGAAATATATGGAGATAGCAAACAGTATTCCAGTTCAAAGTTCATTATATAATTCAAAATGTATAGAACATTATATTACAGCATTGTTTTTTATATGAGCATGAAGTTGCATTAATGTTTGAGGTTGCAAGTGCCTAATAAATTCTAAACTTTAATTTCTGGTTAATTGTTTATTAAATTGATCATTAGCGACCCCACTTAAAGATTATCTGAATTAAAGCACGTAATGTTTGTATATCGCCAAACCCGCTAACCC
>PRKT01000013.1:2608325-2622212 GCA_003671525.1 Saccostrea glomerata
AATGCGCGCAAAATGACCTTCGTTCGGCACATCTACACAACATGCCTACTAACCCTAAAAAGGTTTTAACTTAGTTTGGTGAACAGTTTCTGCGAACACTTCCGGACAAAAAAGTACCGGAGAAGAAATAAGAAGAAAAAAAAAGAATAATAATAATAATAATAATAATAAGAAACAGAGTAAAAACAATATGTTCCCCAACTTCGTTTGGGGAACATAATAACTAGAGCAAAGCTCGTTGCAAAGCAACGAGTAGGTCTTCCGTCCTGTTTGACCGGAAGTTTATGCTACTTCCGGTGTGACCGGAAGTGTCGACGACGGACAGAAAATTAATTTTTATGCTCCCAGTGACAGATGTTACCCAAAAATTTTTCAAGAACGGTAAAAATACGCGTTTCTCGACTACTTCCGGTTTGGCCGGAAATGACGTCGACGGAGGTATTTTGACGACTGCATTAGATTAAGCTTGAGATTTTGAACAACTTTGCTTCATAGACGTATTACAAATTCTCAATACTTTTTGAGATATAAAGGAAAAACTTTCGGCCCCTGTAGGCCCCTAATTTTAAGGGCCAGCCCTCTTTTCCAGATATCATTTGGAAGAACTTAAAATTCTACACTTTTTTTGTTCTATATGTTTTAACAAAATATTTCTAGGTTAAAAGATATCGTAGAAACAGTGCTAAAAATTTTGAAATTCGCGATAGGCCTATTTTCGGGCCATACCGAGCGCCGACGTGCAGCACTTCCGGTAAAAATAAAATACATTCCACAAATCTACAGACATAGGTCTACTACACCTGAGAGTATCACGTGTCTATCTAAAGTCGTTTAGGAGAAATCGTGCGGACAAACTGACCCTTAAAATATCATTAAAGTGCTGATATCTCCGGACCGGAAGTGACGTCATCAAAACAGAAAAAAAACGCATAAGGTTCAAGTGATGTTGAATAAGTCCTGAAAGTTTCATGGGAATCCATTCAGCCGTTTTCGAGAAATCGCGTGCACAAAATCGGTAAGAAAAAAAAACAATAATAATAATAAAAGTGAAAAAGAAACCTAAGAATAACAAGAAGGTCTTCCGCTGAAGACGGAAGACCTTAATAATAATAATAAAAGTGAAAAAGAAACCTAAGAATAACAAGAAGGTCTTCCGCTGAAGACGGAAGACCTTAATAATGCTAGGTGTGGCACAAGATTGGGCGGACAGAAAAGATTGCTGCTTTACCTGATTGGTCTATAATGGGAAGTTGTTTAATAAAAAATTATTCTGCACTTGCTTTGTGTTTCATATATATCAGAAAATTGTGTTTAATTCATGTCTACAAGGAAAGCGAGAGAGGCTGGCCGGTCTGTTTACATGAGAATAAAAACTGCGAAAGTCGGGTTCGCTTTTTGACCCACATTCCGAATGTACATGAATCACCGCGACATCACCGTGAATCTATGTGTAAACAATCATGTCTCAAGATTAAATGATTTATTTAATGGTAAAAATTTATTTCTAAATGGGAAACACAGCATGGAAAGGGTACAATATACTTATTATACCGAGAACGGCTATTTCCTTGTATTTCTATGTATTGCTCAAATGTAAACAAACATCGCATTTACTCCCCAGGAAAGCAAAATAAAAGATGCTCGGTATATCTTAATAATAAAATATCATATCATATCATATCATATCAGTAGAATTTAGTGCACCTAAAACATTGAAAGAAATAAGCGACAAAAGCTTTATATGACATGTTTTATCATTTGCACTGGAAATTTCAATAACGACAAAATTAGATGTTCATGCGGTAAAAAATTAATAATTTCTGTTTCCCATAAAATCTGGCCTTGAAACTCTTCAGAAAATATTGCTGTGGTCTGTTCTACATGTTCCTGAATATTACAAGTCAATCGAAAATTTGGCGTGAGTTTTAAAAAAATATTCTACGTTGCTAATACGTCGTTCAAGGTTTGAATTTTTTTTTTTATTGCCGAAAAAATTTACAACTTCCATATAATATACAGGAACACTGTAAAACTTTAAATACACTTTCTTTGAGGTCTCTTCTACATGTTTCCGCAGTTTTATGTGGATCCCATGTGTTGCATGAGTTCAAGAGATGAAATTTAGGTTACTCGGGTTTAATAAGGGGGGGGGGGTGTCTAATAATAAATAAGCGGATTTTGTATTTTACAGCTTGGGTATAAATTTTGAATTAAGGTTAAAGGTCAAGGTCAAATATTAAAGGTCAAGGTCAAATGTGAAACGGTCAAGGTCAAAGGTCATGGTCATTTTTTGTTCATTGAGCCTCTATTTACAAAGAGATTAGGAGAACATTCTTGAGGGGGTTTTTTTTAATATCGGTGGTTTAAAGAATTAATAATGTGGCATTGTTTCCTAGAGCATGGACATGAACTTTGGGTTAAGGTCAGAGATCATACAGACAGGTTAAAAGTTAGAATAAATGGTGGTATTTCAAGAAATTAATGCTCAGTGCTGATACGTCGTTCCAGGTTTGATTTTTTTTTATTGCGGAAAAAAATTATAACTTCTTTATATTACACAGGATCACTGTAAAACTTTAATTACACTTTCTTTGAGGTCTCTTCTACATGTTTCTGCAGTTTTATGTGGATCCCAGGTGGTGTATGAGTTCAAGAGATGAAATTTATGTTACTCTGGTTAAATAAGGGGGGGGGGGGGGGGGGTTCTAATAATGAATAAGCGGATTTTGCATTTTACAGCTTGGGTATGAATTTTGAATTAAGGTTAAAGGTCAAGGTCAAATGTTAAAGGTCAAGGTCATTTTTTTTAAATTGAGCCTCTATTCCCAAAGAACTTAGGGGAATATTCTTGATGGTTTCTTTTTTTTTAATAATTAGCGGTGGGTTAAAGAATTAATAATGTGGCGTTGTTTCCTAGAGCATGGACATGAACTTTGGGTCAAGGAAAAAGGTCATTCAGACAGGATAAAAGTTAAAATAAATAGTGGTATTTCAAGAGATTAATGCTCTAAGAAAGGTAAAAGAAGTTAATTCTTACTAGAGCAAAGCTCGTTGCAAAGCAACGAGTAGGTCTTCCGTCCTGTTTGACCGGAAGTTTATGCTACTTCCGGTGTGACCGGAAGTGTCGACGACGGACAGAAAATTAATTTTTATGCTCCCAGTGACAGATGTTACCCAAAAATTTTTCAAGAACGGTAAAAATACGCGTTTCTCGACTACTTCCGGTTTGGCCGGAAATGACGTCGACGGACATATTTTGACGACTGCATTAGATTAAGCTTGACATTTTGAACAACTTTGCTTCATGGACGTATTACAAATTCTCAATACTTTTTGAGATATAAAGGAAAAACTTTCGGCCCCTGTAGACCCCTAATTTTAGGGGCCAGCCCTTTTTCCGAGATATCATTTGGAAGAACTTAAAATTCTACACTTCTTTTGTTCTATATGTTTTAACAAAATATTTCCAGGTAAAAAGATATCGTAGAAAAAGTGCTAAAAATTTTGAAATTCGCGATAGGCCTATTTTCGGGCCATACCGAGCGCCGACGTGCAGCACTTCCGGTAAAAATAAAATACATTCCACAAATCTACAGACATAGGTCTACTAGACCTGAAAGTATCACGTGTCTATCTAAAGTCGTTTAGGAGAAATCGTGCGGACAAACTGACCCTTAAAAAATCAATTTTGTGCTGATAACTCCGGACCGGAAGTGACGTCATCAAAACAGAAAAAAACGCATAAGGTTCAAGTGATGTTGAATAAGTCCTGAAAGTTTCATGGGAATCCATTCAGCCGTTTTCGAGAAATCGCGTGCACAAAATCGGTAAGAAAAAAAAACAATAATAATAATAAAAGTGAAAAAGAAACCTAAGAATAACAAGAAGGTCTTCCGCTGAAGACGGAAGACCTTAATAATAATAAGAAACCGAGTAAAAACAATATGTTCCCAAACTCCGTTTGGGGAACATAATAAGAAACCGAGTAAAAACAATATGTTCCCAAACTCCGTTTGGGGAACATAATAATAAGAAACAGAGTAAAAACAATATGTTCCCAAACTTCGTTTGATAATAATAATAAGAAACAGAGTAAAAACAATATGTTCCCAAACTTCGTTTGGGGAACATAATAATAATAATAAGAAACAGAGTAAAAACAATATGTTCCCCAACTTCGTTTGGGGAACATAACTAGTGGGTCATGATATCTTTGGCCTTAAGGTGAGAAAGGACACATACCACATAACAAACTGACTACGTCACAATCTCCTTTAATATACATGTAGTTGGCAAACGACTGTAATGTTGTATTTTTCCGATATGAGCATCCCCTGCTGACCGATCACAGCCTTGTCATGATAGGGGAAAATCCGTCGTCAATTTAGGGTTTAAATAATGGACTAACAATTAGTATGAAAACCGTCAGTCAGCATTTGACTCAATGATAAATATTTGCTGACAATGTCATTGTATCGACCAAAGAACTGAAATGATGACTTTAAACGAGACTGCTGATATTCTTGTTTCATCAACTTGTTGGTCAATAATTTACCTCGTTTTAGAAATTGTTCATACGTAGAGCATGCTCTTGTGTTTCGAATCAACTGAGATATATAAACGCCGTATGCAGATGAAGAAGGTATATTGCTGCATAAGTTAGGGAAGTTGACGAAAGAAAAGTTTAAGTCATCGCGTTTATCATAGAGTTTGGTTGTTAGATTACCATGAACATTTTTTTCAAGTATAATATCCAAGTATGAAACAGATGTCAGACTCTGTAGTATCTTTTATTTCAAGCTCACCAGGATATATTGTATCGACATATGAATGGAAATTACCATTGTTAATTGACAATACGTCGTCGATATATCTAAATGGTGATTTGAAGGCCACAGCAAGTGTTTCTTCTTTTCACGCATTAGATTTTGCACAAATTTTGCTTCATATGAATACAAAAAAGGCCTGCTAACAACGGATCGCAATTGGTACACATTGGAATTCCAACAGATTGTTGGAAGACCTGGTCTATAAAAACTCCATAGATATTGTCATCCAGAACTCAAGCATCTTTTTAACATCAAGTTCGAAGTTCTTGTGTGTACAATCAGAATGTTTTTTTAACGAAATAATATTGCAAATGATCAATGACAAGGTAAGTAAATTTACGAGTTCCATTTTTTGTCAATAAAATCAAAAAGCCTGGACTTTGATTTATCGTGGGGAATGGTTGTGTATGAAGTTAAAAAGTCGTAAGTTTTTATGCTGTTGATATCAAAGACAACTCCTTCTTCAATGAACGGGACGTGGAATTTTTCTTATCTTGTAATTGGTCATTTGCAAAATTTCGCTTTGTTAAAAACTACCATGAGGGTTCACACAAGTGCTTAGAAATTGATATTAATATTGGCAATGCATGTATTTATGTAGTCTTCAGAGGCTGGTTTCCAACAAACGGTCGGAATACCGATCGTTCTCCTTTACAAGCTTACCTGTTTATAAAGATATTTCTATTAAGCAGAATTTATTCAAAGGAAAGGAAATCACTCGCTATGGCCTTCACTTCGAAAGTTAGATATATTGAGGCCGTTGTATCAAGTATAGTTTTTTTATTCACATCTCTACTTGATATATCCAAGCAAACTTGAAATAAAGGACACCACAGCGCCCGATCATATGTGGATGTGTTACTGACTGTAGCCGATAGGGCTCATATAACAACTTAACCTTGTGATAAACGAGATGTTTAGGGCTTGTTTTATCGTCAACTTAGTTATTTATTTAGTAATATTCCACTTCCACCTGCTTATGGTGCTTATGTATCCTTACTTATACACTACTCCATAGCTTGCTTCTTGTATGAAGAGGGGTTTTTTATAGGCATTGCCTGCCTCTTGCCTAATCCATTCAGTTTTTCTGAAAAAATATTTTTCTAAGTATATGAGCTTGCTCTGAGTTCGATACATTTCAAAAGCGCAGCGTGCTTCTTACTGATAAGTTGACCATACATTTCAATAATAATTGACAAATCATCAGACATTTCAATAGTCATTGACCTACCATCAGTTATTTCAATAATAATTGACCTATCATTAGACATTTCAATAATGACTGACTTTTCATCGGACATTTCTTTGTGATTGGCCTATCATCACACCTTTCAAAACTGACTGACCTATCATCAGGCATTTCAGTAATGACTGACCTATCATCAGACATTTCAACTATGATTTACGAATTTTTCAAAAAAAAATAAGTAGCGACTGACCATCGAACATTTCAGAAATGACAAACCGATTATCGGATAATTAGGCTTCCAGACAAGTCAGAGAATTTAACCCATTAAATGACATCCACTTTCATATTTTAATACTAAGAGTTAAGAATCGTTTTTGAAACCTCTTAAGAAAGCATTACCTTGAAAAAACCAATGTTCTGCTAAAAGTGTATAAAATGAGTATCATGTTTCTAAAAAAAGACTTATGTCATGATTGCTTTTTGATGGATTAAGAAATAAGGAATCTAAAATGATCCATTAGTCTGTACCGAGAAATGATCAAAGGAATCAGGAGAGCTGATAATATACCCTTCAGAGGCGGCAGATATACATATCAAGGTTATCCAAATCAATAACATTAGAAACCTCAAAAATCACTTAGAAATGCTAATTTGTTTTATTGTATAAAGCACTGTGAATCAACAAAGGGATGAGAGAGACCACTGAGATGTTAAGACAAGCCAGGCGTTTCGTATTTGATACCGATCATGTATCGAAATAGTTTTCTTGTATCCTAGCTCTTGTTCTATAGAAAAACGTCATCTTAGAAGTTACTTTTTCGTGAAATTATAAAGATCATTATTTAACCCTTTCATAGATTATAGAATTTTATCTGTACATAATTTGATTAATTACCAAAAAGAAACATCTAAGATCAATGTTACCCTTTCCTCTGAATGATATACAGTTCTAGTGTATGTCCAATGTCGGTTGGATACGGAATGTGTGAATAAATTTCATTCAATTGATCAAGGCGAGGAAATTATAGATCAAAAATGGATATATCCTGTTTCTTGACAAAGGAAATTAAGGACTTATTGCCTAATTAGCAAAACGAAAGGATGTTTCGATAATGTATGATGTATCGGATACATTTCTGTCAAGGATTAGTAAAAATGAACGCTTCATGGAAAATTATTATGGCGACAGAATGGAATGTGTGACATATAAACAACGAATTTCTGTATTTGACTAATTCTTTGGAAATTTTACAGGATAAAAAATATCGGAGGTAATCACAGAGTGGTCATAATTGTTTGAATACGATTTGATTTTTTGGGCAAATTTAATTGATCGGTGGAAAGAAACGGAAATGTTTGTGTATGTGTGTCTGAACGCAAAGGATATTTGAATTTAAATTAATGGTATTCAATAACAGAGAACATATAAATTCTAATATGCAGATTTTTATATACAAAATGTATTTCATTTTACTTCTATCAACTTGAATTGCTTTCATTTCAGATTACCCGCTGAAATAAAACAACAAATGACGCCAGAGGGATAACTCAATTACATTCAACTCTGGAAAGTCTTAAAGTTTCGTGATGTCGGTTTTTCATTTTAAAATGGATGACATTGAAAAGATTTTTGATTCCATGGACAATGAAACACTGCATGATATATTCCCGGATGATTTGAAAAATTCGACAACACTTAACATTTTTCAAAGCAGTTCAGATCCATCCACCCAGACGGTCCTTATTGCTGCGTTCGTCCCCTTGGCTATGGTAACCTTAATCTGCAATGTTGTTGTTTGTTACGTAGTTGGAAAGAACAAGAAAATGCGAACTGTAACCAATGTTTTTATAGTGAATATGTCCGTTTCGGATTTAATTCTAATTTTTCTGAATGTTCCGTTAAATATTGCGAGACATGTGACAAGGGAATGGGCGTTGGGAGACTTTCTGTGCTATATGTTGAATTTCTCTCTGATGTTGTCAACATATGTGTCCACTTTTACTTTAACCGCCATTGCCCTGGATAGACATCAGGTGTTACTGTATCCATTGCAACCTCGAATCACAAAAAGAATCAGTTATGTTATTATTTTCGCTATATGGTTTCTTTCAATTTTACTAGCATTGCCTTATGGATTTTTTACCAAAGTAGCGGAAACTAATTTTATTTTTGCAAAATTGAAAAGGTGTACAACCGTTTTCCCCCAGCCTGCTGAAAAGTGGGAACAGGCGCTCACGATAAGTACCGCGGTTTTACAGTTCTTTTTACCAGTTGGAGTAATTGCTGTGGCATACATTCGAGTGATTCAAAAACTTTGGTTACGGACACATTTAGGTGTGGTAACGGAGACTCAGAGAAGAATGGAAATTCAGAAAAAAAGGAAAACAATAAAATTATTGGTTGCTGTGGTGATAGTGTTCGCAGTGTGCTGGGCACCCATTAACTTTTATCACCTACTGACTGATCTTCATCCAAATAGGATCGCATTCAAATACAGCAGTGCTGCCTTTTTTGTTTGTCACTGGATTGCCATAGCAAGTTCATGTATAAACCCTATATTGTATTGTTGGATGAATCAATCGTTTCGCGCAGAGATAAAAAGACACGTGACGTGTTTGAGATGTACGATCAAAAAACGAAATTGCTCCCATGAAGTTGATGACCCATACACAAGAGAGACAAATTCTCGATTCAGGCACGAACGAATTCGGAGATCTTTGTCAAACCCACTTATTTCCTCCTCCTCGTCTGATTCGCGACGATCGGAGAGGGAACTTCCCAAAAAATGTAAATTTACTTGCAGGTGCACGTATAAACTAAGAAATGTTTGACCTGACAAATTCTCTTTACCTCTTGACTTGTTATTAAAGATAAAATTTCCTATTGTACATTTAATGTTACTCGTAACCTTCCAAGAAGCTAACAGGCTGCAGTTTAATTTGGTATTTTTATAACACAGCTATATTTTAAATTATGTTTAAATCTATACTCCTGTCTTGGTCTCAGCTGGCCCTGAAGACTATGAATTAGGTAGCTTGAAGCTACACTTATGTTTACATGTACATGTATTATTTTATAAAAATGAATTCTCGTAAATTAAGACTTTTTCGTTATACATTTTGAAATCTCTCATTATGGTCCCGTTAAAAGGTTCTAAGAACTATTTTTTGTCCGTCTGTCCGTCTTTTTATCAGTCAGTCCTTTTGTCTATCTGTATTTTTCCTCTTATCTGTTAATCTTTAGCCTCGAAAACACATCTTCTCACAACCTTTGTTAAAGCTATAATTCTCATATCTCACTTGTGTATCCCTTGTGACAAGACCTTTCTTTGAGTACCAATTAAGTAAATTGGTACTAAAAGATAGGTCTTGTCACAAGGAATTTACTTTAACTTTGGAAAATTTTACTTTTTATTCATGCGCATATAGCTTGAAGAGGGAACTTCCCTAATAGGTTCAAATTGACCTTCCAGTTTGACCCACTTTAACTTTAGCCATTCGTTTTCCATGGTTGGAAAAATATGGCGTCAATACAAGACAACACCTTCTCTTACAAACATACGTACAACTTTTAAGTGCCTTTGGCCTGAAGTTTTACTCACTTATTGAGAAACAGTTGATGCTAGCTAAGGAACTTTAATATTTGAGAGATGTGTCCTAATGACCTTCCATAAAGGCCATCTTTAAAATAATGTTTGCTTGCCCTCCTTGGACTCAGGATAACATTATTAGGGGGTTAGGTAGGGTGGGGAAACTTTTTTTTTCCAAAATATTTCAACATATGTGTTGACGAAATAACAGGAAATAAAAGAAAAATTAACGTGCCATGGAATCTTTTAAAAAAGTTTTGAGTTTGACCATTTTTATTCAGTCGGTCGGGTAAGAGCAACCAAACATTTTTTTTAAGATAGCCTAAATAACCAAAGGTTTTGATCTTTTTTCCTTGACTTGAAAGTTTGACTTCTCTAGAAAAAAACAGTTTCACTAGACCTGACTTTTAAATGGTTGATGCTAGGGCTTTTTAACACTTTCACCTATTAATAGTTTTGAAACTCATAGTAAAATGATTGGGTAGGTAGGTGGGAAAATTCTTTTTCCGGAAAGTTTAACATTTGTTGACGTGATGAGAGGAATAAAAAGAAAAAGTATAGTGTTCTGAAATGTTAAATGATGTTTTGAGTCGGACCATTTTTATTCAGTCGGTCGGGAGAGGGCATTTAAATCTTTTTGTATTGGGGCCATATCAAAAAAAAAAATTGGACCTGGCCTTATCTTAATTGTTGATAATTTTTGAACGGTCAGTGTTAGGGTTTAAAAGTGTACTTCTTGTGACGAGACCTTTCTTTGGATATCACTATTTTGCATTTATTGAATTGAACTTGTTTTTGACTTGGATTTCAGAAACTTTTATCTTCATAATGAGATGTCATACGTGGGTATCAATGTTTCTTGTTGATAAATGCTAAGGCTTTTTTACACTTGTATTGTTTTTGATAAACGTGATCAAATGTTCTTTATAAAGTTAATAAAAGTGAGCAGGCATAAATACACTGTATACATTGTATATAGTTATACACATGAAGAATATTTGTTGAAAAGACTCCCTGGAAGATAAATAATATGAAATAGAAATTTTCAGCGCATTGACATGCATTATCCATTTGGTTCCAACAATTTAGAGACAAAAACATGATCCCCTAGAGATATATTTTAATATCAGAAATGCAAATTTAAACCAGTAATTGGTAATTATTTTGAAAATTGCACCCTTCAACCAGTTCAATCGGTGTCAAATTAAAACAATTTCGACAAAAATACAAAATAGGTCAACCATTAAATGAAGTATTTCTTGATTAAATGATTTCTACTTCTTATGATATGATTAAAAGAATTATAAAATCTAAAAAAAAAAAATCAGTAATGGAATAACTAGAAAAAAGGCCAAAAACAAATCGAATTGTGAACTGAAAAAGTATAGAGACTAACAGCAGTAATTGATCTTCATTAGGAGTCAATGAATTCTGGAGTCAATACAAATCGTGAACAAAGCAAAATAACAGCCCCCTGTAAACTAATTTAAAAGGTAATATAAGATCCAGCATCCTGGTGTCGAGTCTGAATAAATTTGTACTGTAGACTGGTCCAATCCATCGAGAGCCTTCTGTTTTATAAGGTATATGGAGTAATACGAATTAAAAGTAATTGTAAAAGCAATGGCCTAAGGTTTCTTTGGAACATCAGTCAAAATACAATTCAACGATAGGTTTTATCTGCAAACAAGTTCATTCTATCGACCACAGCATTTAGATTGTTTAGATACCTGAAATAAATTCGCACAACTATTCACATCACAATAAATACACACTACATGTTTAAAATGATTTTAATTATTTTTTCCTGAGCTATTTTGTTTCGCATTCACTTTGGTTAAAGGAAAAAATAGAATAGTCACAAAGCAATCTTTAAATTGTCTACCAATCAATGATTTTGATCCTAAAAGCAAATTACTACTTTTCTGATCCATTTTCACGACTGTAGCAATGTGTGATTGAAAGTTAAAGTAGTTCCTTATGTGTTATTAACATTATTTACTCCCATCATTACAATTTTATCTCCTGACCTCAAGCCAATATGCTTTTTTTCCTGACCACATGCTGTCTTTGTATAGAACTTGCAGAAGGTTATCAAACAGAGAGATAAAACGGTTTTCCTTTTATTGATAGATTAATATCGAAGGGACGAATGCACTTATACATGCCTTATGAAACTTTGTTACAAGATGATAATCATTAATGATCGAATGCTTTTTGTGTGGCAAACTCTGGTCTCGAACCAACAAATAAATGTCAAGAAAAATGAACTCTAACAGTCGGTCGTTTTAGGAGCATGTAGTATGCATTCATACTTATCACTTATATCTATTGTTTATTTTGATGTCGTTTGGTGTATAAACAAGGATTCTGTTTAGAGATGGAGAATATTGGTCACAGCCTTGGGACTGTGATATCGGTCACGGAATATATATATCAGTCAATGTATGTATAAAGATGAATTGATGAAGGAGTGAAATAAGGCACTGACAGTTTTTTATTAACTCAATCAAAGCGCCTTTTTCATAAGGTCTAATTTTTTTTTCTTCAAATCGCTGGACTTTGTTTCATTAAGGTCAACAAATTTAATCTTGCACGCAAAACTTTTGAAATAAGCACATCTAAACAGGCATAGTTGTCTAATTTCAAAATAAGAATTTTAAACTCAATATTTTGTCCATCTTTTCAAAATATGTACACTTCTTTAAATTATATGGAATTAATCAAGGAGATAAGGAACAGTATTCAAGTTTAAAAGTCCATTCAACAATACAGAACAGGCACAGAGCAGACAGGTACTTCTAAAACATCAGAGGTGAAACCAGGTGTCATGGAGGAGATAGCATTCCCTGCCGACGGGTCATACCCCCGTGCGCTCCCTGTCGCAATCGGGAAATAAAAGGGGGAAAAATACATTCAGTGTGTAATAATGACCAATCTTTTATTATGAAAACCGTCTATCAGCCTTTAACTTGATGGAAAGGACTTTGTATCTACAATAAAACGGAAGAAATGGTAACTTTAAACGATACTGTTGATATTCTTGTTTCGTCAACTTATTTCTCAATAAATCACATCGTTTTTAAAATTATACGTACGAAATGCATGCCCTTGCGTATCAGATCAACTGAGAGATATAAACCTTATATGCAGGTGATAAGTGTATATTGCTACATAAGTGAGGGAAGTTGACAAGGAAGAGTCATCGCTTTTATCCTTAAGCTTTATTGTTAAAATCCCATCTATTTCTAGTCAAATATCCAAATATGTCAGATACCGATGCGACACGACTTGGGCATGTTACAGGTTCAAAAAAGTGAATAACCATATACAAATTTTTATAAAGCGGCCGTAGTTTGTTTACATCTACGACAATTTGCAAACTCATTCAATGCAAACTACTCAGTCCTGCCCCTTTCAAAGAAGTGAATAAATTAAACCACCATCAAAAGTCCATGAAACAATACAAAATAGGAGTAGAGGAAACTCGGACCTCCAAAACATTTCAGATAAAATGGTTTACAGTTATTACATGGTAAGAGGGAAATAGCAAATTTATGGTTCTCAGAGGGAGGAAACTATTTCCCCGGGCGGCGAATGACCATTTATGACTACATGTATATATGAATTCATTAGGCGAGATGTAGATTTACACAATATTCTTCGGGTTTTTAGCTCACCTCAACGAAGTTGGGGGAGCTTATGTAATACCCTCGGCGTCGGCGTCGGCGTCGGCGTCGGCGTCCCAGGTTAAGGTTAAGTTTTTTGGAGCAGTTTTCTTTTCAAGTACTTCTATGTCCTATATTGATTGGATATGCATGGGAGATGGTTCTAGTGTGTTTCATTGTACCAGTCAAAGTTTCAGATGCTGCAATTTCAGCAAAGGAATGACCAGGTTAATGTTTTTGGAGCAGGTTAACATTTTTGGTGCAGTTTTTGGTGTAGGTTTCATTTCCAAGTAACCATAAGCCCTATGTTGACCAAACTTGCATGGATGATACATCTAAGGATGCATACTACCGGGCTTGCTTCGGATGCTGAATCTGACCTACATTTAATGGTTGAGTGAACAGGTTAAAGTTTTTGGTGCAGGTTTCATTTCTAAGTAACTATAAGCCTTATGTTGACCAAACTTGCATGGATGATACATCTAAGGATGCATTTTACTGGGCTTGCTTCAGCTGCTGAATCTGACCTACATTTTCCGGTTGAGTGAACAGGTTAAAGTTTTTGGTGCAGGTTTCATTTCCAAGTAACTTTAAGCCCTATGTTGACCAAA
>PRKT01000013.1:2622779-2695125 GCA_003671525.1 Saccostrea glomerata
ATGCTGAATCTGACCTACTTTTTGTGGATGTGTGAAAATGTTAGTTTTTGATGTATGTTTCATTTCCAGTTAACTATGAGCCCTATAATGAGCAAACTTGCATGAATGTTACATCTAAGGATGCACACTAATGGACTTGCTTCGGATGCTGATTCGACACACATTTTTCAGATAATAGACCAGGTAAAAGTTATGAGTGCAGGTCTGTTACCAAAAAAATCTAAGGCTTTATATATAACATTGTATAAACTAAACTTGCACAAATGTTGCATCAAGAGATGAAAACTCTCAAATTTGCTTCAGATGCTGGATTTTAATTACAGAACTAGTTTAAATTTTTTTTGTAGGTCTATTTCAAATTATCAGATCAAAACTGCTTAAATATTTTCCTTTTTGGAATGTACACTTTTTGTTGGTTAAATGTGTGACTTTGCCTTACTTAAAGACAACATTCGTTGAGGTGAGCTCTGTAATCTCTGATTACCTATGTTTTAGGTTGTCTTTTACTATTAATGAATTTGTATTTTCCAGTACTGTAGACATTTTCTTTTCAGTCTGTAGAATGATGTTGAGATGACTCGCTGTACGTAGGGGTAATATTCCTGTTCTTTGGGTTGAATGTAGTTATACAAGTGGTAATATTGTTGAATCAGATTGGTCACTTTTTTAAAGAATTATTTTTGAAGTTATCGATTTTTACAGCCTTTTTGATTCTGTCCTCAATTATATCAAGAGGTTAGCATTGGTCAAGCAGATATATTTCTTTTTAATTCATTCAACTAAAGCATAAAACGTTTGGTATGATTTGGCTGGCATAATTTCATATCATAATATACAATTATTGTTGTTTTTGAGGTCAATACAATGATTTAGCCATCTGAGGAGTACAATATTCACTGAGCCCGAAGGGCGAGGTGAATATTGTACTTCGAAGATGGCTAAATCATTGTGTTGACCGAAAAACAACAATAATTGTTTTATTATATGATTCACTGATAAAAGATACAGCTCATTACTTGTTTGCATTTAATTAAGTCCTAGCCAAATACAAAAGGGAAACGGAATTTAAATGTAAATAAACCTTACTAGTCGCATCAATTTGAAATGTTTTTTTTAATCAATTTTAGTTGCCATGTAAAAAATATAAAATGTCAGTCTTTTTATAGAATAGATATTAAAAGTAAGGGGTATTATCAGAGAAAACTGACTGCCAAAAAATAAAAATTGTTGTTCAGTAAAAATGTTGGAGGGGTCCCTGCATCACCTCTTACCACCTTCGCCCGAAAATAGATATTCGCTTAAGTTTTGTTCACATGAAAAAAAGTCATATAGTCGTTTAAATAGCATCCCAAAACAATTTGTATCAATTTGGAATTTCCCAATCTATTCTTAGATCAATGTAGAGGAAATAAATCCTTGTATTCACCTTGAACGTAACGTGCAAGTCAATACAACGTAGTATTTTTCTAACATAGTTGGATCTCAGCCAATCAGAGAGATGGAAATTATTCAATCATATAATAATATCACATATTGCATTTTAAATACCGGTATAAGAATTGTACTTCAATTGTACTTGTGCAGTTTGAAATGTAGATTTTTAATCCTTTTGAAGCTACTCGCTATATTTCTAGTAAAAAGAATCTTTTTGTCGATTTTGGTGTTTAGATTATACCTGGTACACAACCTACTTTAATCGATTTTATTGACCTAATCAATACATGCTACTTTTTTAAATTAATGTTTTCATCAGAAATAGAGCAGTCGCTATTAATATTGAGAATGTAAGTAACTTGTAATCTCTTTACTGGCGAATACGAGGGTTGTTCGGAAATTACTGAGACAATTACATTTACTCCATAAAGGACGGAGATATTTTCATGAAAATTCATCAACATTTTATAAAGAACGAATATAACACTTATGCAAAATTTCTAATTCCTACGATAATAAGTAAAGTTTCGGTGAATTGATAAACATGCATATGTCTATCGACCCGGAGCAGCATCGCTACGTCATTTAACGTCACGTCAGCCGGAGTGGTTTCGCAGCGCACGTAAAACGACCGGGAAGCGTTTAATACCTTTCTTTCTTTGCTATTACCTAAAACATTACAAAAATCAAAGGATCTCTTTACTTAAACTATTCTTTAAAAATGTATGCCGCTGTTGCTACTCCAGTGTGAAATATTTATTTGTTGGAAAGCGTGACTTAGAATCATGCAGTGCAGATTAATGCAACGCGGATCAACGATATTAATACCGTAACGATAATAATACCGTACGTAATAACTGATAGTCGTCCAGAGCTTTTGATTTTACTCTAGATCTGGTTGAATTAATTGTAAATAAAAAAAAGTATACCAATGAAATAACAAACCCTAACACATTATTTTTTTCTCCTTGTTATTGTTTTAGAAGGTCGTTCAGTCTAGGAAAGAGTTCTACATTGCTTTACACAAAATTTTAGGTATGCTGGCTGCTCTACCCTTGACGTCAAAATCCAATTTTCCGTTCTTAGCAGATTTCTCTACCACGCTTATTTTTTTATGAACTCCGTATTCCTGATCAAAATTCTAACAAAGTTGCACAATATGAATTTGAAATAAAGCTGAAAAATTATACACATAAACAGAATTATTTTCGCTCTTATTATGGGTCTACAAAGAGTTAGAACGTTAGTGATACATATTTTCAATATCTGAATTCGTGACTGCTCCGGGTACCCCTACTATTGATGCATTTATATACCATTGTACAGGAATTAATAATTATTAATATTTTTAAAATAATTTTTGCTTTTATTAATTCTTAGTGTATGTCAAACGTGTATGCAAATTTTCACCGAAAGACGTTCATTAGAAAGCAAGATATGCACAATGTCTCAATAATTTTCGAACAGCCCTCGTATTTATAGGAGCAGTAAACGCAGAATTTCTACAAAAATTCTATGGTAGAAATCTTGGATACCTTTAAGTTATTTCAGCAAATATTGGTTGCTGGAGTCAAAACTTTCATGGAAACATGCTGAAGTTCAAAACGTTGACATTTTGAGCAAGTATAGAGAATCTTTGTTAAAACGGACAGCATTTTAGAAAAGTAACTGTAACTGTATCCATAAATCCATAAAATAAAGGTTTGGTGTCTTTAATGCCTAAAACGTATTTGGGAAACCAACTACTTATATAATATTATGTTTTCAGAATTTTCTATGGCCCATGACTTGTCCTACATTGTGTAAAAAAAAATTTCCCCCTCTTTTTCTATTCAATTAAGTTCCTTTTTTGCTAGGGACATTGTGGGTGCTAAAATGACCATGACTCATAAATTGAATTTAACATTAATTTAACATTAATAGCATAAAAGTGTAATTAATGTATTCTTCAGGGTCTAGCATATGTATAATTTAAACAACGCTTGCATGCTGAACATGCAAACTACGTTAATAACCGGAAATTTACTTATATAAACATCCACATTTGGAAAAAGCAATGGCAATTTAAAATGAGTTAACCTTGGACGGAGGTCAATTGTTTAAAAAAAAAGACTATAAACCTGAACATTTAACAAATCATGATCCAGTTCCACTGCAGTGTTGCGTCATTTGTTGCTGATTTAACTGATTTATATCAAACATAACGAACAAATCATGCTTAGTTCTAAAAGGCATTGGATACGGGTTCATTAATACCCGACATAATGTCAAATATGACATATATAAATGTTTGTCCTGTCAACATCTTAACCAATTAAACAAGCATACATGAATTGCAAAATACTTGAGTTTTTTTTCAACTTATGTAACACAATTGTTAAAGGTCTACAAATCATCTTTGGAGCAGAGCACTCTTCATGGTATAATTCCCTAATGCTTTGTAAAGTATTCATTATTGCGTCCATGCAAGGAGCAAACAGTGCGTAGCTTATTTATCCAAAAACATATGCTATGCAACTGTGAATAATGTATTTTTTGTAAAATACTCAAAAAAAAAAAAAAAACAAAGGGAGAGCAACGTAGTTCAGCAACCCATGTTTCGCTATTCTATCAGGTAAACTGCAAGGTCCATCTCAGATCTTGACAAGACCTTGTCCTTTTTTCAAATCTAAGTTTTAAAATCCCGAGCCTATAGCATCATGGTTTTGTAAGATAAAGAAAGTTTTTATTAAATCCAAACCTACCATTTTTTTTCAACACGTTTGTATTGTTTTTCTTGATGAACGTCACTCGTAATAAATATCCACTCTTATGGAGATGCAAACCGGCATCTGCCGGCGAAGGACAAATTTAGTCCTATGCTCGACACTTAGAACCATTGAGCAGTTCCATGTGGGGTGTCGTGTTCGTACAAGCACCTACTTAGACACAGTACTTTGGTTTTAACATTCTCATCCAAATTACCGCCACCTCCCGCAGTGAGGTTAAAACCAGCGACGCAAGAATCAACTGCGACTCTAGTACTATTACCACTGCACCACGCAGACGATTAAAAAACACGTATTTGAATTTAAAAACATCCATATTTCTTTGGTCTTCAGTTTTTAAAAAAAAATCAGTTTACATTCTTAAGGATAGGGTGCAGACTTCTTTTTTTAAATATTCTTAATGAAAAGTGAAGAGAGAAATTCAAACAACACGAATACTAGAAGTTTATCGAATTCTACATTAACTTCTTAAAGTACAAATAGCCTCAGTAACAGCAATTTCCTCTTCACATAAGTCACCTTCCGGTGTTTTTACACTTCTGTCATTTCAAACCCGAAGCAAAACTTAACTTATAATTCATAACACAGAGTCTTATTCATTGATGAAAAGTTGATCAGTTGAGTGAATTTCAGTAGGTTCATCTTCGGATTATTGGCATATTTTACCCGATATATCCATGTTATCAATGAACGTTCCCGTGTTTATTGGCTGGTAAATACAAAGTACGCGATCATTAGAGTTACAGAAGACCGTATAAGACTTCACTAATTTTAATATCCCTGATAGTATCACACATTTCGCCGTATATTCAAGGGTTTCGGAAAATATTAGACTTCACTGATTTCATGATTTCATGATTGATGAGAAAAGAAATGCTGGTTCTCAAATAACATTTTTGTTTTGTTTTGCTCTCAATTTTAAAACATGAACTACAAATAAGAAAACTTGTCAAATATACGCGCATATAAATTATGCATCTTATGTAATTGAATATTGAGATAGAACTCAACGACGCTGGATTTTCAAAATTACAACACAGTGTAAAATTATTTAATAATATAGCCTTGTGAATCTTTTTTATTGCGTGTACTTTATTGAATTATTGCACTGTCATTCCTCCATCCATGGGAATAGATGTCCCCGTCATATTATCGGCGTCCGGAGAACACAGAAACAGAATCATGTTAGCTATCTAAAAAGATTCAAAGTGATGAATAAGATAGTATTGACATATATAAGAGCTAATTAATACAATTCAAAACAGATTGAATGTTTTTTTAATTTGAAAAATTTGTATTCAAAACACCATGTGTTTGTGAAACACGGATTCTCCTGTAATTGGCAGCTAAAGTTTTTCAAATGTAGGTAAAACTCAAAGGTTAAGATTAAAAAAATTGAAGAAAAAAAAGTGGATTTCCAAAGAATGGTCTTGTCACAAGGAATGCAATTGTGATGTAAGAAAGCCTTACCATCGGCTACTAGTATTTAAAAATATGACCAGGTTAAAGTTTTTCACAAGTACATGTAGGTCATACTCCAAGATTAAGGTCATGAGAAAAAATAAATGTTAAGGACTTTTCCACAAAAAATATTTGAGTGTATTATGAAAACCTTCACACCAACCTTTCGAACATTATGAACATTATGACCAAGATTAAGGTTTTTACACATAGATTAAATTAAATGGTCAAGATCAGAAATATAGAATGTGTTGGTATCCAAAAAAGTCTTAACAAAGGAATACATACTAGTAGGTGATGTATGGAAGTCACAGTAACCATCGTTTAAAAGTGATGATTAAATTTTATTAAAAGAAGATAGAACTTTAAATTCAAGGTCAGATGGTCAAGAGGCCCCCAAAGAAATATCATAAGAAATACACGTGTTAAATATGAAAACACTAGTACCCACCGTTCAAAAGTTATTGACAAGGTTCAAGTTTTTGTGGACTGTAACAAACAGCTACACAGACAGACGGACAGACCAAAAACTACATGTATTAACTGGTCCAAATCTTTGCTTACCTGGACGTTTGAACTTCATTGACAATTTTCATAGTTTTTATGCAGCTTATTTTCAATATACGAATAAAATATTCAATAAATAGGAGAAGGATATTGTATACGCACCTGGGAGGGTTTATTTACTTTACCGGTCGGTGTAGCATTTGTGAACAAATCATGCTAAAAAATACAAATTCAAGGTAAATGATTTCATTTAAGAATATTTAAGAATATCTGATTTCCAGAGAAAAACTGTAAACATGTTTGTGATATCCTACCTTAGCCTCCTCCAGCGATTTGCCCGATTTCTCTGCCAATAATTTCACCTGAGGAGCTACAACTGTAGAACGTTTTAATTCAGGTTACCTTTTATGTACCTAAACTCTCTAAATGTGTACACATTAATATTGATAATTTAAATCTAAGAAAAACATGATGAAACGTAAATGTATAAGAATGATTATCTATATCAGACATTTTATGTTTATATTGCCTTTTTTGGTTGCAATGCATGATATTTGCCTTAATTCAAAATTGCACAACGAAAACTTTTTTAAAAAGATTTTTTTTCCATTTAAAATCGTGAGTATACGTGTTTAACATACGGGGTGTATCAGTCCATGCAGGACATAAGGCATTGCAGGTGATTCCAAAGGTAGCAGTGTCCATAGCAACACCCTGAAAAAGGATTAAAAATACTATTAATATACTGATTACTGGGCATGCTTATGTAACCACATATACATCTTTACAGTTTTGTCGGGGGAGGGGTGGTTTGGTTATTTGAACTGAATTGTAGGAAAATAAGTGACTTGTAGAAGAATCAATGTACATGAAAACATTACATCTCGTAATAAGATTGATGCCGTATATATGGAGATAACGAACAGTATTCAAGACCAAAAGTCCATAAAGCAATATACAAAAGGAGCAGAGCAAACACGGATTTCCAGAATATCACAGATGTATCAGGTGCCATGAAGAGTGAGCATCGCCTGCAGACCGGTCACACCCGCCGCGCGCTCCCTGTCATGATCGGGAAATAATGGAAAAATCAGTCGCCATTCAGTGTGTAAAAAATGGCCTAACTATTAATATGAAAAACGTCAGTCAGCATTTGACTCAATGATAAATTGTATTTGCTGACAAGGTCATTGTATCGACCACAGAACTTACGAAATGATGACTTTAAACGAGACTGCTGATATTCTTTTTTCATCAACTTGTTTGTCAATAATTTACCTCGTTTGAAAAATTGATCATACGTAGAGCATGCTCTTGCGTTTCGAATCAATTGAGAGATATAAAGCCCGTATGCAGGTGATGAAAATGCGTTACCAATGTTAATGGAATTTAACGAATGAAAAGTTTAAGTCATTACGTTTATTATAGAGCTTGGTTGTTAGATTACCATTAACATATTTTCCAAGAAAAATATCCAAATATGAAACAGATGTACCAGACTCTTTAGTACCTTTAATTTCAAGCTCACCGGGATATATCGTATTGACATAAGAAGGAAAATAACCATTGTTAATTGACATATCGAGATGTCTATATACTGTTGATCACTAAATTTTCGCGACACCTTATTTTCGCGATATAGTCATTGACTCTTGATATGCGAGACAAACTTTTCGCGAATTGTGGTCATTGCTCTATATAATCTTAGGGAATACTGTTATACGCGAGAATTAAATTTTCGCGAGCACACTGTCTCGCGTAAATACGCAAATAAAGTTCTCGCGAATAAAAAGTGATTTACAGTAGTTGAAGGCCACAGCAAGTGTTTTCTTCTTTTTACGCATAAGATTTTGGACAAATTCATATGAATAGAAAAATGGGTTTGATTATAACGGGGTCAGTGGGTACCATGGGAATTCTTATAGATTTTTGGAAGACCTGGTCTCCGAATATATGTATCAAGAGAAATTATGCGCTTTTAAAATGGTCAACAATTATTTCGAAAAACGTCAATAGGGTTCATATTTCATGTAAGAAGTCACGAAATGAGATGAAATGGGTTGGTGGGTGGGGCAATTGTCCAAGACAGTGCTTCTGGTAGAGTCAGCGGCATTTAGCCACATTTTTCCAAGACAGACTTTCTGGTAGAGTCAGCGGCATTTAGCGGCATTTCTCCAAAACAGATTTCTCCAAAACAGACCTTCTGGAAGATTCAGCGGCATTTAGCCACATTTGTCCAAGACAGACTTTTTGATAGAATCAGCAGCATTTAGCGGCATTTGTTCAAGAAAGACCTTCTGGCAGAGTCAGCGGCATTTAGCGGCATTCGTTCAACACAGATTTTCTGGTAGAGTCAGCGGCGTTTAGCGGCATTAGTTCAAGAAAGACCCTCTGGTAGAGTCAGCGGCATTTAGCGGCATTTCTCCAAAACAGACCTTCTGATAGAGTCAGCGGCATTTAGCGGCATTTCTCCAAAACAGACCTTCTGGTAGAGTCAGCGGCATTTAGCGGCATTTGTTCAAGAAAGACCCTCTGGTAGAGTCAGTGAATTTAGCGGAATTATTTTGAAAAACGTCAATATGGTTCATACTTCATGTAAGAAGTCACGAAATGAGATGAAATGGGTTGGTGGGTGGGGCTATTGTCCAAGACAGTGCTTCTGGTAGAGTCAGCGGCATTTAGCCACATTTTTCCAAGACAGACTTTCTGGTAGAGTCAGCGGCATTTAGCGACATTTCTCCAAAACAGACCTTCTGGTAGATTCAGCGGCATTTAGCCACATATGTCCAAGACAGACTTTTTGATAGAATCAGCAGCATTTAGCGGCATTTGTTCAAGAAAGACCTTCTGGTAGAGTCAGCGGCAATTAGCGGCATTTGTCCAAGACAGACCTTCTGGCAGAGTCAGCGGCATTTAGCGGCATTTGTTCAAGAAAGACCTTCTGGTAGAGTCAGCGGCATTTAGCGGCATTTGTCGAACACAGACTTTCTGGTAGAATCAGCGGCATTTAGCGGCATTTGTTCAAGAAAGACCCTCTGGTAGAGTCAGCGGCAATTAGCGGCATTTGTCCAAGACAGACCCTCTGGTAGAGTCAGCGGCATTTGTCCAAGAGAGACCTTCTGGTAGAGTCAACGGCATTTAGCGACATTTGTCCAAGAGGAACCTTCTGGTAGAGTCAGCGGCATTTCTCAAAGACATTGCTTCTGATTACATTTAGAGAATTTGTTTAACAAGATTGAGTGCTTTAATTCCTTTCTTCTTTATTTTCAGTAAATTCCATCATCTTGAAAAAGATGTAGGACTCAGGAATAAACAAGTCCATAAATACTGTTTTGTATAAATCATAGATAAAACAATCTTAATTACAGTTGTTTTTCCATGGATTTACAAATATATAATAATTAATGGAGAGATGGTTTACAATTTTATGTATGAAAGATACTTAAATAGTAAAATATTTGTTTTTCCTTAATGGCAGGGAATTGCTCAATAAGTAATATTTATATTTTTTTCATTTGGTTTGATGAAATTTCCAGTATTATTCAAAAAATTTTACCCCGGTAATTAAATATCAGTTTAAATTGTACAAAGAGCTCTTTGTACTTTGGTAGTATCTCTGAAAATAATTCAATTAACAGCTTTATCTTGGTCAACACTAGCCATAAGTATCATGCTGATTAGCAATTTGCAGTTATTGATATCTTGCAGTCAGATACAGACAAAATTACCACTAATATAACAAAACAGAAGATGATTAGGGAAAAGGTGTTAAACATCTGGATTCATGCATTTGATATTGCTCGATTATGTGATTATGACTATTAAATTTGAAGTACCCCATGTATAACATATTAATTATTAAGTTATATTTATGAAAATATTATCTCATTATAAGTAGCCGTGTCTTAATTTATTCAACAAATAAACCCTATAGTATAATATGTGACTATGTTAAACTATTTTCATCGATAAAGTTAAAAAGAAAAGACTTTCAGAAGCACACCATGCAAAGTTGAAATTATTTTTTTCAAGACCGATTTGTAAAAGTCCAGTAAAGGATTCTCTACAAAAACTTTCAATCAGGCCATAATTTTTTCTCATTAGCTTTAAAACCACATTTTACATGTTTTATAAGCATTATTTAATTTGGATTATAAAACAAATGTCCATGTTAAATGAAATACCAAGACAAGTTTCATTAAACCAGCATTATAGCAACAAGCACATGACAAAAATTTAGTTTCATTTCCAGAATTATCTCAAATTAACATGCGCTGATTTTAAAGGAATACATTGTTTATTGATTTTTAAATCATGCAGCTTATTCCGTAAAAGATATAAAACTGGGATAGGTTAACATTTTACAATCATGCTGCTCAGGCCATAGTAAATAAATTACTAGATTCTCATCCAATTTTTAAAAAAAATCAAAGCTGGCGGGTGGCTTTTATTTCATACTTTTTATTTTTTCAATTTCAAAGATTTTTATTGACCTGGTCAATCGGTGTTATTTTATCTACAATACCTGAATAAAGGTCATAGTAAAGGTTCAATTATCTCCTACTTCACATCATCACCAATCTTTTTCAACCAATGACCCTTGTTTAAAATATTTACGTATTACAGCAAATTAATAAATTAAAAATAAATAAAACCTACGATCATTCTCATAGAGAATGCTGCTGACTTTACCTGAGGGTCTGTGTTGGACAAATGCCGCTAAATGCCGCTGACTCTACCAGAGGGTCTGTGCTGGACAAATGCCGCTAAATGCCGCTGATTCTACCAGAAGGTCTGTTTTGGACAAATGCCTCGAAATGCTGCTGTCTCTACCAGAGGGTCTGTGTTGGACAAATGCCGCTGACTCTGCCAGAAGGTTTTCTCTTGGACAAATGCCGCTAAATACCGCTGACTCTACCAGAGGGTCTGTGTTGGACAAATGCTGCTAAATGCCACTGCATGACTCTACCAAAGGGTCTGTGTTGGACAAATGCCGCTAAATGCCGCTGATTCTACCAGAGGGTCTGTGTTGGACAAATGCCGCTAAATGCAGCTGACTCTACCAGAAGGTCTGTCTTGGACAAATGCCGCTAAATGCCGCTGACTCTACCTGAAGATCTGTGTTGGACAAATGCCGCTAAATGCCGCTGATTCTACCAGAGGGTCTGTTTTGGACAAATGCCGCTAAATGCCGCTGACTCTACCAGAAGGTCTGTCCTGGTATGATGATGTTGGCTATGATTTTCGTGACTTCTTACTTACTAACTACTTATCCTCTCCGTGCCCCGGAGGACGCATGAGGCCTTTCAACAACGAACGCCACTTACGGCGGTCACTGGCAACAACTTGCCCCTCCATCCAGCTGTTCCAGCCTAGTTCTTCCCTTTCTCTCTCAACAGAGCGTCGCCAGGTGTTCTTTGGCCGTCCTCTTCTTCTCTTTCCCTCAGGGGCCTATGTAAGAGCTGTTCTGATGTGTGAGTTCTCTTCCCTTCGTAGGATGTGGCCTATCCATCTCCATCTTTTTCTTTTGATAGTGCTTGATAGAGGCATGGATCTTGTTCTTTCGTATAGTTGTTGGTTGGTTATCTTTTCAGTCCAATGTATTTTAAGGATTCTCCTTAGGCATTTTCGGTGGAATGTATCGAGCTTTTCATCATCTTTTTCTGTTGTTCTCCATAGTTCAGCACAATACAGCAACACAGATAGAACGTTTGTGTTGAAGATCTTGAGTTTTGTCTTTGTGCTGTATTGTGCTGACTTCCATACCTTGGCAAGGGATGCAAAGGCGGTCCTGGCTAAGCCTAGCCTTCTCCCAATATCTGCCTCGGTTCCTCTGGTCTTGTCCATTGTGGCACCTAGGTAGAGAAATGATTCAACCTCTTCTATTTCTTTATCATTCAACCTGATGGCATCCTTCTTCTTCACATTTATTCTCATGCTTTTAGTTTTATCGACGTTAATTTTTAGACCTGTATATCCTGCAACAGCATGAAATCTCTTGGTCTTCTCCTGCATGTCGCTGTGTTTGCTGGACATAAGTGCAAGGTCGTCTGCATAATCCAGGTCTTCTAAAGTGGACATAAATTTCCATCATATACCTCTCTTCTTATTGTTGGTATTTCTCATTATCCAGTCTACCACAATGATGAACAGGAACCCAGACATAACACATCCTTGTCTCACTCCTGTCTGTACTTTAAACCAATCTGTTGTTCTACCATTCTCTATGACACAACTAGAACTACCATCGTATAACTTCTTGATGATATCCACTTTCACACCCGGGATTCCATACTGCCTTAGTATATCCTACAGTTTCTCTCTTATTATGCTGTCAAAGGCATTTAAAGTCTATGAAACTGATGTACAATGGTGCTTGCCACTCTATAGATTGTTCTAAAATATTTTTTAGAATGTAAATCTCTTCTGATGTTCCTCTTCCTCTTCTATATGCAGCTTGCTCTGGTCTTAGTCTGTCCTCTAATCCATCTCTAATTCTGTCAATCACTATTCTGCAAAATACTTTAGATGGCATTGATAGTAGTGATATTCCTCTATAGTTGTCACATATTGTCAGATCTTCTTTCTTGGGTATTTTGACAATGAGTGATCTCTTCCAGTCTGTTGGTATTTCTTGCTCATTGATGACTCTGTTGAATAAATTTGTTAGCTCTGATGTTGAATATGACATGCTTTCCTTTAGTAACTCCGCATTGATGTTATTTATTCCAGGACTCTTTCCCCTCTTCATTTTTTGGATTGTTTTTTTAACCTCTTCCTCTCTAATTGGTGTTGTGTCTATTTCTTCAATTTCATTCTCTTGGATGGTGCATCCTTCAGGTAGATCTGTTGTTTCTGTTGGGACATTAAGGACCTCTTCAAAATGCTCTTTCCATCTATCCAATATTCTTCCATCCTCAATGATAAGTTCACCATTCTTGGATCTTATGCCACTTGTCCTGTTTCTTTTTCTTCCACAAAGCTGCTTGGTCAGTTGGTAAACTTCACTCAGACGGTTTGTGTTTGCTGCATTCTCTGCTTGATTAGCTACATCTTCCAGATTGTTTCTTATATCAGCTCTTGCTCTTCTTTTCACTTCTTTGTCTTTGGTCTTATATTCTTCTCTCCTAATTTCCTTTATTCTCTCCGAATTTGATCTTCCTTTTTCTTCCTTTAGTTTTCTCCTTTCATCTATGGCTCTGTAAGTTTCTGCAGTTAGCTAGTCTTAGTTCTTCCTTTTCCTCTGGCCCAGGATCTTCTCTGCTGTTTCATTGTATGCTTCTTTTACAAGAGTCCATTTTTCATTAATTGTGCTTTCGTCATCGGCCAGTTGTTGAAACCTATTCCTTATTTCGAGTTGGAATCCTTTGCTTACTTTTGGATCTTTCAGCTTGTTGACATCATACATCTTCCTGTTGCTTTCCTTCGGCTTTAAGTTTCTGCAGAGCTTCATCTTTACTTTAGCCAGTACTAGATGGTGATCTGAATTGGCATCTGCGCCACGCATAACTCTTACATCACATACAGACTTCTTGTATCTGCCGTTCACAATTACATGGTCAATTTGGTTCCTATCCCTTCCATTCGATGACTCCCATGTAAGCTTGTGTATGTCGAGGTGCTTAAAGAGGGTTCCACAGATGATTAAGTTGTTAAGAGCACACATTTCTGCTAACCTCACGACTTCTTACATGAAGGAATAGCCCGTCAATAGGCTTTGGCTTAATGACTGATTTTATTTGCTGACAAGGTTATTGTATTGATCATAGAACTTACGAAATAATGACTTTAAACGATATCGTAGATATCCAATGTTTCAACGACTTGTTTGATAAATTACCTCTTTTTTGAAATTGTTCAACTTCATACGCACCTGTTAATCATGCTCCTGCGTATCATATCAACTGAGAGATATAAACTCCACATGTTGTTGGAATTATCACTTTAACCATAAAGTTTTGTTGTTGATTACCATTAATGTCTTTTTCTAGTCAAATATCCAAATATAACAGATGTGTCAGACTCTTTGGTATTTTTTAAAGCTTATTGTAACACCTTGTCGACATGTGATTAAAAGTAAATATAATCAACTGATGATATCTAAATGTCGGGTTGATGGCTACAGCGTTTTCTTTTTTCATGTACATGATTTTTGAATAATAAATTCTGCCTCATATGAATACACGATAGGTCTGCTATTGATCAAGCTTGTTATATCATTAGAATTATTACTGATCGAATACAATTTCATATAAAACTAAAAAACATTGGTATCTAAAGCTATTTTCAAGAAAGCTCGAATTATATAAAACTGTATTTTTTCAGGGAATAAACTAATCCAATGCTTTACAAAACTCTTTCTTGGACTAACTTAAGAATCTTAAATCATTTGCATGCATGAAAAGAAAATTGATGCATGTCAAAATTTCAATTTCAAATATTTTCAATTTAAATAATGATTTTGAAAAGACCTTCTTTGCTGGGGAGTGAATATCCTTAAATACTAAGTATATTAATTAAGATTCATAAAACTGTTTTGAATAAGGAAGAAAAAGAAACCCAACCACGTTAAAAGTTTGAAATATCTCCATACCCGCGTTAGTCCCACCAGTCCAGTCTTCGATGATATGTAAGGAGTTTTGTTGGAGTGAGCCATCATTGCTTGGACGGACGAGATGTTGATAATTCTTCCCCAGCCTGTAAATATAAACAATATTAACAATACATATTTAACAATTGATAATGTCGTGTATCGTTATAGAAAAATTTAGTAGGTTATATATATTGTGATTGTGTGTCTGTTTGCCACCTAGCTACCTGTCTTATCGTCTTTGTATCTGCATGTTAAAAATGTGTTTTCTTTGAGACTTTGAGTAGAATCTGGGGAAAAACAGAATAACTAATACTAATACGATATGGTACACTGAAACAAAGATTAAAGCAATCACGAAGTTTAAATTGCTTTAATAATTTTGTTTCTGTGAATCCTTTGGTGATTTGTTTCATTTCTTCCAGCATCCCCTAGCATCCTTATCACTGTTTTTTTTTTTTAAAATACATTTACATTAAATATAAAATGTCATATTTATTGTATATTATTATTCAATTATATACAGTTGATAATTTTAAGTGTTTACCTTTCCTCTTCATTGATGCTACCGCATGTTTACTAAGCATAAACGGCGTCGTCAGATTTACTTGTATCAAATCGTTCCACTTTTCAAGTGGCATTTCATCGACAGGAGCTACATGCTGAAGTCCTGAAACATATGGTAGAAATGGTATGTGAATTATATAATGCATGTATCTGAAATAATTGAAAATTACACTTCACTACGACTTGAACAAAATAACGAAAAGACGAGTTTGGCCTCAAGAAAGTAAAAGTTGTAGCAATAAAGAGATCAAATGACCTACATGTGTATTTTTTTAATCTAAGTGCAAATGGTTTACTTCCGATGTTAAATTTTCTTACTTAAAAAATGATTTTAGAAAATCATATGAAGCTATATCTTGTCAGCGTCGTCAATCCCATTTTTTCCCTTACCTTGGAAGAATGTTATATACCAGTGGAAGCATTGATAAATGAGACAAGTGACTTTTAGTTGTAACTTAAGATAAATACGTTTATACTTACCGGCATTATTCACTAGAATATCGATGCCCTCTGGAAATAATTGGTCTGCTCTGTTACATAAATCTTCAACATTTTTAACCTCACGAAGATCACACTGAATAAAATGCACCTTGCCAACAGCCCTTTTGAATGGAAAAAAGAATCTTTATAGCAGAACTTGAGTGAAAACCTGCTCCGAATTTCATGATTTCTGAATGCGACCTTGCAACTAATCATTCATGATAGTAATCAAAGTTAATTGATAATATCTACAATATGGATACATTGTCTTGTCTCTCTGTCGTGTGTCTTTCTATATTTTTGTACTCTTTCCGAGAGACATGGTTGTTGAAATGGTTTTGGTTTCCACTGTTTTGATATATTATTTAGTTTTATTGCTTTTAGTGGATATAATGCTAATAAAATATTATATTTGTATATTATTCCCTGGCTACATTGATAAAGAAATATGAACGGGATATATGTACTTTTTAAATATTTAACATTTCACAGTAGCGACGCACGTGCTTTTGATATCCTGCAGAGCTTCTCTGGCATTCTCTTCTGGCCTCGACCCTGTTACTATGACTGAGCATCCATTTGCTGCTAGAAGTTTGGCTGTAGCTTGTCCGATCCCACTGGTTGACCCAGATATCAAGGCTGCTTTTCCAGACACAAACATAACTTTATCCAGAAAAAAGTTTGAAGAGACGTACATTTTACAAGCAATACATTCAAAAACTGAAGTATCTCGCATATTAGTCAGTAGTTTGAATTGTGCCAATAGCTATACATCAATACAAGCTACATCTATGTACATACATCTTTTTACTTATATATTTCCAATTTATAAGGTAACTTAATTAATGCATTAACACGAGCTGTTCCAATAGCTATTAGGCTAGTTAATTTCTTAATATACAAATACGTGTATAATAAATGGTTCACTCCTTCTTTATTCATGCATTTATCTCTACTACAATATTAGGAGAGTCAGAGATAACAATTTGATACGGTTTAAGATAATAAAGGAGTAGAAGGTCGCTTATCTCCCAGAGATTAACAAGATCAAACGTTGCACGGTTTTTAAGTACACAATCTATTCAAAAAGAATTCATCACAAGTATTAAAGCATAGTTTTAACATGCTTTCTTTTATATTTCTTATTACTGTGAGCATCATACAAAGCTATGCACTTTGTTCCTACCTTATGAATACAGTATGCAGTGTATGTTATCACTTTTGAAAACGAAACAAGACGTTTGTTTACACCGGATGTAGAAGTTGACCTAGTTCACTGTCTTGCCTTATCATAAAACCATCACGTGCCCTGGACAATACGCGGGAACTATCAAATACTCTTTGATGACATGATATAAATTCTAAAAACTCATAGGAAGTGGTTGGCATGTGTCTCCTCCATTATCTAACAAATATTTGCTATAGTTATATATTAAAAAATAAGATTGCGGAACATTACCTGGCTAGATTGGAAATACGAGTCATAGCTAGGGTTGTCCTAAAAAGTAGTGGACACTTTTGATAATGTTAAGATTCAGCCAATACTAGACCAATTTGGCATATCTATACATATTGCTTAAAATGTTCCTCAAAATAGTGAATCCTTAAAAAATTTCATACTAATGATATATTATATCTATTAATATAGGACCAATTTGGCATATCTTTATATTGCTTAGAATGATCCTCAAAATAGTGAATCCAAAAAAAGTTTCATACTAATGTCACAGGGTGACAATTACTTGCTTTTATTTTATTTAGTTCATTTAAGATTAGTACAGCTAGCCTAGGTATTTATCATAGTAAATAAGATAGCTGTAGTAAATTCCTTTCATTCATTCATTCATTCATACCTGGTCATTCATTGTCATCGTGTTTGTATTGTATTCTGGTTTGTCCGGTGTTCCGTGTTACGTGAGTGTTTGGTTGTCACATGATTGTCTTGTGGTCTATTTTTATCCTAGGTGTGAGTTGTAAAACCAGTATGTGTGGGGTGTGGTAGTTTTGTACGCATGTGTGAGTCCTGGTATATATACTTATGCACGGACTATTCCTTTTTAATCTGGACGATACATTTAGTTACTAGTAGATGTTCTCCTGCGAGAAATCTACTGATGTTATTGCAGTTTAACTAAGAAATTCCCTACGGATTTCTAGTGCAATTTTGTCTTATTCTTATTTTAAACTATTCTAATTAAATAAATATAAGTGTGAGTGAATTTGTATGAATGCGTCATTTTCATTGCAGGTCACCTTCATTCGTTTGTTCGTTTATACTTTACTTATTTCATCGTACCTGCAGAAATTGTCATCCAATAAAATATGTGAACCTTAATATATTAATATAGGAAGGCCGATATGGTCTGTCGGCACATAAACAAAGTACGTAATTCATGTATGTAACTATTCCAGTTGCACATGTTTCTCAAATATTTTGAAGTATAGAAAATGTTGAATAAAAAAAGGAAAATATTGATATATCAGAATTTTACAAAGTTAACATCAGAGGCAGAAATTTTCCAAGTGTTTTCTGCAAAAACGGCGTAAAATGCGTTTGTGGTGCACTGAGATGTTACAAAATTGTTCTGAATGTGGTTTGTCCACTTCAAAAGCACCAATCTGCAACAAATTTTAAAAATCTACGACGACAAAAACAAGGAATTTATTCCCCTACGCTTTCTAAATAACATACGTTTTCACAACACACACAAAGATAGCTGCAGATCTGTAGCGTTATTGTTTTATATAGTAGTCTTGACCATAACAGACTACTATATAAAACCATAACGCTACAGATCTGCAGCTAACACAGAGACTACAATGTATTATCACATAAATCTATAGGAATATCATGCATATAATAAAAAAGCAACAAATGTCTTTTTCAGAGAAGTAAAACGAGAAAGAAGAGACATTCCACCATAGAATGTTAGTTGAGAATTTGTTTGTAATTGCATTTGTGTTTCAAATAAAGTTTTAATCTCCACATAAATGAATGGCGGCCGCTTGAAACTTATCTGGTGGCCGCCAGATTAGTTATTTTTCTTTCTGGCACCTACCGGATTTCATTAATTGATTTTATTTTCCGTATAAATAGCAAAAGGGCATGCCAAAATTCTAGAGGCTTCCTTCAATGTAAGTCGACATTCGAGGACTGTTGAACACACGGTACAGTGCTTTAAAGAATATGACATGTTTCTTACGCTTGCTCTAGTGCCTCGTATAATTTGTAATTTTATTTGCAAAAAATTAAAATATAATGTGATGTTATAAAATAGAATATTTAATAAAATATAATTCGTCTTTTGAAATTTGCTGGTAAAACAACCATTTCCTTAATTTCTATAATTTAATAAAAATAGAAGATGATCTTTGTTTACACAAAATGTCACATAAATAATTTTGTTGCCCGAAATGACATGTATTTTGAAATATTTCTTAAGATTCTCAAATCCAAGAACACCTAATTATTCATCCTGTTACACAACTTCACGGTCACCTAGAAAAGTAAAATGTAAGATAAACGTAAATTATTTATACCTGATTTCATCTTTCACAGATCTTCAATCAGAAAAGAAGATAAAAGATTATTTAACATTGGTTTTATTCGAGAATTATAGGAAGATCAAAGAAAAAAGGTCGAGGCTTCAAATGATTAAAGCAGTTTACAATATTTGAAGGACTTATAGCAATTGATTAAAGCGTAATATTCCAAAACTCAATGTGAAAAATTTAAAGAAGTTTTTATCTTTCAAAAACAACCAAATACACGGTCATTTTTATAAGATAAAAAAGCTTAGGATTTTTAATATTAACGAATTTTGTAAACAACAGACATAACATTTTCTGTCAAAACATTTCATTGAAATAAAACACTTGCAAATAATGGTACACTGTACTTTATCCTGTCAAGAATTCAAATATTCTATAAAAAAAAATCTTTGATTATTAGCCTATTTCTAATAAGAATATCTCTTAAATATATATTAAGCCTGATTAATTTTTCTGAATATAATTGATTTATCATGAAATGTGAAGATCATATTGACCATAAACTTTGCAAAATGCTGACATACGAGATTTATGAAAATCTTTATATTTACTTTTTTGACACTTGCCTTACTTGATTTATAAAGTCATCCAATATAGAACCTGTTCTTTATATCGAGTAAGCTGGAAGAAATTGATAACATATGAAGGTATAAAAGGTATTTTGCCTCACAAATAAGGGAAATTCACGAGAGAAAAAAATAAAATGTCATTTACAAAAAAAAATTCTTAGTTTGCCATTACTATCCTTCTGTAGTAAAAAAAAATCCAGGTATAACCCATCTTTGTCGGAATTTCCAGTTTAATCAAATATGGAGATAAAAAAAAAGATGATGAAGCTCTAATTTGTAATCAGAATGAAATGTGCATACATTTAGTTTTCTGATTTAGTATACACTTAACAAAACTTCTAAGTGTTCACTTTAATAAATGTATTTATTTAAAAACTACTGTATTATAATTAGTTATAATTATAATCGTAATTATAAACCTGTTGTGATCATTATCAAATTTAAAAACTGGTTTCACTAAAAAAAAACATTGGCAAAATGACCATTTAGATAGAAGGGAGAGCCGATGGAATGTTAATTTCTGGACCATCCTTGCACCACGTTGTACTCATTTTTATTTTAGTGTTTAATTGTCCTAGATATATTACTTTTCAAAATGAACACTTTTTAAACAGATTTTCATGTAGGCTGTGCGTCATTTTTCATCGCCAATTTATCACAATTTGAAAGCTTTGGACAAAATTTCACCAGACCGGAAGTGGCCCTGATCTTCGTCTGAGGCCTGTCCTGAAACAGTCTTAGAATCATAAAAACAAACAATATCAATCGTATGAAATGATAAGAAATCGGTGCTCATGACAATCTAATATCAGCTCAAGCAGTTTGAATCATCCTTAAAGCGGTGCACTTACATGCTAAACGCCCAAGGATACTGACCAAACGGTATCTGTGTGATGATCGCTGATCTGAATCCCATTGAACACATTTGGGATTTTTGTAAGGAATGACAACCCCCCTCCACACAATATCAACGGTTTGGAAAAATCTATGCAGTAGGTGTAGCAGCAGATGGCTCTTTTTCCTATTCAGGGGTACATGGTATCCAACAGTAAAGGATGTCTTGCAGTTATCAAAGCAAGTGGTGGTCTTACTCCATAGAGATTATTTTGTGTGAATTTTCATTATGAGGGTACATCATTTCCTTCACACTTTGCTTAAAATTCATTCTTACAAGATACCTCTCATGAAATTTACGCAACAGCGAACTGAAATATGCATCATTAATCATAAATTGAATAAACTACTAGTATTTATTGTATGCATTTGTTCTTTAAAACTTGAAAAATGTTAGGTGAACACTTATTTATATAAGTTTGGTTCAGTGTACTATATTTGCATTTTTATTGCTATGTATCTAATTCTGACTGGATTAAGGGCACTCAAACTATCCTAGTTTTTTTTAAAACACGATTGCTAAGGACGATTTCTTAAGACTTTTGTTGTCTTGGTTCCATGTAAACGGTAGGTGTAATAAAACAGCCAGTTCCAAAGCTATCTTTGGAAAATGTATTACGGAACCCTGGAAACCAACAACAATGAAATCTCTTTAAACGTGATAATCTGTTTTTCTGATGTCCTGAAAATATTAAGTACTTATCTAGTGCCTAAAATTTCCAAAATTTCTCTAGGGTAAGTTTTAGAGGTAAACAACTACATTAGACTTACTCGTCTTTCCCCGGGCAAATTGCTGCACAACAACGATGGAAGAAACCTCTAAAATTTCAAATTTTTTGCAAACCATTATGGCACTGTTTTTCCTCAACCAGGTTGAGAAGTTTTTAATCGTCTAGATTAATGGTATTCTCTCCGTTTCCTATAAACTACATTTTCATGTTTGAGTACCAATCACCACCACCAAAAATAGTAGTACCCAAATATGTAATTTCAGTTCATCAAATAAACGTAACAAAAGGAGAAAAGTGTCTTTATAAAGTTGAAAGTTATATGTATTGGTGTAGAATTATAAACACGTTTTAATTCTCATTTAAACCTGCTTAATGTAGGATCCGCTTCTCAAAGATGCTGCCAACAGTTGCTAAGTACCACACTTTTGGAGAAATCGGTGACAAGTGTAATTGTCTTTTTATTGGGTTTACCTGAAATATCGGACAGGATGTCTTGTCCAGACTACTTGTAATTAAACTATCCACTTCATTCCATGCCTTTTATCTTTCAGAGAGATCAAACAAAAGTAAGTACTTCTGTGGATGTATATAATCTTATTCCTCATTAACAAAAGACCAGAATTCCATGTCTCAATATATAAAGTACTCACAGAAGTTGCTGAACATTTCTTCGTCTTTTATCATTCCACATATTTTATCTTCTAACTTTTACCAATTTAGAAGAGAATGGTTGTAACTGTTATTTACCTCAGAATGGCGGTTCTTGGACTGGCCTTTGGTCAAACTCCAGAACAAGTCCAAAGTCTTTTCCGCAATCTTTTATCAGGTTATGACAGAAAAGTTCGACCAGTTGCAGACCAATCGTTTCCGATGGTTTTGGATGTCAGCTTTAATATAAGAAGAATCATCGGAGTTGATGAAGTGAACGAGAAGCTCGAAACCTCGGGATATTTATAAGTACTGTGGGAGGATGCGATGCTTACATGGGATCCTGAAACTAACGGTGGAATTGAAAGAATATTTTTACCCCAGGTATGTATCACTTTATAAATCTATCGTTAAAAAAGTCCAACTAAACGATATGATTTCTTATCTGAGCAAAACAAACATACAAAGACATCTAAGATTGGATCAGATTCAATTAATGTACTATTGTATGAATGAAAATGAATATTATACATTCATGGACTTTTTTGATTGTAAATATGATTTCGTATTCACCGGGAAAATATAAATATTGACCATGGGGAAGCCGCGAGTCCACAATTGTTTTATTTTATAGTCAGGATTTGAATGAATATGACATTGAATGTTGCATGACGATATGGCATTTTCGTTAACGAGCTTAAGGTATATTGCTGCATAACTAAGGGAAGTTGACAATTGAAAAGTTAAAGCCATCTCGTTTGTCATAAATCTTTGTTGTATATTGGGAAATATCGTATCGACATAAGAATGGAAATAACCATTGTTAATTGACAATACGTCGTCGATATATCTAAATGTCGATTTGAAGACCACGGTAAGTGATTTCTCATTTTCGCAATTAAGATATTGGACAAAATCTGCTTCATTTAAATACTTTTAGCATAGGTTCTCTAATGACCTGGCGCAATTTGTACCTATGGGATTTCCAATAGATTGTTGGAAGACCAAACACCACATGGATATTGTCCATCAGAGACTCAAGCATCTTTCTGATGTCAACTTCAGAGTACTGGTGTGTACTGTCTATGTAATAAAAAAAACCTAGGCCTGGACTTTAATTTATCGTGGGGAATGCCTGTACATGTATATAAAGTTAAAAAGTCGTAAGTTTTAATGCAGTTGTTCTTGGTAAAATTTTATCATTTCAAATTTTCCGAATGTTCCATGTATTTTTAATTATCTACATCTGATTTAACTGGAACCCACTATGTATCTTTGTTTGTAAATGTTTTAATTATGAGTTTTTGAAATCCAATATAGGTTTGACAATTCAAATTCACTCTGGTTGTTCAGAAAATTTAAAATATTCAACTGGCATATGATTTTTAAGAATATCCCAGAAAGTGAATAGAAAAGTAGCTTAGTTAATAATTGCCAAAAGATATTCCAAGAGATTGATGGAAGATCTGGTCTCCAAAGGCTACACAGATATTGATATTTAGTTAGACTATGATTTTATTGTACAACCTTTGGACCTTGAAAAAGACGTTAATGGCAATCTAAAAACCAAGCTCTATAATAAACATGATGACTAAACTTTTCTATCGTCAACTTCCCTTTCTTGTGCATCAACATACCTTCATCACCTGGATACGGAGTTTATATATTTCAGTTTATTCGATACGCGAGAGCATACACTATGTATGAACAATTTCTAAAATGAGATGAATTATTGACAAACAAGTTGATGAAACAAAAAATCAGCAGTATTGTTTAAAGTTATCATTTCGTAAGTTCTATGGTCGATACAATGACCTTGTCAGCAAATACTATTTAGCATTGACTCAAATGCTGACTGACGTTTTTCATACTATTCGTTAGTCCATTATTATACACTGAATTGACGACGGATTTTTCGTTATTTCCCGATCATGACAAGGAGCACACGGCGGGTGTGACCGGTCGGCAGGGGATGCTCACTCCTCCGTGGCACCTGATCCCATCTCCAATGTTTCGGAGGTTCGTGTTTGCTCTGCTTCTGTTTTGTATTGTTTCATGGAATTTGATCTTGAATACTGTTCGTTGTCTCAAGGTTGCTTCTTGTAGGAATCTTTCATTTACTTGATCTTGACCAATTTTAAGGAATGAAACAATTTTATCTTTTTTGCTAGGACATATAGCCTATTATGAATATCAATAATACATGCAATTTTTTGTGTTGTGTCGATATCTATAGGTATTATAATTATACTTGTTGTCCAAATTATTCAGTATTCTGAATAATGATTGTTTAAACCAAAAGTATTAAATGTAATCATCTGTATCTTTCTTTTTCCAGAGTTCCATTTGGATACCAGATCTGGTACTCGGTAATGGATTTAAAAAGTTTGAAGAGTTTGGAGGAAGTTTTTATTTTGTAGACATTCTGAGCTCAGGATATGTATTATGGCAGCCTTTTGAAGTATTTGAAAGTCACTGCGCCATCGATACAACTTACTTTCCGTACGATAAGGAAGTTTGCGGGATTGAATTCCGTATTTGGAGTTCGACCGTTCATGCTGTAGATATTCGCATATCTTCTGAAGGAGTCGATCTTTCTGGTTACAAGGAAATTTGCGTTTGGAAAATAACACATATAGAAGCTAAAGTAGGCGAAGATACAGAGGGATCTAAGGTCACATTTTATCTCCATATGAAGAGGAAGTCTCTATACTATGTACTCAATATTATACTGTAGTTCCTATCTTGTTTCTCGGATTTCTTACAATGCTTGTTTTCGTTTTACCCGTTGACAGTGGGGAAAAGATGTCGTATGCGATGACTGTCTTTCTGTCGTTTGCCGTTTTCCTCACCATCATTAATACCCAATTGCCTGTTAGTTCAGACAGTACCTCTGTTTTAAGTTTTTATACTTTACATCAGAAGTCGATAGGTGTATTGATTTTGGTTATCACGGCCTTGTAAATTCGTCTACACCACAGAGATGCGACAGTTCCAGTATCCAGAGCATTTGAAATACTGGTGAAGTTCAAAAAATGCATGACGTGTTCAAAATCTTTTCCATCATGAAAAAATGCCGTTGGATCTCTGACGACTTCAGAAGACCAAGCAAGTAATAACCTAGAAACAAGTTGTAAAAAATGGCCAGAGAGAAAAGTTTAATGGAAGGGTGTTACGGCTGCTTTAGATTCCGTTGCTTTCCACTTCTTCCTGAATGTGTATGTTATTTTAACGTTCATTTTATTTCTTTTAATTGCATATTAATGCTGATTTTATTCTGTTTGAAGAAAAACCATTGGATCTCAAATGGAATTGAATTTTCAGTGAAAACAATACATACCGGTACTAAGTATATGTTACATTCTAAATATTATTTAAGGTTCGTTATCTTCTTTTCATTAAACTACGATATTTTGATTGTAGTTCTGTCTTTTGATGATAAAACAATAATACAAACTTCACTTCAGGTTTTTATTTGCCTTTTATTCTTTCAATACTTTATCTAATTCTTCTTGCTGTTACAAATAACTTATCGACGCATTTTTTAGATATTGAAATATGAATATTTGTTATTCGTTTCGTTTTAATTTTTTTTAAAAAGAAATATAAGGTTTGGACTCGTTGAAATATGGTGGAATACAAGACTGAGCAGATGATTTGCAATATCAATAATCACGGATTCGAGCCAGTATTCTGGTGTGGAAGAATTCATATATGGACATTTCTTGACTTTTTCAATTAGAATTTTTAAAACTGTCAAATTGGTAGCGTAAAATTTGATGCAAATAAAAAACCTTATAATTATAAGATTGTAGTGAATCAAAGGAAATATCATGTTTATTGATGAGCGATCCTGTGGACTGAAAAGATTCCCAATGCTATCAACATTGTCATTGCGTCCTTATGGAAAGGCCGTGGCTATTTATATTTCTAATTTAATATGTTTCTTCTTCTCAACGGAAAGGTGCACTCAGTGATGAGGAATTTGTATTCATTGATACGATAGAATGATAAGGCAAATTAAAGCGAGTAAAAAGAAGTTGTGGTCCTCATTGCTTATTTGAAAACCATAATATGTAGATAGAGCATTCCACGGTTGAATTTAGTTTTAAATCAAGTCAGCCAAAACAAGACTAAATGACAAATGACACTTTACGAGATATTAATATTTGTATGAAGTAAAACCTTTCGGTTACAAAGAGTTTGACATCGATTTACTAAAATTAACCTTGTTTACAATTAATAACTATCGTTAGGTAAAATAAAGTTCGATACAAACTTTTACGAAATTTTTTTTCACACTGAATTGTCGACGGGTCTTTCTTTTAAGGTCCCGATCATAACGTGGACCAATCGGAATCTATGACTTGTCAACAGTAAATGATTATGCCTCTATGTCAACTGATCCCACCACCCACGGTTTTAGAGGTCGGTGTTTACTTTAAGTATACAGTATCAGTCAACAATCAACTCAATGATTAATTGCAATTGCTGCATTTGCAGCATAAAATATATACTTGGCGATATGCTGACTTTGAACGAGACGGATTTTTATTGTTATATCAACTTATTTGTTAATTCTTTCCTCATTTTAAATGTTTCCGGAAAATTGTTCTCTCCAATAGCCAATTCTATTTAACTTAATTGATTCTAAATTTAAAGAAAAAAAAGAAACCATATGATCATGGGTTAATAATTTTAATCAATCCAAAATGTACAATTTCATTTTCTTCAAAAAGAGATTCTCCTCTAAAAATAAAAATGTAAACATATGCCAAGATCGAATATGGACACTGAAAATAATTTATTACATTTAAAAAATCGAAAAGAAATCTTCGTGTAAATATCAGATCCGCGTTCTTACATTCGTCATTAGACATTCTGCTCACGCATTCTGTGACCTAAACAAAAATATAATAAAAAAACAGTATCTTTTCTGTTGGAATCAGTTTACAAATAATCACTCATTACTGCACAATGAAAATTGCATATTCAGTTTATTGTTTTGAAAAATTTCACATGTATGTTTTATTAATAATGTTCAGTACCGTGATTTACTCTGTCGTGCAGCAGGTATAGACACCAAACCAGCATAACCAATCCAGTGGTGATTGTAACAAGAACTCTGATTTGAGCAAGAAAAAGTGCAATATGTATCAACAAAATTAAACAAACTCACAAAACCGGTTTCATATCAATGTATATATCTGAAATTACTTACATGGGTTTTTGGATTGTGTTAAAAGCATAAAACAATCTTTGATGGTCTTCCTCTACAAATATAAATATTTCAATACTGACATGGTTTTACATGATTTTATATTTCAATTTAAAATTTTTTTATTATATGAGATATCTGCTAGTGTAAATTTTCTCCAGTAATAAAAAAAACAGAAAGTCATACCTGGTTGCTTTCTCTGTTTGGTTTCATTTATCTGAACCAAGCTGCAGATTCAAGAAATTGTCAGATAATGATTTTTTTAACCACAAACATGATTTATAGAATTATTGAAGTGGTTTTTTTATAGATATATTTTAAAGCTAAATATTAGGTTGTTAGGTTCTTTTTCCTGTGTAAGACTGATGAATAATGACCATGAAAAAATATCGTACCGTTTGCAATTGCACGGGTCATGCCCGAAGTAGCCTCTGGCAGTATCACATCTACATCTCAATCTGCAGCCAGTCTTAGGGAATGTTGTGGATAAAGTTGCTTCTATATCAATTTTAAAAGTTTTGTATGAAATGTTTGATATTGTAAGGATAATCAAAAAAGATATTTATCATAAATGCAATTAAGACAGTTGATACCCTACTTATTCTTTTATGATATGAAGATTTTTCTTTATAGTACTGAAGTATTTAAATTCAAAAAGTAAAAAATTAAAGTGATAGACATCTTTAAAAAAAAATCACCGAAACTTTACTTATTATCGTAGGAATTAGAAATTTTGCATAAGTGTTATATTCGTTCTTTATAAAATGTTGATGAATTTTCATGAAAATATCTCCGTCCTTTATGGAGTAAATGTAATTGTCTCAGTAATTTCCGAACAACCCTCGTATTCGCCAGTAAAGAGATTACAAGTTACTTACATTCTCAATATTAATAGCGACTGCTCTATTTCTGATGAAAACATTAATTTAAAAAAGTAGCATGTATTGATTAGGTCAATAAAATCGATTAAAGTAGGTTGTGTACCAGGTATAATCTAAACACCAAAATCGACAAAAAGATTCTTTTTACTAGAAATATAGCGAGTAGCTTCAAAAGGATTAAAAATCTACATTTCAAACTGCACAAGTACAATTGAAGTACAATTCTTATACCGGTATTTAAAATGCAATATGTGATATTATTATATGATTGAATAATTTCCATCTCTCTGATTGGCTGAGATCCAACTATGTTAGAAAAATACTACGTTGTATTGACTTGCACGTTACGTTCAAGGTGAATACAAGGATTTATTTCCTCTACATTGATCTAAGAATAGATTGGGAAATTCCAAATTGATACAAATTGTTTTGGGATGCTATTTAAACGACTATATGACTTTTTTTCATGTGAACAAAACTTAAGCGAATATCTATTTTCGGGCGAAGGTGGTAAGAGGTGATGCAGGGACCCCTCCAACATTTTTACTGAACAACAATTTTTATTTTTTGGCAGTCAGTTTTCTCTGATAATACCCCTTACTTTTAATATCTATTCTATAAAAAGACTGACATTTTATATTTTTTACATGGCAACTAAAATTGATTAAAAAAAACATTTCAAATTGATGCGACTAGTAAGGTTTATTTACATTTAAATTCCGTTTCCCTTTTGTATTTGGCTAGGACTTAATTAAATGCAAACAAGTAATGAGCTGTATCTTTTATCAGTGAATCATATAATAAAACAATTATTGTTGTTTTTCGGTCAACACAATGATTTAGCCATCTTCGAAGTACAATATTCACCTCGCCCTTCGGGCTCAGTGAATATTGTACTCCTCAGATGGCTAAATCATTGTATTGACCTCAAAAACAACAATAATTGTATATTATGATATGAAATTATGCCAGCCAAATCATACCAAACGTTTTATGCTTTAGTTGAATGAATTAAAAAGAAATATATCTGCTTGACCAATGCTAACCTCTTGATATAATTGAGGACAGAATCAAAAAGGCTGTAAAAATCGATAACTTCAAAAATAATTCTTTAAAAAAGTGACCAATCTGATTCAACAATATTACCACTTGTATAACTACATTCAACCCAAAGAACAGGAATATTACCCCTACGTACAGCGAGTCATCTCAACATCATTCTACAGACTGAAAAGAAAATGTCTACAGTACTGGAAAATACAAATTCATTAATAGTAAAAGACAACCTAAAACATAGGTAATCAGAGATTACAGAGCTCACCTCAACGAATGTTGTCTTTAAGTAAGGCAAAGTCACACATTTAACCAACAAAAAGTGTACATAGTAAAACTAAATACAGCGTAATAAGAATGACATGTATTTATATTTATATATGTACATGAACCGCATTCTATACTTTCGTTTTAAAAGATTAAAAAATAAATCAAGGTAAAAATGATATGCATACAGGTAGATTTAAAATTTAATTTGAGTTTACCGACATTTTTTATCTATCTTTATATTCATCTGACTTGAAGTGTAAATATACTTAAATTATATAAATAAAGATATTGTTTTAAATTTTATGAACATACCTTTTTGACTCAGGTATTTCCAAAGGTAATTCATATTATATATAGATATACGTAATGGTACACTGTAGAAATGCAACAGAAAGAAAAGCACAAAACGAGACTACTTTTTGTGATTCGATTTAATGATGATTTTTAAAGATATCTAAATCACAAATAAACTTATTGCCATGTGAATGATAAACACGAACGCTGATTTTTATTTCATTGTCCATTAATTGTCGATAATCCTGTTAACAGACATACACAAAACTCAGAAGAAGACCAAATTCAGAGCAAAAGATTCTTTACACCATGAACAATTTGATATTAATGAAAAAAGGGGAAAATAACGAGAAAAGTTATTTTTTTAAGTGTTGAAGGAATATCAAAAAAATAAACAAATAAAAAAAATGTGGGACTAAAGCACATGCTCGCTCGATCATGTACACAGGACGGCATAAACAGTGTTTTTAAATGATGCACTCGTGTATTATTGAAATATATTTTATAAAAGAATATTATAAACATAATTAAATACTACAGTAAATAAATTGTTTATTATTGAAACTTTTGTTGTAATGTGAACAAACACTTTTAGAAATAGGTCTTTTTGGAAATTAATATAAGGTTTCAAAATATGTAAAAGAACAGGAAAATGTACACCCCAATGTAAAGTAACGTACATAGATTATGAAATTGAGCCCTTAATATTTCCGGTATTATAGACAACCATGTTATTCGGTGATCATTGAAATTTATTTTGATAAGTAAATTAACAATTAAAGAAATGTTTCATTTGTATAGAAGTCGCTAAGTATTCAGATATTTAGTACTACCCTTCTTTAACTATAGTGTAAGAGATTCCATTTTTTTCAGCTGATACACCAAACTTAAAACAGTAAAATTCGTGGGTCTATGAAAAAAGAAATTTTTGCTAGAAACTGATATGTCTGATAAAAAAAAATAAAATAGATATAAACCCAATAATCTTTCAATATATAAAAAAAATTAGTCATAGTTATTCATTTTAATGACATCTGACGAAAAAACCACAATTTTTCAAATTTTAATTCCATAATTCAATGAAAAAATAATTGTCTATATATTTGAGTATGCGATGAAATCCAAAGTACATGTATATTTCAATGTGTATTTCAAAGTGAGCGAGAGATACCTAAGTTTCTTTGATTTATTAATTGACTGATCAATGCTATTATTGATTTGAATTTATTAATAATGTTTGAGAAATTGATTGATTGATTGATAATTTGATTGATTAATACATTGATGCATTGAAAAATTGAGTGATTTATTGATATTTCAGATAAAATCCAAAAGTTGAATACATATCTACATGTAAAGATTATGTCGTCTCATCGATTTGGTGGACTAAAGCTGAGTTGAATTATAATTTGATTTTTGATAAATATTGTCAATGGGAATACGAATACTTTGTCCTACCGCTAAATGTCGTTTCACAGAACAGAACTGAATGTTTGTGATGAGTAAAGCATGCAAAAACGTTAGTAAATTTCAGATTTAATTCCCCAATTCCACATTAAGCTGCTTTTCCTGTTAGCTCCCCACTTAGCTAAATGTCGATAACCTTATGAAAGAGTTCAATCTTGATAACAGCGTTTAATCATAGGGTATTTTAAATTCTTCTTTCCCATCAACTGACAAATTAAACATCTCTTTTTCCACTTTAAAAGTATTCACATGATTTACCATGCTGTACGTAAAAAATATTTTGTCTTTTAATATTCAACACTAGTTTAAGACAATTCGTTATTAAACAGAAAATGACTGTGGTTGCTGTGATTTATCTCACTATTGCAGTTCTTGGACATGCATCTGGGCAGACTCCACAACAGGTTAAAAGTCTTATCACTGATTTGTTTTCTAGTTATGACAAGAGGATCCGGCCAGTGTCTGACCAGTCATTACCGGTGATTCTAGACGTCAGCTTAAATCTCATCAGCATCATCGGAGTAGATGAAGTGAACGAAAAGCTGGAAACCTCGGGATATCTAACAGTACAGTGGCAGGATTCCATGCTTACATGGGATCCTGCACTCAACAATGGCATTGAAAGAATATTTTTGCCCCAGGTTGGTATTTACCCTATATTTTTATAAACGGAAGGTTAATGATAACAAAGATATACATACATTTCTACTCTCTGGATTCATAACTTACTTGCAGACATTTTACTTTGTATCAAGATTTCAGTTCGTTTTGCAGGGGATACAAACAACACATGTTTCACTTAAAAAGAAACAAGTTTATTAAAGTTTTGGTATTTCAAAGATCTTATTACGCTGTATTTAGTTTTACTTAATATTTTTCAGCAAAGTAAAAGAAGATGAACGACAGTCTCTGGATTGGAGAGAATTTATCATGGTTAAAAACTACAATAGCACCTTTGTTGTGCATATTGTTTACTTTTAAAGGCATTTTGGCGACACACAACAATGGATTTAAATTGTTGTAAGTGATAGATATCTTAAAACGCAGTTTGAGCATGTCTGAAACAAAAAAGAAAAAAAAACTAAGTTTGAATGTTATACCACTCCAATTTATCGATGGATACTTTCAGTGAACAATTGATTCCAATGAGAAAAGGAACTGTTTACTATTCGTGAAGGGATAAACAGCTGGAAAAACATAGCTTTAAATATGCACTTTTTTCTGTAGGTCTTTGCTTTCGTCTGGAAGTCTTACCAAGATAGTATGTTCCGCCATAGTCATCAAGGTATTTGATTTGAAATGAATCACGTTCGAAATTTTATTGGGAATTGTTACTTTGTAACATTAAGTTATTTGTTTGTTGTAGGTTTTGTTTGATATGGTTTGTTTGATCCTTAATGTCAGCTTCGTCCGACGGAAGGTCTTCAAACCTTACAAAACTAAGAAACTTACTATCATCGTCACAATGTTCATGGTAGGTTATCATTTGTTGTGTTGTCCAACTATTATTGTACAATATTCAGCTTCAGCACCAACCAGCAGATCATATTATAGGGCCTATTCTTGAATATTGAATATTAATTAAGGTATCAGCATAATATACTAGTGAAAGAAAAATTAAAGCTGACGATCATTTATGCTTGCTATCTTCACATCTTCAATTAACTAAGCATTTCTTAAGAACATCATTTCTTAGGAACATAATATCAAACATGGTGAGTATACTCGTTAACGTTGTAGGAATACTTTTTTCAGACTTTCTCCACTGCTGATTGTCCGGAGGGTTTATATCGCCATGATGGACTGAATGGGACCACTGTTTGCTGTAAAGGTGTAACATGTGCTCCAGGTCATTAAGATGAAACAATAAAATAAAAATAAAAAACCAGACAATTCAATACATTAAAATAAAACCAACATGGTTTAAATCAAGTTTCTGTCGTGCACGTACATTTGCAGAACCCTTATTGGTAGACAAATGACAAATATGACAAAGAATTGAATGAGAAATGAATGCAACTCAGAATAGTATTCTTATGTTTTTATTATGATTTTGTTACCGTAGGATCTTACGTTCGAACTTGTTCAGTGAACAAAACAGAGGATACTTGTCAGCCATGTCCATCCCAAACTTACCTATTGGATCCTACAAATTCTGGCTTTCCAATCCCTTGTTTTGAAGATGATTGTCCTCCAGGTATTTTTTTAAAGATGTCTATCACTTTAATTTTTTACTTTTTGAATTTAAATACTTCAGTACTATAAAGAAAAATCTTCATATCATAAAAGAATAAGTAGGGTATCAACAACTTTGTATCAAGATTTCAGTTCGTTTTGCAGGGGATACAAACAACACATGTTTCACTTAAAAAGAAACAAGTTTATTAAAGTTTTGGTATTTCAAAGTTAGACAGCATTGCTCGACCATTAAACCCTTGAGTCCTCAAATGATAACTGTCATTGTAACTTGTTATTCTATCCTTATATTGACTCTAGATTTTTGTCTTGCAGAACGAAATTTGGAAACCAGATCTGGTACTCGGTAATGGTTTTAAAAAGTTTGAAGAGTTTGGAGGAAGCTTTTATTTTGTTGATATTCTGAATACAGGTAATGTATTATGGCAGCCTTTCCAGGTATTTGAAAGTCACTGTGCCATCGATACAACTTACTTTCCGTACGATAAAGAAGTCTGTGAGATAGTGTTCCTTGTTTGGAGTTACACCGTTTTTGATGTAGAAATTCGTAAATCTGCTGAAGGAGTCGATCTTTTTGGCTTCAAAGAAAGTGGCGTTTGGGAAATAACACACACAGAAGCCAGAGTAAGCAAAGACTCGGTAGAATCGAAGGTCACGTTTTCAATCCATCTGAAGAGAAAGCCTTTATACTTTGTACTCAATATCATAGTTCCTATCCTGTTCCTCGGATTGCTCACAATTCTTGTTTTCGTTTTACCCGTTGACAGCGGGGAAAAGATGTCCTATGCGATGACCGTATTCCTGTCTTTTGCTGTTTTCCTTACCATCATCAACACTCAGTTACCCGTTAGTTCAGACAGCACGTCTGTTTTAAGTTTTTACCTTTTACTTCAAATGTCAATGGGCGTATTGATTTTGGTAATAACGGCCTTGCAAATTCGTCTTCACCACAGAGATGCAACTGTTCCATTATCAAGAGTGTGTAAAATAATTGTTAATTTCGAGAGATGCTTAAAGTGCTATAAGTCTTGTCGATCATCGAAGTCTTCCACATCTCCTTTAAAATCAGACAAGGAAAAGCAAACTGACAATTGTCTGGAACCGCCTGGGGAAAATTTACAGGAAACCAATGATTGTGAATGGAAGGACGTAGCATCCGCAATAGACTCCTTGGCTTTCTGGTTCTTTTTGATATTGTACCTTAGTCTAACGGCACATTTATTCCTCTCGATCGCAACATAAACTCAGGAAAACTGTTTAAGTAAATATTCTTCTGCAATTTTAATTCTTATATCGTGTTGAATGTGAAGAATGTACTAATGTTTTATAGTTGATTTTTATTGCTACATGTATTCAGTCATGTATTTCACTGACTTTGATAACAAAGAATTTTCCATCAAAAAATCTTATTTCAAGGGAATTAAATAGAAGCTTGGAATATTTTTTTTCAAAACCGGGAAAAGGGTTAGAATACAAAATACGTAAAATGACCCTTTCTTTTTTTCATTTAATTCTAAGATTTAGATTACAAAGTAGGGGGGTTAAGGCTGTTTATTTTTATTTTTGTAAACAATTACCTTCAAATAAATTTTAGAATTGTATACAGTTATTTAAAAAGAAAATAATAACACATTTTTTATACATTAAAAAAGTTTTATTTGCATGTTTTATCTTTATTTTTGGATAACAAAACAGAAATATAATTTATTTTTGTATTACAGAATTAGCAAACATACAAGTTATATATGGTTAATGGGCATTGGATTTGAATTAGCGCTATTTGAAATAGAAAAATTCATACCATATCTATTTTATAATGGCATTTTTGGATTACATTACGATTCGTATGCTTGTGAATATAGCATAATTGTACATACATGTATATAGTTTTCTATGTTTTTTTTTATATTTACCTTCCCATAATGTTTTTAACCTCCAAATGTACAATCTTGTCAAGTTATTTTACCATTAAAGGTATAAAGGAGTGAAAGGTTTGAAATAATTTGATGATTAATAATTCAATATCTATTGAACAATGTCATGTACTTTTGGCAGTTTCTAAAAGAAATAAGTTAACGTGAACTTGAACCCAATGTAAATCTAATTCAATATAGTATCATTATCTTTTATGCAACAAGAGTTGAAAAAAGACACCATACTGTTTGTTTTAATATTTGGAATTTTTACTAGAAAAAGACGTTAAAGGTGATCGAACAACAAAGCTGTATGATAAACGTAATAATGGTCAACTTCCCTACATTCCCTCAAGTATGGACCAATGCACCCTGATCACCTGCAAATGAGATTTATCTATCTTTCAATTAATTCGATATGCAAGATCATGCTTTAACAGCTGTTTAAATATGATCGATTTCTAAAACAAGGCAGTCCATGGACAATATATGACAAATGGGTTGATGAATATGAAACAAATAAGTCGATTCGATGACCTTGATAGCAAATGCAACCTATCTTCATGTCAATTAATGCAATTAATACAATTTCCATACTAATTGTTTGGCCAATATTTACGCCCTATTAGTCGGCGGATTTTTTCCTTGGTTCCCTATTATGACAGAGAGCACAGGTCAGGTTTGACCTGTCGGCAGGTGATGTTTATTCTTTCATGGCACCTGATCCCACCTCTGATGTATTAGGTACCCGTGTTTGCTCTGTTCCTGATTTGTATTGTTTGATGGACTTGAATTATCTCCATGTATTTCATTCTTGACTTTAGAAAAAATGTCTTTAAAGCTGCACTGTTAACATTTGAAACAGCATAATAAATTCTTCAATTTGTGTTAAAAAATAATTTGTTATTTTAAGCTTCTTGTAGGAAAAAAGAAGTAAAATGATATATAAACGGCTGTTTACTCATGATTGAGTGATTATTGTTGTCAATTTTGTTATCGAATTACTTTACAAGTGTAAATTAGTTTAGGTAGATTAAAATATACCACCCGTCGTGACGACGACCGGAGGATAAACTTAAAATAAAATGGCGAATTTAGTAATGGGGGCAATTTACGTCGATATTTATTGCTCATCCATCTTTACCAGAGCATTATCCTTTCTGACCAAGTCGCATTAAAGGTCGTGGCAGATTTAATCCTCCATATCTAAGCTATTTGAATTTATTCCTAATTTTTAAAAAGACTTACGGCTCTCATGTTTAATGTTAAACTTTTTTGATATATGATAACTCATACTATACTGGGTTTCTAAACTACATATTAAAATCCTTACAAACAAAAAGTGGCTCTAGTAAATGTATATAACATTTTTCCGGTACACGAATTCCTTCTGGCATTCAACAATATTTCTCCTTTCAAGAACCCTTCGCATCTGCCTCTCCTAATTTGTCAACGATCTCACTTATAAGGACAAAAGACGCGCAGTAACTCATACTACGTGTGCTGCAAATTCCACTATTCATTAAATCTTTTAAGTAAACGTAAAAAAATCATTTTTCAACTCTTGTTGCATAAAAGATAATGATACTATATTGAATTAGATTTACATTGGGTTCAAGTTCACGTTAACTTATTTCTTTTAGAAACTGCCAAAAGTACATGACATTGTTCAATAGATATTGAATTATTAATCATCAAATTATTTCAAACCTTTCACTCCTTTATACCTTTAATGGTAAAATAACTTGACAAGATTGTACATTTGGAGGTTAAAAACATTATGGGAAGGTAAACTGGTCTTGTAAACCAGGGGTCGTGAGTTCGATCCTCACTGGGGGCTTTTTGATTGGAATTTTTAATGCAAGGGTAAAAACATGAAAATAATTTCACACATATACACACACACCCTCACATACATAAATAGGCAGAGGAGATTACTTTTTTGACCACGCCTGATTAATGTAAATCGACTTTACAGCTCAACGCACTTTCTTAGCTCATATGGTTTTTCGCACAAATTAAGGTCACATTGTTATTATGCGTAATTGTGTAACGAGTCAACAAAATATATATAAAAAGTGATATCTTACTTAACTTAAAACATAATTCACACATAATTATTGGTAGGGTTTCGATATACTCTTGGCGTATGGATTGTGATAGTTCCCTAATGGTTTTTCGTGGTTTCTCGTCAAATGTAGCCGTCTATGTACCGTGTTCTTTGCCTAGCATTGACTCATAAACAGTGCAAATCATGTAATTTTTATATTTCTATACCATAAAATAACTCTACAGAGTGCAAGATGATAATAGCATTTCTCATTTGTTCGACAGCTTTTCATGTTAAAAAGCTGGCATTTTTAAGGGTTAATTTACTTTGTGAATCAAACATCATGAAAGTTGGATCCGACCGCAAAATTCGAAAGTTTCATACCGTAAATGTAAAATAATTCTTTTTATCAAAGGCAACAATTTAAATAATATGTACTATTTTAAAAGATGAACAAAATTTTTTTATCCTGTATTTTGGCATGATTTCTTTATGCAGCATTGTTAATTTTCGGTGCTACATTTCGACAAAATCACGAAGAGAATGGAATGTGTGCACAGTACTTTGAAAAATTTTACCTTTAAGATGACAATTTGATAAATTCAACTTAATAGTATCAAAGAAAGCTGGGTAATTTTAATTTGCAAAAACCCATGGTAAAATCATAAAGATGTAACATCATATCATTTATCAATAAAGTCCATTTAAAACATCGACTTTAAAACTTTTAGATTTTTGAATTTGAAGAATATGTACCTTAAACATGAGATATTAAATATATATTAGGGCTATGTCTCGTATCAAAGGTCAATAATGTTCATTTTATTTAAAAAAAAAAGTGCCCTTAATTTGTGCGAAAAACCATATGAGCTTAGAAAGTGCATTGATCCGTACATGTTAAATACTGACTACACATTCATAGATTACATACTGTAATCAGAATCATATAAAAAAATATTCCAGGGGGAACAGTTTGGTGTATGTGAATGAACAATTAGCACCAAGAGGAGGTAAATCCCCATGTCAATGAAGATACAAGATACAAGATACAAGATTTTATTAATCCAATTTGGGCCCCCGGAGGAGCAAAAAGATTTACAAATAGAAGGAGGAGGATCCAAATGATAGAACAAGCATGATGATGATATTACAAATAAAGAGCAATTGTTAAAAAAAAATGTCGCATCTCTGTGGTGTAGACGAATTTACAAGGCCGTGATAACCAAAATCAATACACCTATCGACTTCTGATGTAAAGTATAAAAACTTAAAACAGAGGTACTGTCTGAACTAACAGGCAATTGGGTATTAATGATGGTGAGGAAAACGGCAAACGACAGAAAGACAGTCATCGCATACGACATCTTTTCCCCACTGTCAACGGGTAAAACGAAAACAAGCATTGTAAGAAATCCGAGAAACAAGATAGGAACTACAGTATAATATTGAGTACATAGTATAGAGACTTCCTCTTCATATGGAGATAAAATGTGACCTTAGATCCCTCTGTATCTTCGCCTACTTTAGCTTCTATATGTGTTATTTTCCAAACGCAAATTTCCTTGTAACCAGAAAGATCGACTCCTTCAGAAGATATGCGAATATCTACAGCATGAACGGTCGAACTCCAAATACGGAATTCAATCCCGCAAACTTCCTTATCGTACGGAAAGTAAGTTGTATCGATGGCGCAGTGACTTTCAAATACTTCAAAAGGCTGCCATAATACATATCCTGAGCTCAGAATGTCTACAAAATAAAAACTTCCTCCAAACTCTTCAAACTTTTTAAATCCATTACCGAGTACCAGATCTGGTATCCAAATGGAACTCTGGAAAAAGAAAGATACAGATGATTACATTTAATACTTTTGGTTTAAACAATCATTATTCAGAATACTGAATAATTTGGACAACAAGTATAATTATAATACCTATAGATATCGACACAACACAAAAAATTGCATGTATTATTGATATTCATAATAGGCTATATGTCCTAGCAAAAAAGATAAAATTGTTTCATTCCTTAAAATTGGTCAAGATCAAGTAAATGAAAGATTCCTACAAGAAGCAACCTTGAGACAACGAACAGTATTCAAGATCAAATTCCATGAAACAATACAAAACAGAAGCAGAGCAAACACGAACCTCCGAAACATTGGAGATGGGATCAGGTGCCACGGAGGAGTGAGCATCCCCTGCCGACCGGTCACACCCGCCGTGTGCTCCTTGTCATGATCGGGAAATAACGAAAAATCCGTCGTCAATTCAGTGTATAATAATGGACTAACGAATAGTATGAAAAACGTCAGTCAGCATTTGAGTCAATGCTAAATAGTATTTGCTGACAAGGTCATTGTATCGACCATAGAACTTACGAAATGATAACTTTAAACAATACTGCTGATTTTTTGTTTCATCAACTTGTTTGTCAACCAATATACAACAAAGATTTATGACAAACGAGATGGCTTTAACTTTTCAATTGTCAACTTCCCTTAGTTATGCAGCAATATACCTTAAGCTCGTTAACGAAAATGCCATATCGTCATGCAACATTCAATGTCATATTCATTCAAATCCTGACTATAAAATAAAACAATTGTGGACTCGCGGCTTCCCCATGGTCAATATTTATATTTTCCCGGTGAATACGAAATCATATTTACAATCAAAAAAGTCCATGAATGTATAATATTCATTTTCATTCATACAATAGTACATTAATTGAATCTGATCCAATCTTAGATGTCTTTGTATGTTTGTTTTGCTCAGATAAGAAATCATATCGTTTAGTTGGACTTTTTTAACGATAGATTTATAAAGTGATACATACCTGGGGTAAAAATATTCTTTCAATTCCACCGTTAGTTTCAGGATCCCATGTAAGCATCGCATCCTCCCACAGTACTTATAAATATCCCGAGGTTTCGAGCTTCTCGTTCACTTCATCAACTCCGATGATTCTTCTTATATTAAAGCTGACATCCAAAACCATCGGAAACGATTGGTCTGCAACTGGTCGAACTTTTCTGTCATAACCTGATAAAAGATTGCGGAAAAGACTTTGGACTTGTTCTGGAGTTTGACCAAAGGCCAGTCCAAGAACCGCCATTCTGAGGTAAATAACAGTTACAACCATTCTCTTCTAAATTGGTAAAAGTTAGAAGATAAAATATGTGGAATGATAAAAGACGAAGAAATGTTCAGCAACTTCTGTGAGTACTTTATATATTGAGACATGGAATTCTGGTCTTTTGTTAATGAGGAATAAGATTATATACATCCACAGAAGTACTTACTTTTGTTTGATCTCTCTGAAAGATAAAAGGCATGGAATGAAGTGGATAGTTTAATTACAAGTAGTCTGGACAAGACATCCTGTCCGATATTTCAGGTAAACCCAATAAAAAGACAATTACACTTGTCACCGATTTCTCCAAAAGTGTGGTACTTAGCAACTGTTGGCAGCATCTTTGAGAAGCGGATCCTACATTAAGCAGGTTTAAATGAGAATTAAAACGTGTTTATAATTCTACACCAATACATATAACTTTCAACTTTATAAAGACACTTTTCTCCTTTTGTTACGTTTATTTGATGAACTGAAATTACATATTTGGGTACTACTATTTTTGGTGGTGGTGATTGGTACTCAAACATGAAAATGTAGTTTATAGGAAACGGAGAGAATACCATTAATCTAGACGATTAAAAACTTCTCAACCTGGTTGAGGAAAAACAGTGCCATATGGGTTTGCAAAAAATTTGAAATTTTAGAGGTTTCTTCCATCGTTGTTGTGCAGCAATTTGCCCGGGGAAAGACGACCTGTCAATCAAGTGCATGAAGGTCCATCATTGGATGTTGGAACTTGATTGACAGTTACTTAATGGTCCCTGTGTATACCCTGTACACCTTGATTGGGACTCGTGGTGACCTTCCAATTAACTCTTGATCCTTTGATGTTTACTGAACAGTGGACACAGTACATACAGAATTACTTATTACTGTGATTTTTTTTTTAGATTGGTGATATATGAATTAAATATACATTTAGCATGTTTAGTATTTGAAAGGATACTAATATGATATGCATTTTTAAAACAAAAAAATAACATTTGCTACATCAAACTTTTTTTAAAGGAAATTTCGATATTATTTTTAATATGCGAAATGGTAAACCTAAAGTGGAAATGTTATTGATAAAGTTCAGAGCAGTACTGTGTGAAGTTATTAGATTAAAAATAATACATACATTTTCCTTTTTTATTCAGATTGTAATGTAGTTCACACAGCTTACTTTTCATTTGATCAATAGATCCTGGAGATGAATGAATTAAGTCTAATTTGGTTGTTACAAGAGGTGTTTTCTTTAAAATAACACATACAATTACTGTGTATTATTGCCTATGAGATGTATTTCTCTCGACTTCAATAAACTGAACTGAAATTACATCTAAAACAATCTTTGTTTTAAATATTTGAATTTAAAGTATGATATTATAATAACTTATTTTAATTGGGTAGGGGTGTTTTCAAACAGTCATAAATAAATCAATATATAATTGTAAAAAAAAAAACGTTTTACTAATACTAATATTAAAATTGTCTCAAATCCCCAACACAGGTAGAGTTTGACATCTGGGTATTTCATTGTATATTAAATCACTTCCTGTGTATAGGGATTAGGAGACAGATAACCACAGGTAGACTGCTAGCCCCAAAGGCATTCACACCTGTACAAAATAAGCCCCTCCCTCATCTGGAATTTACCACCCGGTAAAAAATTTCTGCCTTTAAATCAAGTATAAAAACGAAGGCCTTACAATTGACTATAGAATTTAAGAAATTATTACTTTAAACGAAACTGCTGCTATTCTTGTCATCTTGTTTGTCAATAATTTACCTCGTTTCAGAAATTGTTCATACGTAGAGCATGCTCTTGTGTATCGAATCAACTGAGATATATAAACTCCGTATGCGGGTGATGAAGGTATATTGCTGCACAAGAAAGGGAAATTGACGATAGAAAAAAATAAAGTCATCACGATTATCACAGAGCTTGGTTGTTAGATAACCATTATCGTCTTTCTCAAGTAAAGTATCCCAATAGGAAACAGTTGTGTCATACTCTGTGGTATCTTTTATCACCAGGACACTTACAGTATATCGTTTCAACATAAGAATGGAAATAACCATAATGTTGTTAATTTACAATACGTCGTCGATATATCTAAATGTCGAGTTGAAGGCCACAGCAAGTGTTTACATGAAGTTTTTAAAACTTATGTAACATTTATTTATTTGTCAGTATAGCATACTTGAGTATCGAATAAATTATAATTAAGATGTTAACACCATTGTATGCAGATGATTAGTAGTTTACATCTCCCAACTTATAAGATATTAAAATATTGAAACAATTGGAAGCAAAGAAAACAAATGTGTCAATTGAAGAACGCAACCATCCCTAGATTATCAAGTTCTTCAACTGACAACATTTCAAGTCTTTAGAGAACAGGTACGGAGGAAAAGTGGGTAATTTTACGATATTTTGAGTTTCTTGAGTTCTTAATTTCTTGGGTTCTTGATTTCTTTCATGTACTGAGTATATGATCAGAACATGTTGTGCTAATATTTTATGCACCATACTTACCACTAAATATAAGATTATTGGACTTGCATTCTTTCAATTATTTCATTACATTTTTGAAAGTTTCAAAAATTGTAGTCGATAAAAGATAAACTAAGAGCATGCGAATGGGAAATGAAACATTATTTTGATTAATACAGTAACATACATAAAAAGCAGTAAAAAGTTAATCAGTTAAAAAAGAAATAAATTTTAGGTTCTTATTTCAGTGAGATGCTTAATCAACAAGACTACTTTTATTTCAACAAATTAACAAAAGGGGACCGGTGCTTTCAAATAGGTAAAAATATTTTTACAATCTCTAGAAATGTCCATAGAATTTTAAATAACTGATTGCATCAGGAAGAGGAACACAGAAATAAATACTTATATCTACAGAAATTGACTATACTACAAAGAGTAAAGTTGACTACCATCTTCAATCATTTTCTTTGACAGTGTCTTAGGCTTATCTTGCCACTTGTTACCAATTTCTCTTTTCGTATCATTTGAACATAATGTTTGAAAGCGTACAATCTACACACCTTAAAATGAATTTAAAATTTACAGTGAAAATGAATAAGAGTTTTAGGGTAAGTAGTGTTTAACCTATGTATTAGTCTGGTCCTGATTTTTAAAAAAGAAGGCTAGAAATAACTTCTAACGGCAAATAATTATTATTTGGTCCAGCAGAGTTTTTTAACCTATTTAAAGTATGCTGAATCCGAAAAAATATGCTGGCCTTCATGAAAATGGCGTAAAAGAGGTCAAAATGGCGATTCAAAATGGCGGACATCCAATTTTTCTAATTTTCTCTTAATGTCATTCAAAATGGAGAAGTAATGAGTGAATATCTAACTGAGTGTAAAAAAAACTATAAGAATGATCATAGGATGTTAACATTATTAGTTAAACTCAGAAAATTTAGTCGTTTCTACACTTTATTCGAATTTTCTCTGATTTTTTTTGGTCTATTAATTGTTTCTATATTCTTCTTTGTTAAGGATTTTACATTTGCAAATATCCATAATTTCCTTCTACATCTCACTTTCTACAATTAAATGATAGTGCAGCTGTAAGTTTAAAGTCAAAATTGCGATTCAAAATTAGCGGATATTCATCTTTTTCTTCAAATCATTTAATTCTTAATGTCGAATACATAGGAGAATGGATTTGTGAATATTTTACTGAGCGTAGTACAACCATGTAAAATGACAATAGAACACTAATTTGATCCCCTTAAATCGGAAAATTTAGTTGTTAAATTTGAAATGTGTTAAAAAGGCAATTCAAATGACGTCTTATACACTCGAATTTCTTAAAATACCCAAACTGCTTAATTCTGGTTTGTTTTTGCAGAAAATAAATTACAGTTTGTTTTTTTTTATTCATGAAATAATGTTCGATTATGCAATAAAAGTTGGAGGATATTTTTGTTTATGACTTGTTATAATTGTTATATCATATAAATCTGAATATATTGTAATATCCAAATATAAACATATATATTGAGAATTATCAGTATAATATATGTAAACCATAAACTTTCTTGATTGCCCAGCTCTGATTCTGTGTCCGTACATTTGCATTTATATCACAGAGCTTGGTTGTTAGATAACCATTATCGTCTTTCTCAAGTAAAGTATCCCAATAGGAAACAGTTGTGTCATACTCTGTGGTATCTTTTATCACCAGGACACTTACAGTATATCGTTTCAACATAAGAATGGAAATAACCATAATGTTGTTAATTTACAATACGTCGTCGATATATCTAAATGTCGAGTTGAAGGCCACAGCAAGTGTTTACATGAAGTTTTTAAAACCTATGTAACATTTCTTTATTTGTCAGTATAGCATACTTAAGTATCGAATAAATTATAATTAAGATGTTAACACCATTGTATGCAGATGATTAGTAGTTTACATCTCCCAACTTATAAGATATTAAAATATTGAAACAATTGGAAGCAAAGAAAACAAATGTGTCAATTGAAGAACGCAACCATCCCTAGATTATCGAGTTCTTCAACTGACAACATTTCAAGTCTTTAGAGAACAGGTACGGAGGAAAAGTGGGTAATTTTACGATATTTTGAGTTTCTTGAGTTCTTAATTTCTTGGGTTCTTGATTTCTTTCATGTACTGAGTATATGATCAGAACATGTTGTGCTAACATTTTATGCACCATACTTACCACTAAATATAAGATTATTGGACTTGCATTCTTTCAATTATTTCATTACATTTTTGAAAGTTTCAAAAATTGTAGTCGATAAAAGATAAACTAAGAGCATACGAATGGGAAATGAAACATTATTTTGATTAATACAGTAACATACATAAAAAGCAGTAAAAAGTTAATCAGTTAAAAAAGAAATAAATTTTAGGTTCTTATTTCAGTGAGATGCTTAACCAACAAGACTACTTTTATTTCAACAAATTAACAAAAGGGGACCGGTGCTTTCAAATAGGTAAAAATATTTTTACAATCTCTAGAAATGCCCATAGAATTTTAAATAACTGATTGCATCAGGAAGAGGAACACAGAAATAAATACTTATATCTACAGAAATTGACTATACTACAAAGAGTAAAGTTGACTACCATCTTCAATCATTTTCTTTGACAGTGTCTTAGGCTTATCTTGCCACTTGTTACCAATTTCTCTTTTCGTATCATTTGAACATAATGTTTGAAAGCGTACAATCTACACACCTTAAAATGAATTTAAAATTTACAGTGAAAATGAATAGGAGTTTTAGGGTAAGTAGTGTTTAACCTATGTATTAGTCTGGTCCTGATTTTTAAAAAAGAAGGCTAGAAATAACTTCTATCGGCAAATAATTATTATTTGGTCCAGCAGAGTTTTTTGACCTATTTAAAGTATGTTGAATCCGAAAAAATATGCTGGCCTTCATGAAAATGGCGTAAAAGAGGTCAAAATGGCGATTCAAAATGGCGGACATCCAATTTTTCTAATTATCTCTTAATGTCATTCAAAATGGAGAAGTGAATATCTAACTGAGTGTAAAAAAAACTATAAGAATGATCATAGGATGTTAACATTATTAGTTAAACTCAGAAAATTTAGTCGTTTCTACACTTAATTCGAATTTTCTCTGATTTTTTTTTGGTCTATTAATTGTTTCTATATTCTTCTTTGTTAAGGATTTTACATTTGCAAATATCCATACACTGCAGATTTGTATTTTTCCTTCTACATCTCACTTTCTACAATTAAATGATAGTGCAGCTGTACGTTTAAAGTCAAAATTGCGATTCAAAATTAGCGGATATTCATCTTTTTCTTCAAATCATTTAATTCTTAATGTCGAATACATAGGAGAATGGATTTGTGAATATTTTACTGAGCGTAGTACAACCATGTAAAATGACAATAGAACACTAATTTGATCCCCTTAAATCGGAAAATTTAGTTGTTAAATTTGAAATGTGTTAAAAAGGCAATTCAAATGACGTCTTATACACTCGAATTTCTTAAAATACCCAAACTGCTTAATTCTGGTTTGTTTTTGCAGAAAATAAATTACAGTTTTTTTTTTATTCATGAAATAATGTTCGATTATGCAATAAAAGTTGGAGGACATTTTTGTTTATGACTTGTTATAATTGTTATATCATATAAATCTGAATATATTGTAATATCCAAATATAAACATATATATTGAGAATTATCAGTATAATATATGTAAACCATAAACTTTCTTGATTGCCCAGCTCTGATTCTGTGTCCGTACATTTGCATTTTGTTATTCTCAGTCAAAAATTCAACTGCATTCTCAAATATTTCATGCTGTAAACGGATAATTTTGTATTGAACAGTGTATATAAATTTAAAAATTTTGAAATTTACAAAATCTAAAAGAAGATGTTTGCGTTCAATCCCCCCTCGATTCTTGGTACCACCTTACACTATCCTAACATACAAGTGTGGATCAAGCTGCCTTGTAAAGTTCTTGAAGTGTTCAAGAAAATTTTGTTCTCAAGAGAAGTATTGACTTAAGCCTATTGGTACGAGAGTTTGTAAGTGATAGGAATCAGGAGGAATCTGCAGGCACTCTTGAATTGCATAATTTTAAAACTTTTCTCACCAAAATATGCACACAATGTGATTCCAGATGATCAAGTTTGAGATTTTTCTTGCTAATAGAATGACCTTTCCACCCTAAAAGACAACAAATCTATACGAGGTCACAAAATTAAAGAGCTACATGTCTTGAATATCATAGATTTTTTTTATACCCCCCTTTGAAAAGCGGGAGGGTATAGAGTAATCGGTATGTCCGTCCGTCTGTTACGCTTTAGGGTACCCACCTCTTATCCGCAACTCCTCTCATACCACTGAATGTAATTTAATGAAACTTTCACAGAATCTTTATTACATATTGCCATTGTGACCAATTTTACTTTTTGATCCGACAAATATTTTGGGTTTCCCATAGCAAAACATGGACACTGTCATAACATTCATATGGGAGACCGGGGTATCATTTAGTGAGCTAATTGCTCACAGTACCTCTAGTTCATTTTGCATATGGCTCAGGATAACAAAATAGACTTTGAACATTTGAAGATTAATGTGTTCTGCAACTTGAGTGTTGGTTAATTGATTGTATTATATTGTTTAACACCGAGTCGGCAATTTTTCAGCCATGTTTCGGCGGGCTATCGGTTTAAATAATCGGTTTTTGAAGAATTTTAGTTTCTCTTGCGGCCCCCAGTGAGCTTACTCTTTTTTTCGAACTCCAGAGAAACGATCTTTTACATGCCAAGGGGGTTGTCATCCTTGACATGGGGCACCATTTTACTTGAGTGTTGAAAATACCAAAATTCCGAAGACAGACTGAAACATATACCAAATAAAGCTAGAATAGAAGATGTTAGGGGATAATAATAAGTTCTTATAAGAGCTAAAAAGCTAGAACAAAGTGTTCGATGAAATCGGACAAGAATTTCTTCAGCTATGTTTGATGGTGTGCCGAGGGATGTTGAGATGCGAGTTGATAATGACAGGATTCGGGAGTGATTTTAGGTGGACAGGGGCACAAAGGCTTTGGAACACGTACGGTTAAAATAATACGAAGGGGGAAATTTGGAAACTCTTAAGTCGAGTTTGTTTTAACTATTTCCAGAAAAAAATGAATCTTTTCAAGAACTGTTTTTTCATATTTAATGGACTAATCAATGTACTATATATATAAAATACAAATGTAATTCATTTCCTGCAAAACGAACCAGAATTAAGCAGTTTCTACGAAATTCGAGTGTATCAGACGTCATTTTGAATCGCCATTTTGAGCTGATAAACACATTTCATATTTAAACGGCTAAATTTTCCGATTTAAAGTGATCAAATTAGTGTTCTGTTGGTATTTTGCATAGTTGTACTACGCTCAGTAAGATATTCACAAATGCTTAATTTCTCCTATGAAACCGACATTAAGAAATAAAAAAAAAAAAAGATGAATATTTGCCATTTTCATCGCCAATTTTACTTTTAACTTATAGCTGCGCCATCATTCAGTTGTAGAATAGTGAGATGCAGAGGAAAAAATACAAATCTGCAGTGTATGGATAGTTTCAAATGTAAAATCCTTAACAAAGCGGAATATAGAACAATAAACCAAAAAATCAGAGAACATTCGAATTAAGTGTAGAAACGACTAAATTTTCTGAGTTAAACTTATAATGTAGCATTCTATTTTCATTTCTATACTTGCATTACACTCAACGAGATATTCACACATTATTTCTCCTTTTTGAACGATATTAAGAGAAAATTAGAAAAACTGGATGTCCGCCATTTTGAATCGCCATTTTGACTTCTTTAACGCCATTTTCATGAAGGCCAGCATATTTTTTCGGATTCAGCATACTCGAAATAGGTCAAAAAACTCTGCTGGACCAAATAATAATTATTTGCCGTTAGAAGTATTTTTTTCTATAAATCGGACCAGACTATATACAAATGCAAATATAAAAAGTGGTTTGAATGCATTCAATGCCTTGATCTTTTCTCTTTTTGTACTGTTATCATTGAATCATTTACAAGGAAGATAAAAAAAAACTTCTCAATTTTATTTCTCTAGCACTAATGCTCCAATTTACCTGCTTATATTCTCATAGATTATTTAAAGTATTTTATGAATAATAACATGAATAATAATAACACGTTATTCGAATGTTACTAGTTCTTGTAATGATGTAAAAACTCAAACATTTATGCAAAGACGCCTGATGTATCTTGTAATCCATTGACAATCTTAACCACTTTTTAAGTAAACAATTAAATTCGAATTTTTTTTATTAAAAGAAAAAAGAAAACAGGTTTTTAAAGATTATCTACTTATTCATTGACAGTAACATATTAACAGGTTGGCTTTGTACAAAAGTTTTGATTTACGTATTGTTTTCTAAACTTTGGTTGAAAATTAAAGGAACTAATTGCTGTAACCTTCAATAAAATTGAAGGGCAATTTTTGCTACAAAGTTTTAGAATTGAGGGATAAGAATAAGAAGTAACAGCTGTTTTCGATCGATAAAAGTGTATTCGTTTTTATACCAGAATTTAAATGAATATTATGTGCCTCCATAGCTCAGTGGTTAGAGCACTGGTCTTGTAAACCAGGGGTCGTGAGTTCGATCCTCACTGGGGGCTTTTTGTATTTAAACTTTTTATAGAAATGTATGTTCAAAAACACACACCCCTCTCACACACCATCTCACCCACCCTCCTTCACACACTTACCATACCCAATCACACTTTTACCAGTGGCACCTAAAATTGAACTATCAGAAGTACTCAGGACTGTTCATTGATATTGTAACCAATTTCTGATTCTATACTTGAAAAAAGCTACCATTCTGTACTTTGGTAACAACTCTTATGGGCATTCTGTACTTATATAGAGTCTAGAGTGGTAATCAGAAGAAAGTTTATCAGTTGTACAGAGTTGCTGCCCAGAGTTTCTTCAAGTAGTATAAACTAGCTATCAGAGAACAGTGGCTACCACAACTACAGAGTGGCAACGAGAATTTTATAAAGAGTGGCTTTCAGAAGTACATAGTGGCTAATCAAGTACAGTGGCGACAAGAAGTACAGAGTAGAAACAATAAGTACAAATTTGCAACCAGAAATCGACTATACCATAGTACATGGTGGAAACAATAAGTTCATAGTAGAAGCAAAAAGTATTTAAGTGGCTACCAGAAGTACAAAGAGACTTCCAGAAGAACAGAGTGGCTACCAAGAGGAAGGTGTTTACTAGAACTTTACTAACGAAAAAATCCGACGTCAATTCAGTGTATAAATAATGGAATAACAATAAGTAAGAAAAACGTCAGTCAGTTTGACTCAATGATAAATTATATTTGCTGACAAAAACCATTCTATCGACAATAGAACTTACGCAATGGTGACTTTAAACGAGAATGTTGTTATTCTTGTTTCATCAACTTGTTTGTCAATAATTTACCAAAAAACATTTATTATTATTTATTCAGTAAGATACGTAAAAGGCATCAAAAAGTAAATAAGTTTAAAAATGATTTTTTTTCTTTAAATAATGCAACCAAAAAAGCATTCTGGTATAGGAACTGAATCAAGAGTAAATTATTATAAATTACTTGTATTTAAACAAATGAACAAAAGGGGCACTTTCACTTTATGTATGATAAAGATTTTCCCTAAATAACCATTGATATCATAACTGCTATATTTCATATGTTGTAATTTTTTTTATTCGACTTCAGTCTATAGATTTGTATTCTATAAATTAGCCAGTCAGATGTAGGAAACTTCTGAAGTTAATAAAGTTCAAAGAATATCAAAAACATTTATATCATGAAACAGAGGAAACATAAATGATAACAAGGACATCTCAAAAGCAGAGCATCCCCTCGCAAAAATCAAGGCAGCATTCGACATTATCCCCTAACATTCAAAACACGTCACCTTTGTTTCGCACGAAGGACAAACTAACCCCAACCCACCCCCTCCACGCACACAACGATATCCCCTCCAACCCCATTGTGGGGGGATAATAGAATCTAGTTAAATCTAAATCTATATTTATGAGTCTCTAGAAAAGTCCAGAAGATTTGGTTTTATTTTTTTGCTGATTGTAGAAAGAAGAGGAACAAAGAATTGAATTCTAAACAGGATATACATGTAATAAACCCTCTATTGAGTAGCTACACAGGGTAAGTTGGCAAACATCTGCAATATTTCTCTTTAACTGTTTATAAGAATTTGATTGTCACTTGTTATCAATCTGTCTCAATGTGTTTGTATCATTTGAAATGAAAATAAAATAGTTTTGTGGTACTAAGTGTTAAACCTATGTATAGTTCTAATTCAAATGCAATAAATGATTTGATTTTTTTTTATCTTCACGTCTATCGTAATCATTGAAACATCTACAAGGAAGATAGAAAAAAATCTTTTCAATTTCATAACTCCAACGCAAATTCACCTGCCACTATTCTCATGAATTATTTAAATTATTTTACGAAAAATAATGAATCTTTATTTAATTGTTACTAGTAATTGTAATGATGTGAAAAATTCAAAGATTTGTGCAAAAGCTAGTCATCCGATGCATCAGTATATCTTGTAATCCTATATTAATTTGAAACATATTTTTTTTAAATCAGCAACTAAGTTTTTAAAAAAAAAAAGCCTTTAAATTATTTTAAAGTACGTATTCATTGGTACTCAGTAATAAACATATTAATAGATTGGCTTTGTACAAATCTTTTGATTTAAATATGCATGTTAACCTTTGTTTAAAAATTAAAGGGCTTATTGCTAACCTTCATTGAAATTGAATGACAATTGTAGCCTTTTTTATCCACTGACATGTCCCTTATTCAATTTATTTTAGAACTGAGGGATAAGAATAAGAAGTGACAGCTGTTTGCTGATCGATATAAGTGTATTCATTTTCTTATCAGAATTTAAATGTATAGTATGTGCCTCCATAGCTCAGTGGTTAGAGCACTGGTCTTGTAAACCAGGGGTCGTGAGTTCGATCCTCACTGGGGGCTTTTTGACTGAAAATTTTTTATGGAAGTAAAATAATATCGTATATTCACGTTTACACCTTCTCACACCCTCACATACCCTATCCCATTTACTAGTACTCACTCTCATACACGGGTTCGAATCCCATTTTTGGACATTGAGTCCGGTCCTTCGGATGAGACCATATAAACCGAGGTTCCGTGTCGCAGCGGTGCTGGTATGAAAAAGATTCCTCGATCACTGCACAATGGTCCAGAGTGCCGAGTACAGGACAAAATTTGTAGCTCTCCACCGGCAAGTGGTGGCGTCTCCATATGAGTGAAAAATTCTCGAGAGGGACGTTAAACAACATACAATCAATCAATCAATTGTAACCGTCACGATAACTCACTCGGTAGAATTTTAGTTCCATGATTGGAAGGTTGTTGGTTCGAACCTCTGTAGAGTCTGACCTAAGTCGATATTAAAATAACGGTAGGTAGTAACTGATCAATCGCCCTCCAAATGAGTGAAAAATTCTCCAGAGGGACGTAAAATAACAAACAATCAATCAATGAAGGAAATGGAGATAACAAACAGTATTCAATATAAAAGTCCATAAAACAATACAAAATAGGAGCAGAGCAAATACGGACCTCTAAAACATCAGAGGTGGGATAAGGTGCCACGGATCAACCAATCACTCAAATCATATCCCATTTACTCACTCGTAAACACTCACCACACCCAATCACACTTTCACCAATAATAGCACCCTATCAGGAGTACAGATTATCTCTAAGGCCTGTTTGTGAATATTGTAATAATTTTCTGATCCTATACTTGAATAGGCTTAGCTACCAACCTGTACCGCTTTTGGCAACTCTTATGACCTTTCTGTACTTGTGTCTAGAGTTGTCACAAGCAGTAGCTATAAAGAAAACCCAAACCAGAGAACACATTGCCTTTCCAGAAGTACAACTACTTCACATATAATAGAGTAGTAACAGATGTACAGAGTGGTTACCAGGTGTATAGAGTAGCTTCCAGAAATACAGTGTGGCTACCAGAAGTACAAAGTGGCCACAAGTAGTGTAAAGTGGTTTAAAAAGTACAAAGTAGCTATCAGTACTACAGAGTGCATTCCAGTGTGCAACCAAAAGTACAGAGTGACAACCAAAGTGCTGAGTGGCGATCAGAAGTACAGGGTGGCAACTAGAAGAACGGAATAGCTACAAGAAGTATAGAGTGGCTACTAGGGATGGGTATCGCCAAAAATTTCGTATCGCGATATATCACGATTTTTTCCCCACAATATCACGATAATAACATAATATTCTTATAAGCAGTTTTTACAATGATTTTATATAAAAAGTCATTATTTTTCTAAAAAATATGCTAGAAAAACAAAATTTTACTTTCTTGAAATTTTTATGTATACAAAATCAATTATGTTTGGACGGTAAGGTGCCGTTCTTTTCACTTTTTAATCATTTTTTACACTTGCTGGAATTGTAATTTGAAAGATTGAACAAATAAATGAATAATTTTTGGATTTTATAATATGTACCTAAAGACCGGTATTTAGATCTCTGTATCACGATACGTATCACGCAACAAAAAAATCGCGATTTACCGTAATACCGATAAAATCTCACATCCTTAGTGGCTACCATTAATTTTAATTAGAACTAACGCAGGGCCACTGAGGGTTCATTATCGTGTCCTTCCCTACCATATTAAGCGGTCTCGGGTGTTTAGGTCTTACCCAAAAGACTCACAAATTTCACTTCAAAGTGCCTCGGACCTGGCGATTAATCAGTTACTACCTACCGGTATTTTGTTTTTATCGACTTAGGTCAGACTCTGCAGAGGTTCGAACCAACAACCTTCAAATCATGGAACGAGCGTTCTACCGACTGAGATATCGTGACGGTTACAATTGATTAGTTGATTATATGTTGTTTTAAAACGTCCCTCTCGAATTTTTTCACTTACATGGAAACGCCACCACTTGCCGATTAAGAGCTACAAATTTTGTACTATACTCGTCACTCAGGGCCATTGAGCAGTGAGGGATCTTTTTCGTGTCAGTAACTACTGCGACGCGGGAACTCGGTTTATACGGTCTCAATTGAAGGACCGGTCTTCACATCCCACAGTGGGATTCGACCCCGCGACGTAAGGATCAATTTCTTACTTCGCGACTCTAGAACAAACGCTCTAACCACTGCGTCACGCGGGCGACCGGTTACAATTGAATTCATAGCAAAGGAATGCTGGAGTTGAGAACATTTACAATCTATGTAGTATTTGGATACCAGGTCTTCCTACAATTTATTAGAATTCTGATGGACAATTATTGTGCTCCTTTATAAGCTGACTTGTTTCTATTTTCTTATGAAGCAGGATTTTTTCCCAAAAAACTTCTACATGAGAAGAAGAAAACACTTGCTGTGGCCTTAAACCTGACATTTACATATACATGTACCGATTATCAAATTAAAGTTACTTTCATTCATCTGTTTCACATACTGCAGCATTTGTAAAATGTGATGAATATTTAACCATATGGAGACAAAAGTGTAGTCTGAACATCGGTCTACAACAAAATAAAAGATTTCTGTTTTTGATTCAATACTACCTTATGTAAATCAATAGTAGGTTCTTATCACATTCGATCCAAATTTGAAACTTTTAAATAATCTACTTGAAAAGGTCAAGTATAATTCCTCGACACCAGAATACATTCTCGGATCCTTGGTTATAATGAGACTGCAAATCAAGGGTTTTTAATTAAACTGACAGGTTTTACGGAAGAAAATAACGGCTAAAACAATCTATGATTTCCTAACTAAAACTCCAATATACCAACAAAGTATTTGACGGGGTTAGTATTAAGTATTTTTCTTAATCACGAAAGGGTCCATGCAGTCTTGAATTCCACCAAATTTGAAAACTCACCAGAAACGCACTCATTTACACTTTCAGAGGAAATGCATTCACAAACGTTCATAACTATTCTCTAATTGTCTTCTGTAATAATTTATCTACACAACCATATGGTAAGTTATGGAATCCGGATTTGGCCATGCAGTTTACTATCGCACAATCGAGCATCGACTAAAGGTTAATGGCGCGATAATGCGATGGTGGTGCGATAACGATGAAGCGAATGTGTGATAGCGCGATGACAATGATGCGATGGGGCGATAGAACGATACCGCGTATTCGTCATCGCACCATCGCGCTATCGCTTCATCTTACCATAGCATCATCATCATCGCATTGTCGCATCCTCGCCAACGCGCCCTCGCACCATCGTTTTATCGTCATTGCATTATCGCGTCATCGCACTATCGAGCCAAACCTCTATATATAGTGCGATGATGCGATAGTGAATTGCATGACCCTATCCGGATTCTAGGATTCCAAAGTAAGTCTTTGCTTTCTTTTATCTCCATTAAACAGCGTCAAAACTCTGCTCGCCGAGTATGTGCTAATCTCGGACAACTTCTGAAACGATTAAAGCTACTGACAAACACTTTGATGAAAATAAGAATATCAACAAAATCCTTTTTTAATTAATGTAAGATCATTTATAGTTCATTATCAATATTTGAACATATGAACGATTATTCTGTGAATCAATGATCATGCGTGGATCCAGAGAGGGGGGGGGGGGCGGGGGGATTTTGCAGATTTTTCAAATGTATATACTAAATAAGTAAAAGTGCCCTTGGACACCCCTCTCCCTTAGAAAACGCTGACCCCTCCTCCAATATGCAAATATGTGCTAAGTGGCAATTACTAGGTTTCTAGGTATGAAGCTTTAAAAGCCCCCCCTCCCCCATCCCTTCCCATCCGAAAGAGGTTTTTCAAGTTTGGGAAAGGAATTTTTTTATTTGCTTGTCAAGAAATTTCTGGGCTGGATTTGGTTGTTGTTGTGTTGTTTGTTTGTTTGTTTGTTTATTTTTTTTTTTAATGATTGAAACTTTTTTATTTATAACTTAATAAGATCAACCATTTTTCCAGCACATACAACATATAATGAATTAATTAAAATACAAGGAGTTACCTGTGTGCACAATATTTACCGATAATTTATCTATTCATCTTTTATCTTCTAAATATGAAAGAATCTCCGTTCTACAAAATTCCGGAAAACGGTTATTGTTTAATGTTTAGTAGCAGTCGAGCTGCTTCCGGTGTTGATCTTCTATTTCAATCGTTGTAAACAATTTTGAATTTACAATGTTTCGAGACATAGAATCATAAGATAACGATGTCGACATTCGATACAGATATATCTGCGATGATTTGTAGTCCAGATTGTCCACCATTAATTATTTACAACATGATTAATCACTGGGAATCTAGACAATGGAGTATGGAACTTTTATCTCAACAAATCACACAAAAGTTATCTTGCAAGCTTTCGCCAAAGGATAGTCAGAGTAAGACAATCCAGTTTAACTATATGATTTCCATTCTTTTATCTATATCGATGGGCCTCTTCGGATAAGAATTTTTTTTGGGAGGGGGGATGCACTGTGAACCCCAACACATGAACTGTCTGAAATTTAGATATGAATTGACGTTTTGATACTTGTGGCTTTTTATACCTTGTATATGCAGCTTGGTTTTGATGTGGAAATAGTTCAAGAATACTGTATATAAGTGTACTTTATAAAGCGGACTACATAACAGATAACAAACTACAAAGCCCTAATTCATGAATACCATAAATAAATCATAACTGAGTGGAATGCATGGCATGAAAATCTGTAAAGCTAATTTTTAGTTACACTAACTTTTCCACAGTAAGTAATTGTATTAAATTTTGAATGTTGATTTATATGCACACATTCAGCAACGTACAGATGACTGATGTGCAGCTAGGTTATTCCCTCAGGGATCTACACCTTTTCCAATGAATCTTCACCCCTTGCGAAATTTATCTGAGGAAAAACCAACTGGTTGAATACCTTGGCTTTAAAATTCTATTAAACCAAAGAGGTGCTCTCCACAACTAGCTACACTAGCCATTCACTTACCGTTAATGATAAAGCCAATATAATCATGTCGGAAACTGGAAGATATGATCTTTTCATACAGTACATTTCAGATTTATGGGAGACGCAGTGTATTCACAAGGATGTCACAATGGAAGAATTTTATTCATGGATGCAATCAAATGATGATAAATCAAACCCACTTTGTAAATACCCTCCAGAGGAATTCTCAGGTTACATAGACTATAAATATATGAAAGATATTTCACCAAAAGAACATCTTAAGGTTAGAAAATATCTTTTTTCTCTGTGGTGTATTTATGTGCATAGCTTCTCTATCAAACCATGCAGTAAAAATGCTTTTTGCTAATAATGTCAAGTTTTTATGATAATAAGGTAGACTTCTCCTTGTCTAGAGGAAAGATATCACAAAACTTTGACATTGTGAAGACACATTAATTTATCTTTTGCTTTGAATTGAGGGCACTTGGGAAAAAAATTATTCACAAGATTTCCCAAAAAATATAGATGTTAAAAGTTATAAATTACTATTTTTTAAAAAAGCATGCACTGAAGATTTCCAGAAAACTTCTATAGTGCAGTCTCGTTATTATGTAAATACTGTCAAAATCAGAGAAAAAAGGAAAAATACATTGACAGAAGTTAATTAAATATTGTTTCAGAAAGTCTAAATCACATTACCAATAAATATTTTGCAGGCAGTTGACTGGGGAGTGTTTGGATTTCCAGGGCGGGATGGTACAGAAAGCACGATCTGGATTGGAACAGAAGGATGTTATACTAACTGTCACTACGACACATATGGATTCAATCTGGTAGCTCAAATTCAGGGAAGGTAGGAAGGATAATGACAAAATGTTACACATTTCAATAGTACTACTGTAAATCTAAATACATGTAATATAGTATTTGTTATTATTAGGAAGCGCTGGATTTTGTTTCCACCCTGGGAGAGCTTCTGTCTTTATCCTACAAGAATTCCTTATGAGGAGTCAAGTGTATTTAGTGAAGTGAATGTAAAAAATCCAGATTATCAACACCATCCAGAATTTAAGGTACTGCATGTAATTTTATATATGAATTTAATAATATTGGAAAAATGAACAATTTCATTTATTAAAAGAAGTACAAATTTGAAGGATTTTTGACAATTATTATAGACATGACATACATGGCGAGTTCATGGGCCTTGATATGAGTATGATATTCACTGAAGCAATATAAAACTTACACCTTTCACATTTATTTCACAAGCAAGCCTCTAAATTTGACCATATCAAAATAAATAATCCAATATACAGTGTTTCTCCCTAAGAATAGGGTATCCACCAAATTGACTACTTCAATTGAAAAAAATCCCACTTAGAAATTCAAATATTTAAAAAAAATAATTGTTTAAAAGTCCACAAGAAATTTGATTCATAAATGTTTGGCTTGATGCAATTGATCTCTAACCCTTTACTTTGAAAAAAGAGGAAACACTGAGAACACAGAAATATTTTAATGTTTACTAGTATAGTGCAGTAGAGGATGGAGGGGAGTCAAGAACAACTCAAATACTCTGAAATACAGTTGAACTTTGGTATCTCAAACCCTGATGATACCTTGAATATGTCAAAGTGATTTGGAAGTAAATAAAAATAAAAGTAACCATTGGTTTATGGTTAATGGTAATAAAACATACCATTTACTTTATTATGGTATTTAAAATTAAGTTGTATATTTTACAGAAAGCCAGTCCCTACATTGTGACACTAGAGCCAGGACAAGTCCTGTATGTTCCTCGTCATTGGTGGCACTATGTGGAGAGTCTGGAGGATTCAATTAGCGTAAACACCTGGATTGATACAGTAAGGCTACCACTTCTCATATTCTGATACATGATTTGCAAAGATTTATACCATTATAAGTTTTTTATACAGTGAACTTCTGCAAATACTCTTCTCTAAACAGTGCAGAAATCATGAAACTTCAGATGATAACAATTCAGAAGTTGTAGAATCTTTTTGGAAGCTTTCATATTGAGAAAAACCGAAAGATATTCAACATGTAAACTCAACAACAATATCCAAATTTTTATTAGGGCTTCATATATCATTAAGACATTCTGTATTACATGTTTGAGGATAAGGGTCAATGAAATTGACAGCTCAGTAGAAAATCATTTTTGACCCAAATGTATATTTCAATTCATGTTTGCTAAGGATAATTTACAGTTACAGAAATTCCACTTAATATAGGCTTAGAACCCTGAGGAACACTTCTCCGGTGTTCAGATTCTTGTTCCGCAATGCGGAGATAAGAGTTGGGGGTAGCTTGATCAGTGTGCCTCGCCATCTTCTGATGCTGGATTGGTGTCCTGAGCTCGATGTTGGAGTTTGATACCCTGTCCTGTTCAACTTCCTTCACTTGCTCAATGATGATGAATTGTTCTTTGACAAAATTATCCATAGTCACACAAGAAAAAATGGGTAAAATAAATGATTCCGTGAAATAAAACGCAAACACACTAGGTTACGTAATTTGGTGGTCTATACTACGCAAGCACTGAACTAACTATGATGGGTAGTGGCGGGAAAACTTTTATTGTTTCTGTGAATTAGTGGTCATTATCTGCGCATGCGCTGGATATTGCATATTTAGCTATGAATGTACCTAAGAGGACTCGGATAATAACATCTAGTAGCATATGCCATACATGTACCTATCATAAACACATATATATATTGTTTTTATAGTACATGTAGTTACTGGTATGTGTGTAAAGATGATTCACCTGACATAAATCATATGATATATCACTTTCTCTTGGTATGAGTAAGATAAACTATACAAAGTGTCTTTTGAAGGAAGAAGACTTAGAAAGCCGTATATCAGAGGCCATTACAAGGTGCTTGTTCTCTACACTTCTAGAGGCTAGGAACCAGTTAAAGGAAGATCAGAATGAGGACCAGCCAAAGGAAGATCAGAAAGAGAATAACTGGATAAACCCTGGTGAGGTGAGTCGACTAATATAAATTTTGATACAGTTTTTTATCATTTACAAGTGCAGTGTGAAATACACTATTTACGTATTCTTTGTTTTGTAGGAAATTCTGGCACTTGATACAAATATCCAGCTCTTACAGTTAGCACTGACAATGAAATGTGGTAGGGAGGAGGAGAAAGATAAAAACACTCGGAGCATGTTGTGTGATGCTCTCAGGGACATCCCTGTTAGAGGCAGTGACAGATTTTACAGAAAGAAAAGAAAATTAAGTGAAAATTTGGAAACTTGTGATAAAGGAGGACCAGCTAAAAATCTTAAATATGAAAAAGAAGAAAATTGCAAGTTTGTTAAGGGAGATAATTCAAAAGTAGATGTAAATGAAGAATTATGTTCTCAAGATTTACAAACTACTGATGGGCATGATTTTCCTTATATTATCGTTGTTGAGAGTAAAAACAAAGGAGATGGCAACAAGGAAACTAAAGAATTTCAAAATGCAAAGACAACCTTAAAATCTGAAACTCCTGGAAACCTGTGTAAGCCATTTTCTGAAAGATGTAAAAATGAAACTTCTAAAATGTTTGAAAAACTGGTAAAAAGTGTGCTGCATCCACAGGTTATACAAACAATATTAACACAGCTTAATCAATAATAATCAACTTTAACATTCAATTACTTTTTAAAAATTAAAGCTATTGTGTTGAAAAACCTTGTATTTATCTCTTTTTTTTCAAGATATTGTGCCCATGTGGCACAGTGGTTAGAGTGTTTGCTGTAGAGTCGTGGGTGTAAGGCATTGATCCTTACAACAGGGAATTTGAGTGCCACTACAGAATTCATCCTTCAAATGAAACCATATAAACCAATGTCCCTTGTTGCAGTTGGTGCTGGCACACAAAAGATACCTCATTGTTCAATGACCCGGAGTGCTGAGTAGAGGTCTAAAATTTGCAGCCCTCCATCTGCAAGTAGTGGCATCTTTATATGAGTGAAAAATCCTTGAAAGGGATGTTAAACAAGCAAACAAACTACAGTTAGATTTTGTCCTATAAATCTGCATTAGTATTAATACAGTGCAGCATTCATTTCAATAAGGCTATGTTCTTGGAGATTTGTTTCAAGTTCAACGTAGCCAAACTTGCAAGATGTACGAAGAATTGAATGTAATCAGATGCTGCATGACATTTGCATCTTTTATTTAGAGACATAACTGTTTAATCAATACATGTACTATAGAGCAAGACTTCTTTCAAACAGATGTAGCCCTCTTATAAAATAAACTTGTTGGACATGTCTCAAATTCTTCAGCCCAAGACAGCAATCAGACAAACATAATTTTAAAGTTGGCTTGAAGGATACCAGTAAAACCTTGTTTTCTGAAACTCAATTTGACTGAGGAAAAAACAGAGATATATCTGAGTATTTTACATTTCAAGGTTAAACTATTAAAGTAGAGATTGCTTAATTGTATGGGTTCTGACCTTGAACTAATATCATTGTATTTAATATATATTTTCTGGACTCTAACTTTGTAATGCTGGAAGTTCATACTTGGTATAAAGGTTATACACATGTATATATTTCCATGGCAAGGATAGTCATGATCTTGACACAAGGTCATTCCATCATGTTCAATGTTAGTGACAGACAAAATATAAAGTTCTTGTCTTCTTGGCTGTAACTTTGAAATGAAGAATTACTTAAACCCAACTCTTAGAGATTGCAAAAGATGTGTCCTGATCATGACCCATTGTCATTCTGGTAAGTTCAAGGTCACTGGAAAAAGTATAAAATTCTTGTCTAGGCTATAACTTTGTTATGGAGAATCATCAGATGATTATGCTTCTGCTATATAATCATACCAGTGTAAAAGTCATAACAAGTCTAGAATTTTCTAATGGAGAAACAATGCATGTACATATGTATACATATGTATACCCCATTCGAGAAGGAAGAGCATATTGCCATCTGTCAGATCACCAATAGTTTCCATTTATTTTCTTCTCAGAGATTGCACATACTGAAATGAATTCGATATTAAGATTTATCATAAGAATATCTAGGCCATGTTTTGTTTTAGGTACGAATGAGCAATTTTTGACAGAGTTATGCCCCTTAGACTTAAAAAAATTCCAATTATTTGGAGGTTCCAAATTTTATTTGGGTATGTGTCATCTCTTAACCAAGGTCTTTTTGGCAAGTTCAGTTACCTTTGGAAAATTGGATTAACCATTTTCAAAAATTGGGGTGGTATTTGTGAGAGCTCTCTCAATTTTTTTTCTTTTGGACGTTTTCTTTTATAAACTGGGGACCTTGAATCTATACAAGGAGAATTTCAACAGACTGAAATTTGATTTCAATGGCTAACTCTTACGTACAACAGTCATAAAAAGTCACAAGAATGTGCCTCAGATATAGGTGACTAAAATGAGCTCATTCATTTTAAATCACGGTTCAATATGCTACATTCATTCATTTTTCTTCTACAGTACGAATTTTAAACAAAGAACAACGTTTTTTCTAAGATTTGCATACATTTATTATGTACATGTACTTGTCAGAGTCAGTACCTGTATCTCCTAATGATATTGTCCATTAATTGTTATGCAAATTGAAACCTAAATAGTATAGGAACAGTGTACATATTAGCTGTATTGCATAACAAACACTTCACAAATTAAAATTCATCTCGGTCTAAAGGAAATTTCACAATAAATACATGTACAAATAATAACCTCATCTGACTCTTTTAAGAAAAATTATCACAGTTTACAAATAATTGAACCCAGACAAATCTTCCATAATCATTTCAAATGGAACATTTCACAGAGTACAATGTATTATCTCCTCTGCTATGACAGAAGAAGCACTTGTAGCTTAAAACTAGATGGAAGTAGGACTGTTAGGAATCAGGATAACAGTTAAACACCAAAACATGCTGAAGACAGATTGAGGCCTTTTTGTTTAAATGAAATGTGGCGGGGGTCCTCAGCAACATAACTTTTTCTTGGTCTTCTCAGCTATGTAAGATGTGATGTGTCCCCTTGGCTATGAGAAATGTGACATGGGATCCTCCGTTCTTCTCTGCTTCATCCTCCAGGCCTCCATCTCCTCCTCACTAGGTGCTACGTTAGTATACATACTGTTGTACGGCCGCTTCCTCTCGTCAAGGGATAGAAGCTGGTCTGCTTTCTTCTGCTGCTCTTCTTCTCTCTTCAAAGCCTAAAATATCATTTTCAAAGCTGTAAAGAACTTCAACATGCTTAAAATCCAAGGACCCAATTATTCTTTCTCAACTGAGAAAAAACAAATCAAACCCTTGGCTGGTGAAAATGCTTTTTCATAAATATAAGCTTAACACCTCTACAGATTTGAAACATTTACTGTGTGTGATGAATTTGCTGCATCCTTTGTATAGATGTATTTAACATACATGTATGTATGAATACCTCTTTAAGTTTTCGTTCTTTCTCCTTCTCTTCGTCTTCTGATTCAGACTCACTACTGCTGCTACTTTTCCTTTTCTTTTTCTGTTTCCTTTTATTCTTCTTTTTCTTCTTCTTTTTCTTTTCTTTTGATAATAGCTTTTCCTGATGTTGCTAAAATAAGGAAATTATAGGAAAAAGGTCAGAAAAAAAAACATCAATATTAATGTTTATTATACAGCTCATAAATAGTCTATACTACCAAGTAAGAAAAAATTAAAAGTCCAGAGAATAAGCATCCAATATTTTTGTATTATAGTAAATGCCGAGATTGTATTACATATAAAGTATGCCCTGAAATATGTAACAGTGACATCGGAGTTACGGTATTGTCCTTATCTGTAGAAGGGACTAAAGAGTTATGGCCCTGACGGCCGAGTTATAATTCCTACCTGAAGCTAAGACTCCTACCTGTAGCCATGGTGCATGCCTGTAGCTATGATCCCTACCTGTAGCAGTGACTGAACTAAGACTCCTACCTGTAGCAATGACACATGCCTGTAGCTATGATCCCTACATGTAGTAGTGACTTTGGATTTATCGCCCCTACGTGTAGCAGTGATTTTAAAGCTATGGGCCTTACCTGTAGCAGTGATTTTGGAGCTTCCTCCTCCTCCTCTTCTTCACTCTCCCCCTCTCCATTCCTAATGGCTGGTATTATATCTGTGCTGGAGGCTTCAATCCCTGCTGCCCCAGTGCAGTACGACTCCTTTATGAAGCTCTGACAACACTTGTAGCCCCACCTACCATCTTTCCAGAATGAACCCCAAACAGACTGTAATCATAAAATGTGTTAGAAATTTTGTCTTTAGAAAACTTTGTCTTTAATTACATTTATATATGTACAGTCTGTATATCTACTGACATTTATTCTATTTTTGTTTTATTAATTATTTAGTGAAGCAATTTTGTCAGAATATCATTTTCTTAAATTTCTTAAATGTTATTGAGAAATGATAATCCTCTAGAGAAACTGTTGACTTGCACGATTAAAAAAGATTCGGTTATACAAATGTATTTAGAAGATATTTCTACAACTCACTGTGTGATTATTTATGTAGACATCTTCTTCATACTTTGATCGGACCACTGGTTTTTCATTCCCTTTAATTATTGAACCATGTCGAGAATATTCTACATAATCCTCCTACAAAACATGTCACAATACAAATAATGTCACATTCAATGTGGGCAGAGGAAGTATATTAGTAGAGCTAGAATTGTGGGAATATTATTTTTATCTTTATTTGCAGCTTAAAAGGTGAAATAATTGCAAGAAATCTATTTATCACATAAAATAATTTTAATCTGTAAAAAATCTTACTGTTTGTGCCATTAAGAGCTGTTTGGGAGGAGCTTGTAAATGCTCCTCCCCTCCGTATCTGTCCAGGATGCTCTCCTTGGCGCTGGATTTGACGTCCTCTTTCCTTTTCTGCACTTCCTTAGTGAGCAGTTCTAGTTTGGTGGGATCAGCCTGAAGATGAATATCTGTTCCATGCTCATAGGCTTCCCAGGCAAACACTGTCAGGCAAAATTTTAAACTGATTAGCATCTATATTTCATAATATCAAGCCATCAGTCTGAGTAGAGAGCAAGTGAATAAATTTTATCCTTTTGTTTATCTTAGAAGGCTTACCTTGCTTTGTGGCAAATTCATGTGCATCTCCAGAGAATCTAACAAAGTTGTCTCCTGCATACTTTTGCCTATTTTGAAATAAAGATGGCTATTTAATATGATTTTTATTTAACTCATATCAATAGACATAGAATATCTCCCATGGTTTTCCTCTTAACTCACTTCAACTATAACAGAAAGTATTTATTACACTTAAGTACACTTAATATTACATGTACCGGGTAATTGGTATTTGTATGCTATTTTGAAAATGTATCAAATGTTTTACAACACATTTGACCTCACATTTGAAAACTTGTTAGCTGAACTTACTCCATCTCAATGTTTCCAGTGTTTTTGTATGGATTCTCCCTCATAGATCGAGTTTTGGGATCGTAAAAGGCCGAGTTTGGATCAAGATTGTACAAATACTGCAATAGAAAAGATGAATTAGGCAATGTTATAATATTATTAAAGTACTTTTTGTTTTTGCTTTGTTAATTTAATTTTGTCGATACAACTTTTTAAAATTATGATTAATATATATAAATGAAACATTTAAAATTGGAATTGTTAATTTTTTCCAGGTTGTATTGTACAATAAATCATAGTCATATACATGAAGTTACTTATATACATGTACAAAAAAGATAATAATGAGTAAAAAAAAGATAATAATGAATTTGACTTACCTTAGCTGTGTCTTCTCTGATTCTGAGATTTCTGACTGTGATTCGCTGTTTGGTCTCAAACTTCTGACCAGGCATGTCCACATCATCTGCGTATTTATCCTCATCCTCACTGTCACCTTGAGACTAAAATAATTAAAATTCTGGTAAATAGAAATTTTCTACAAAACTAAATGTATTCAAATTGACACTACTTGTTCTGGTTTCTAACCAGTAAAGCTAAATATCAACATATAATGTTCACTTTTTAACAATTTTTTAGAAGATTAATAAAGTGTTTTACTGTTTCAGCAGATTCTTTTCCTTCCAAAAAATTGGCTTCTTTAAGCATTCTCTTTGCCTAGAAAAAGAAAACATTTTCATTACTGTCTCATTGCATACAATTTACACAAGGTTCTATCTTCAAAAAGTGATAACATCAACAATCTATGCATTGTGGAAGGCGAAATTCCTGAAAAATTTCAGCATTACACATAAAAATACATAATTTCAGACATTTGATCATCCAACAGATCATGTACAAGTACTTGAACTTAAACTTAAAACATGGAAAAAAGATACATGTATTATTTTATAATTATATACCGTATAATCCCTATTAACCGCCCCTACCCCTATTAGCGCCCCCCTGGGTCTTTTTCAATTGTCAGGAAATAAGGGCCCCCTTTACAGTGATCGAAATCATCCAGAATCGTATCAAAAGTTAAAGTCCGCCATAATGAAGAAAGTGAAAATGAAAGTTTAATAAAATAAAATATTCTTGAAAGTTAAAGTTTTATCAACGACCTGAAAGTGAAAGTTATACACACAAGTACAAAATCTGTTCTCCGTGTCTATTCCCTAATTTCAAAGTGGGAAAATGAGTCATATAGCAAAATTTTGGTGGATTATCGTAATTTAAAGGCAGGTTAGACAATTTTTAGTGGTTTTCTGTTATTTGTTTTTTTTCCAAAAGATTTCTTGAGGTTAAAATATGACATTCAAAATTTTGGCAAGAATATCAAAATAACCGCCCCCTTCCAGCAATTTTCTAAGCGCCCGGGGCGGTTAATAGGGATTATACGGTATTCATAATATTCAATACCCTTTTTTTAAATACATCTATTTAACGGATCACCTGCATTCATTCCTGTTTATCTATACAGATATACCCACCTCCTCCAGACGGCCGTATTCCTCCCGGACTTTTCTCTGATGATCCTCCACGTCCACTCCTGCCGCATGATCTCGCTTACCCTCGTAATCAAAGTTTAGGGTCGGAGTAATGTACTCGTCGGGGGCTATATTGTCTCCCGTGAATTTTGCACCAATCCTCCTTGGTCTCTGCATGATAATGCAAAATCAAATTATTTTGTAATAGTTCTTTTTTCAATAAATATTATAACAAATTACTAATTCTTGCACAGCAATATTTTTTTTTTTGTAATTCTTTCTTAGATCAATCATTTAAAAAGTCTAAGTTTCTACAAACAAAAAATGCTGTGCCAGTGATGAATTGTAATCCATGACAAAGAATGTACACACAAATTATTTTCTACCCAAATATTTAATTCTTAAAATAAGCTACCCCTAAAACCGGAAACTCCAGTGCTTAGAAATTTTCATTGCTAAACATTATAAATATGAAACCCATTAAGAATATTATGAACAAATCATATTCTGTATCGGTGGATTACAAGACAATGTAAACTAATTTTTGGGGATTTCCACAAAATCCTTGTACTGCATTTAAAGAATTCTCTTGCAATGTTATGTTTAAGGTATGTGAAATGCTACAGATGTTTAGAAGACTGTATTGCATAGGAAATTCCTTAAGCTTTATTCTCATTACCTCTAAGCAGTCCTTCTTCTTATGAGTCACTGCTCCACAGTTTTCACAAGCTCCTTTTCTAAATTTTGTTACAACTGGACCCTAAATTTAAAGCACACCCATTTTTTAGACTGAATATTAACTTTAATAAGATTTTTTTTTTCCATTTAATCAGAATGATTTGAAATTCTTTTTATAAAAATAAAATCACTTGCACATGTATATATAAATAAAAAAAAGAACAACATTAGCCTTACCTCTTTGAGACCTTTCTTATACCATGTATTTCTATCATCATAACTTTTCATTTTGTCCTCCTGTATTCTCTGATGTTTTAGTGTGGCCTGTGTAGCTTGATAGTACCATGGTGCCTGCATGATATACTGAGGAATGTGGGGGTTGATTTCTCTAAAGAAAACAAATAAATAAAATGCAAATTACAACTTATGCATTATACAAATTTTTGAAACAGAATAACATGTTCCAAATAAAAAAAGATGCAAAGACTGAATTTCTTGGTATACAAGTATTCATAGAACATCACAGAGATTTATGATCTTATCAAATATCTCTTAGATTTTTGTTTGATTTATTTGGTAAAGATAAATCAGAACTAGTTCCTATACTAGTGAAGTATTGAATATAATTATTTAAGATATTTTAGGCTAATATTCCTGATACTGACTTTCCCTCCTCGTCCGTCATGGCGGGTGCTGTTCCAGCTTTCCTCATCTCCTCCAGCTCCTTCTGTTTCCTCCAGTCCTCGCGCGACTTCTTTTTGGGTTCATCCTGCTCCTCGGATTTGGCCTTTTTAGCCATCACCGAGGGCGGTAAGTTGATTGAAAAGGACATGATTATATGTATATATAGTGTCCTTCAAATCTATCGATGAAAGTTAGACCTGGAAGTATAAATTTAAGTTCTTTCAGTCAATTACCATTGAATCAGAGTGAGAAAATAAATCACAGCTACTAAAGCATGGTTTAATCACTACTACCAGGAAGACAATTAAAAAAAAAACTAGCATTGGTGGATGGACAAATATAGCGTTTATACTGAATTCTGGAGAGTGGGGTCTAATCAGTGGAAGTTGTGAATTTTGCTCATTCATTTTGCATAAAAGTAGATAAGCAATACACCGTCAAGTGAATTCTACTTACAATACTGGTACTTCCCTAGTGTATGACATTTTTTAAAAAGAATACGGGAAATACAAAATCTTTTGGTTTATAGCTTTTTTACAAATATTTGAGTCATTACAACTTAAATTTTTGAAGAAAATATCAAAATTGTGAAAAAAGCCTGGAAAACGTCAGATATTTCAGACTATGTTTCAAGTGTTTTCTTTTATGATACAACTGCGCTCGCCCCAACAGTCACACCATATGACATATGATGAAGAAACATATTATGAAAAGGAGTTATCTTTCATATATGTTTCTTGTCAGGTGACTCAGGTCAGATTACCTCCCTTGAGTCATAGATCACTGGTGTAAGCAGGGACCTATATACTATGGTCCCTGGTGTAAGTTATGCCATTAGGCATTACTTTATTATATTTAAATCTACTAGGTAAATAAGAAAACATCCATTTTAAATTTACCATAAGATGGAAAAAGAATACTGAAAAATTACATATGACCAAAACATTTCAGAAAGAAATGCTATAACGAAATGGTTATGCGTATCACATACGATGCATACGTAACTACTGTTACGGCAATGATTTCACAAACTCTTTATATTTTTCAATTAATTTCAAAGTAACTAACCCTGTAACCCTAAATCCAAATATTGTGGCAATGAGATTTTCTAATCCGTATGCATAAAACAAACTTTCCAAATCCAACTATATCAGAAACCAAGTTTTCATTCTCGTGTTTTCATTTTCAAGGCCGCTTACGACTTCAGCGACCCATTGCCGCTGAAAATTTTAAAAATAAAGAAACGAACAATTCTTCAATTTTTAACAGTAAAAATTCAAATTATTTTAAACCTTTTAAACAAATTGGAAGAATAAATCATTTTTTTTATTTCATAGAATATTATCTATTCTGACATTTTATCTAAATTTATTTGTATTCGTTTTGTCTAAATCGTATATATATATTCCGAAATTTCGCTGCATTGTTTATTGGTAACAGACTGGATAAATGGTGAAAAATTGCAAAAAAACATTAATTTGATGAATTATATGCTATTTTTTTAATCAAAGGTAAGTTAATATTATGAAAATATATCTTTTTGTAAATTCCAGCAATTCTAGATTTATTATTATTTTGTTTGTTGACACATTTCTTCCAAAATTTACATGCCTCGACAGGTTCTCCAATATGACAACATTGATCTAAAATTAGCAGAATTAGGGATTTTTATTTTATTTTCCTAATTATTCATGCTTAATCATGTATATTACTTTGTACCTGAAAAGTAAAATCTGACTTGTAGGACAGGCATTGCAAAATGGATGAAGTGGACTCACCTTTTCTCAAGAAGAAGAGATCTCATCAAAAACTATCAGACACCAGGTTTCAGTCAGAATTACAAATGAAACTCCAGCAGCGCAGACAGGAAGGTTTAACATATGGTCTGACAAGTGAAGAGAGCGACAGTATTGTAGATGATGATGACGGTGACAGTGATGAAGGTGAATACTGTAGGATAGGAGGGATGAAAATATATGACTGGGTCAGAAATCAAACTGAGAACCCCTTTATTACCAGTCGAGTGCTCTACCACTGAGCTAACCAGACTTATATCCAGTTATATTGCTGATAATAAATAAAATATCTTTCTTGTGATTAGGGCTTTATAGACCATGCGTAGATGTAAACTGGGTGGCTCAATGGTTAGATCAAGCACCTAGACAGTAGGAGTCAGAGTTTTCCAAAACCAGCTATAAATTTTCTTTTTCCTTGATTTTACTTAGTGCTCTTTCGCTGTTTAGTTTGTGTGGACTGAGGGTGTCAGCATAGTAGGTAGAACATCTGGCTAGTAATGCAGGGACCAAGATCAAAAATATCAGTCCACCCATAATTTTTCCTTTCCTTTTACATTTGACCTCCCTCATTAAAAATCTCTGTCATATACAAATTAATTGAAATTAGGAAGATTAGTTTAATTTTTGGTTAACCCAATGATTCGTGTTACTTACAGGTTATGTTCAAAATTAGGTTGCTAAATTTGGCAGACAGTAAATGTAAAGTAAATGTGGAAATTTTTGCATAGTTACAAGAGAGGGTGTTTTGCTAGAGGTATTTTACAAGTCATTCAATTTAGTATACAAGTTTTTGATATGAGATTTGCATATTGTAATAAAATTTGTGACTTCAAAAACTACCAGCTAGGTTATATTTGCAATGAAGAATTTTTGTAACATTACAAAAATAATAGTACACATGTATTTTATATATGATAACTCTGTAAAATCTTTCACTCACATTTTACAGAAATCCTTGCACAGCACAGAAGAAATCTGTCAAACCAAAAGCAATCGAACCGACCAACCTCTGCCAAAAGAAGAACACCTACCTTTCAGGACACAAATGATTTAAGTTTGGGGGATACTATTAAGCCTGGGCAAGGTGGAAGCAAATTTATGAAACAGCGTGGACAGCAAGGCCAGAAAGAGAGCATTCCCTCCCTCAACATGGGAGGAAAAGGGAGAACTTCTCCTGGGATGCCCTCTTTGACATCCCCCAAACTTTCCCCAAAAGATAGCAAAAGTCTGACTGATGCTTTAGGAGGAAAAAGGTCTCCCAGTCCCAAGTATGGCACCCAGCCTATGTCTCAGGAGGATATTATTTTTGGCAGGAAGACCCCAACTAATGATCCAAGGCAAATAAACTTTATTAGCAGAATGGAATGAAAACTGCTTTTATATTTATTTCATGGACTATGTTTTTTTTAATTACTGACTTTTATGAAACTTTAAAAATTTGAAAGTTTTCTGTGAAATCAAAGTATAACGTGACATTCTACCATTTAAGAACAGTAGAAAAGATATGTTAATGATAATTGTTGACTTGTTTGTGTCTTCAGGCGTCAGAGTCCAACAGATAATAAACCATGGCAACCACCAAACTTTCGAAAAAGCCCAGGAGCAGAGCAGCAAGAAAACCGAGCACCCTCACCTGGTGAGTTGTGTCTATGTGATATAGTCTATCCTTGATATCATAATGATATAAAACTTTAGCACATACATGTGCTTCATACAACATTGAAATCAACTCACATTTACCTGTAAAAGCCAATGATACACCTGAGTAACCTTGTGACCTAGATTCAAACCTAATGTGATACTTGTTAGACCAAATTAAATACCCTATTGAGCTATCCAGCAGGCTATTGAAAATTTAACTGCCATTTCGTATTTCGCTGTAAATGGTTGATTACTTTGTTAAAGCTTTTGAATCTATGAATAGTTATTAAATCATGTAACTGTACATATTTTTTATCATTATATTCATATTGTGTAATATTTTCTAATATTAAAATATTATTTCTGTTTTTTTTT